>JANHGO010000075.1:51214890-51242374 GCA_024606505.1 Aquila spilogaster | reverse complement strand
GTCTTCATAGGAGAGGTGCTCCAGCCCCCTGATCATCTTCGTGGCCCTCCCCTGGACCTGCTCCAACAGGTCCATGTGCTTCTTGAGTTGGGGCCCCCAGAGCTGAAGGGAGTACTGCAGGGGGGGTCTCATGAGAGCAGAGTAGAGGGGGAGAATCACCTCCCTCAACCTGCTGGTTGATTTAGGGAGTGTTGTATTTGTGACTATTCAAAGTTATATAGGTAATCAAGATAAATATGGAAAACAGCACTTGTGGGAAGCAGTGTTTTTTCTGGTAGCTAGAATAGAAAACTGAGAGTCAGGATTTCTTCTTTCTAGGCTTGACCACTTCCAAGTTGCCAGATGACCATGAGAAAGACACTCAACTAGTTTTTATCTAGGTTTGCCCCAACTATAATGTTTGCTAGAGAAGGATATATTGTACTTATGACAGGACACACTCTGCCCTCTTTTCAAATATCCAGTGCTACTTAAGCAGATGGGCCTGCACCGCCTTCTGTGGAGATCAATGAGACTCATCAGTAAGATGAACAGCAGTGCACCCAGAGTTGCTTTAAGGTCCATAGGCTGTTGGGATGACAGAAGTGCAGTAATGATAATTTCAGCCTTAATACTGCAGGTATTAGGGAGTACCTCTCTACTTCTGGAGCCTAAGATGGTGTCTCAATGTGGCTTTGGGGTGAGCTTTTGAGGGCAGTGGAAGAAGAACTTGGCCCCCACTAACTCTCAGTGTGGACTAAAAACTGCCAGAAGCTGTAGGATGTGTGAGTTGGGCCACAACGGATCATTTTTGATATCCCACACCACCTTATGATGGTGCCACATGGCCTCCTGTATCAAGCACACTCTCAGCCTTTTATCCTTACTGGGGCGGACTGCTGCACTGTTAGCCAAACACACTGCTTCATCCTGTTCCTCAACCTGTCTTGTGACAAACAATACAGTTGAGTCAGCTACAAGCTCTGTGCAATGACACTAATTCAGTCCCATCTCTGCATCGTCGCATGTTGCATGAGACGGGTGCCCTGAGCCACAGCCTCAAGGTTGGGTGCTCTGCAATCTGACCAAGGTAATTACCATTATGGTTAAGCAGCTGTTTCCTTTGTAAGTCCATAATTTTGAGGGTTCATTACATGGACATAAAAGTCCTCTCCAGGCAGAGATTTGGCAGACAAAGCCCAGCCAGGGAGCTGTTTAATCATTTGTTAGTTTGTTTATTTTTGCATCTGTTGGGCAATTCTTTTGGTATTTTGTATACAAGGCAGCAAAAGATACAACTGCAGTAATTTTGAGTTGCTTACCATTAAGGTCTTAATTGATCTTTATTTTGCTATTGGTCACTTATGATTTATTTGAAGAAATAAATGTATATTACTATATTAAAAGTGTTTACTCTGCAGTATTCAAATAACAGCTTTTTCTGACACTTCACTGATTTCCTTGTTTAATCTGTGTGCTTTGTTTTACTTAATTCCCACAAACTCCGCTGCTCTGCGATTGCTTATTGTTGGTTCTATTGTTTTATGCTAGGGTACTCTGTAGAGTGGTAGAAAAGACAGTGTCCACTGCATAGCTTTGCTGCTATTTTTGTTCTTTCCCCAGCTTTTTTTGACAGAACTGAAAATCTGGAACCAAGCTGCATAAATCTCTTATCTTTTTGGTGATTTGAATTGGGAAAAACTTTTAAAGTAGTGGAATTACTGTAATTTTATCCCAATGCAACTAGTAACAGAATTTGTGCCTATTGAGGAATTGTTTTTTAGGAAATGCTGTTGAACATAACACCTGTAAATTTGACCTCTGACGGGAACTGTGTCCTCAGGCTTTCTAATATTCCACAACATCCCTTATTCCTACTGTTTAAACCACACCTGAGCTAATCTAAAGGCAAAATGCACTGATACTCATAGCAACCAATGCCAAATAAAAGCGTCTTCCTTTGTAGGATTTTCTTAGGGCATAAGACTGAATAGCTGGCCTTGTAAGGATTATGCTGCAGGTGAGTGAATGGAGCCATTCTTTAGCAGACAGTTGGATACCAGTGAATCTTGTTGCTGGCAAGATGCTGAGCTTATAAGTGCTACACCTGTGGTTTTTTCCTCTTAAGAAGCCTTGACAGTATCTGATGACTTAAATCTGAGCTGTCATCTGGCCAGTTTTCATCTTGCATTGAAAAATATTTTAATGAACTCCTTTACAGAGGGGAAAGGAGCTGTGAGTATGTTTTCATCTCACACTTCTAGTTTATTTTAGCACTGTAACAGTCCTGTCTCTGCACTGAGCAGGTCACAGAATCGGGAGATACATACTGCATTAACTGTGCCACCCTCTAAACTAGGAACGTCACCTTTTGTGAGCCTGGACAATATCATAAGGAAAAATTGTACTTTCTGTCCAAGTGCTAGGTGCCGAGAAGAGGAAAAGTACATCGTTACCCTCACTGCCTTTAGACAGGAACAGCATGACTAGACTTGCATGACCAGAAGATAGTGTGCGAAGGAGTGCAGAGCTGTGGGTATGCGTGCCTCAGCCTTCTGCATGCTGTCAGACCTCTTCAGCTGTGTCTGGTCCTCCTCTGCTAACACCTCATGAAAATTGGCTGTTACATGGGAGAGCAAAGCTTGTGTTTTTAGAACAGACAGACCAAAATTCTGTTATTGGTCTTATGACAAATATGGTGTTAACCAGGAAGTTCGTAAGGACTTAATTCATTTGTCTATGTAAAAATGTCTCATCAAAAGCTTTCCATCCTTTTATTCCCAAGAAAATTGCTTTTTGATGGTATGAAAATGCTAAAAGAGAAAGTCAGTTTGGGTTTAAGAATATTAATTTCTGGGGGAAAAAATGGTAGCCAGACATTTCCATTTTGATTTAATTAGAAACCTAAACCTTTAGAGTATTTGGTATTTTTTTTCTTAAAATTTTTACATGATACAATTTTTTTTAACTTACTCTTAATAAAAAAACAACATAAAAGAATAAGTCATTTTCAATGAAAAATATCAGATGAATGGATAATGTGCAATTGACAGAGGATTGGATTGGGAGCCTGGTGAGAAAGCTACCCTTTTTGTGGGGAATGGAGGAGAGGACTGTCATTTCTGAAGGTATCAGAAATGCAGGTTTTTTATTCTCTTCTGTGTTCTGCCTCTCATTCTCATTTTTGTGTGTGTATTAAGTGGCTCTTGCTGAGCTCTGCATTGAGATGTGTCATTGTGATAAATCACTTTTACTGGAGATTATATTTTTCCTCCAAATGAAGCTGCCAGCAAGACACATTTTAACAGTTGCAAGTGACTGCAACATTTTCTGTCACCTTTTCTCTCTCTCTGTCCCCCCTCAAAATATTATTCAATAAGTTCTGACTAAATTTTGTTGAGGACCATGTTTTCTAATGGGAGGGAGAAGATAACAGAGGTGGCAATTAACAACTGTCAGCACTAGTCAAGGATCTTTATACATGTAAGTAAATCTGTTTTTCTCCCACCTTGCTTATACTTGAGGAGTCCTAGCCTGCTTATAGTATTATCCAATGAATCCAAGATCCCTGTGAAACAGGGAACCATACAAAAGTTAAGTGAGTTGCCTATGAACAAATATCAGACCCACGGTGTGGCTGTAAAGAAGAACCATCAGGTGTTTTTTGCTCTAGCCATGTGAACCCACGTCATCAAGTTCAGGCACTTGATGTCAAGGTAATACAGTGTCTTCAGTAAATTTCCTGACTTCTTTTAACAAACAGTTGTGCCATTTTGTCATTACTGCAGAACTGGAAAGTTGTTAGAGAACCTCATCTGTCTGATGGTTAGGGAACCTTTTCCTAATTCCTCTCTAAATCTATTCCTGGCTGGCTCCCACTTATTTGTTGTTATGCTGATGCTGTCACTGTTCTTACCCCCTAAAAAAATTCAGAATGAATATAGGAAATAGCATATGCTGTTTGCAGCAAGAAAGGAGTAAAATAGCATCATTATGATAAAAATCAGTTCTAGATCTTTGTAATTTTTAAAGTGCTAGCAACTGGGAGACAGGCTATCTGGAAAATGTTGACCATAACGTTTTCTTGAAACGTCTTATCAGGGTCATCAAAAGCATTACTAAATTTGTTTTGGTTTTGGCAAATTAACTGGTTTTGACATTTTTGAGAAAATAATTTTGATGAACTTCAGATGTGCTGGCTTAAATGAAGTCCGAGTCACAAATAATAGGTTTTACACTCTGATAGCTTTTTGGTACGCTTGACAGTCACTTGGTAGGTTAGAGTTTTATTCCCCAGGAAACAGCTAGTTGAATCCCAGCTGGAACCTTAAGGATAATCAAAGAAATGGGAATTAGTTCTTCATAGATAGGTAAAGTAAAACATTATCTCCTTCCAAAAGCATCTGGTTACTTAAGTATAAGGTTAAGTCACTCCGCTGGTGGAATGAATGGTGTTACTGCTCAGGCTCCACAAGCAATATAGACAAATGGGATACAAGTTTTCCAGTCTCTCCAGCTGGCCTATGTCTCTCAGGACTTCTCTGCTTGTTGACCTGCTTTGGTTTCTTTGCTCTAAAATTTCTGAATTCTCTCCCATTTTTGTTTTCTCTTCAATTTTTCCTTTCAGATGAATTCCACATCATTTTGCCCTTGAATTCCATTTATAGAAAGTGGTTGTGAGTGAAAAATCTGTGATGTGATATATTCCTGTGTGAAAGTCAAACAGTTTCAGAGTTTTAGTACCTCATTCTATTCTCCCTTCCTTTTAAACTTTACATTGCTGGTGGATACTCAAAAGCCATCTTGATTTATGATTTTCTGTGGATTTTTTTTCTTTTTTCTTGAAAGAGATCTGAGAAAACACCAACATTACGATAGGTCCCATAGAAACTTCTTTTCTGCATATGACCTGGAGGGGCATGCCCTTCTATTTTTCTAGCTGAAGCTCTCATCTTTTAAAAGTAAATTTCTTTAGAAGAGGAGGGAGAAATAGGCTGGATTTTCAAAGCTAATTTTCAGATGTTAAGTGCAAAATCGCAAATGCCACACCCCTTGTTTTGTCAACATCCTATGAAAGTCTGTCATATCCAAGAAAAATACTGACTGTAAGCCAGTGTCTTGGATACCTACTAAGACAATTGTAGCAAAGATAACAGATAGGCACATTATATAGTCCCACAATGATGAAGAGTGCGGCTTGGTCATGGAGGAGAGCCCTGTTCCTCTGTGGTTACTTGATAAACACTTTTAATTATCAACGTTGTCATTTGCATAATGGAATTGTACAGCTGGCCACATGCTCTGTCAGTACTCATGCACAGGAAGAATTGCTGCAAGAATGCTAGCTCTGAGCAGAGGGAAGTAAACAATTGCACATCACAAACGTAGGGACCGTCTGCGTAGGAAGAAGGGGTTAACTGTGCTAGATTATGGAACTCTTCGGCAGCTTGAGCAGTACTCAGAAAGGCAGCAATTTGCTGGACTGTATCAAGAACCACTTTCTGTTGGTTGCAGGAAACTACTTTAGGGTAAACTGTCTTTTTTTTTTTTTGTCATGGTTCAAAGCTGTAAGTCCAGGGAACGGCTTTTTGACAGAGATCCAAGCATCTTAATGTAATGGTCAGCTGGACTTTGATATCCTGTGGTTTTGACTTTGGCTTCTGCTTGACTGTAGCATAGATGAGTAGACACTGCATTTCATATTCTCATGTACCAGTGTACACTGAAATAAGAGCAGGCTGTGAGAAAAGATGGATGAGTGCTTTACCTTGAAGGCTATAAACACAGCTGCGTAGATCAGCAGATGGCAGCTAGCAATGGGCCACAAACAATATGAACTGTTCCTCTTCCCCGTACTGTTCCAGATGGGAGGCCTCTAAAGGGAAAATGGAATATGCTTGTTTTGCGGTGGTCTTTCCAATTCTGCCTTCCATACACTTGGTTTGCTCTTCCTTTCTGGGGGACGCTTTTTCCCCAGTGACACATGATTCAAGATGAGCACAGCCAACCTCTTTTATTGTATTGTTTTATGGCTGTCTTTGACCTTGTAACATATATAACCCTACTCTTTAAGCTATCACCAATCTTAAATGTAGAATGAGATTTAATAAATACCATAATTTCTGATGCTTGATAGAGTTATGAGCGAAGCTTTTGGACTGCAGAGCCATGATCAGTGAATGACATTCAGAGAGGAGGAAAGCATCAAAATTAATCTGCTCCATCTGGGGCAGTTGGAGCTTGGCTGCCAGTGCAGTAAGAGTAAACGGATTGCATCTTTCAGAATGACATAGTATTTGGCGTAAATAAGTTTTAATTTTGTCCCATTGCTGAGGTAGTTAACCCTGTCCATCAGCAAAAACTGTACTGGATGTTGCTCTTCTGTGTGAGTGAGCAGCTGTAGAGTACCTGTGCATGGGGCAGCATTGGCAGCTTAGGATGATGGAGTATGAGAGAAATAATTTTTTTTTTTTGTTATAAAAATTGACCATTTATTTGTGTCTTTATGGGATCAGGTATTGAGAGATTCCCACTGGGAAACTCTTTCCTAGTGATGTGAAGAAAGAGAAGTGAAGTACTGTCTGTCAGCATGTGCTAACCTCTGCCATCAACAGACCAAGAGTGCTCTGTAAAACACCTTGGTAATATCCTGCTAGTGGTGTGCTAGTAACGTAATGAGTTGTCTGAATGTCTTCAGTTTCTGACTGAGGGCTCACAGATGTGAATCATGAACTCTGAGGAAGGATTTGGGAAGTCAGTCATCTTAACAACAAATCCCTTTCCCAAAGAGCTGCTGTTATTTTCCGGATAGAACATTTTTATAGGAATATCAGAGCATTCTACAGAAAAATTTTCTTCTCTCACACATGAAATATTAGGAATCGGTTTTGGTTTACATTTTTTCTCTGCTTCCCAAGTGCTTAGTAAATGAAACAAGCAGCAGAGGATGAATATTCTCATCAATCATCTTTTGTTTGTATATGCTAGTCAAGACCTAAAAATCGTTTTGGAGGGAAAGGGGAAAAACTCTGGAAGCTTTCTTTAATGTTACTTCAAAAGTAAATGCTTCCAGTTAAAGCTCAAAACCCCATAAAGTACCTTTGTCAGCTGGCTGCGTAGTAGCATAAAACCAAGAGAGACTGCCAGTCTGGAAGGTTGTCTCTTCCATGGCCAACGAGGTCCATAATTCTGAATTTGCAGCATGGGCTGACCCCAGCAGACATTCAGTTCAGAGCTCCCTTACGAGTTTCGGAGGGAATGCTAAGCAGCCACCGAGAGTCATTTAGTGTTTCCATGTCACATAAGCAATTGCAAACATCCTATTTCTAACCACAGCCAATGAAGATGCTCTGATGTAAGAATGCTACAGCAGACCACACAATATATATTATTTTCCATAGAAAATTCCCTGCTAATCCTCCCTTGCTAGATAAAACCCCCAGTATATCAGGGTTTTCTTTTTCTTGAATAATTTCTAAGTTTGACCAACAGTATTTTCCTGTGAACACATCTTCAGATGACCCCTTGGAGCCAGAACCTCAACAAATACTGAGGAGGACTCTGTAATATGAGTTTAAATGTTGTCTGGAATCTTCATTGTTTTGACACAAAGAAAACACCTATATGATAGTGCTTAGGACAGGAGGTTAAATGTGTGGTTTCAACACAATGCAGTATTAAGGAAAATAGTTGTTAGGAATGACTGCATTTTGCAGTGAAACTAAAATAATAATTAAGCATTCTGGGGTTTGCTGTTGAGATTGACATCTTAAATTTATTAATGACCTGGAAAAAATGGACCATAAGCTTTCAGAATTTGTGGATAAAAGCTATGGAGCTTGTAATGTCCATGCAAAGATAAGTAAATCACTGGAACAATCATTATTACAGTAGATGAAATCTCATTTGGCTACATGTCAAGTGCTACATGCAGGCAAAAATAATCTAGGCATTTTCTATGTAGTATGCTGATAGACTTCAAGCTTCCGATATTCTCTAAGGAAGCATTGAGCAGCCTGTGTAAATATTTAATTCAAAAAGTGTCTACCCAAGGAGCAGAAATTGTAGCAAAACACTTACTTAGGACACCTAGGAGCATTGTGCAAGGGGCAGGGTCAGAGAGAACAGGTGGATACTGTATCACCACATCAAATGTTCATTTTCATCTTCCGTGACCTTTGTTTTCCCATTAAGTCTGGGATTCGTCTCTGTCTTATTCAACCTGTGTATTAGAGTATTATTGCTCTGCCTACTATCTCATCTTTTACATTACCAGTGCTTTTGGCACCTGAGTAGCTATAAATGCCACAAAAATTTAAGTTGCAAGTGGGCAAAAGGATGTATCACAATAAACGGAGGTTTGACATGTGCATTTGTGACCTTCAGTTCCTGCCTTGTGTATAAAAAGCAGCCATTTATCTACCAACACAGCAACTCACTGTCTCACTATGTTGATTTCCCAGGTTCACTGGCAGAGCTCAAGGTCTCTTGCTCATATTCAACATGGCTTATGTTATGCCTTAGCCACTGGGCATCACCTACATAGGATCACAGAATCTCACTGTCCCAGTGGCATACAGCTGTTCTTGAATTATATAGGAAAACAAGCTTTCCCAGGAGTTGGAGAAAAACAGATTTGTTCCTGGTGAGATGATGACTCTGAACTTTCAATTTTTTTAGAACACAGTAAAAAAACTGGTTTATGTTGCACAATTTGTCATCAGTTGCTCATCCACACTGTCACATCCACACTTGCTTTTCTCTTTTTCCCTTATATGCTGCTGAAACCCTGGCATTTTAGCCTTTTAGGGACATGAGAATTGCACAAGATGCAACCTTAAATCAGTTAACACTGCATTAAGTACAAACTTGCATCATACTAGATGTTCCATAAACAGTTTGTATAAAAATGCTAGCGAGCACAGAAGTGTCCTTTCATTTATATAACAACTTCTTTTTTTCTGTAGTGTTATTCTTGGGTTACTTTGTCATGGATGATGAAATATTTGTTTCAACAAATGTATTTGTGTACCAATATCACAAACCACTGAGGCTTCCTAACTAGTGTTCTACTTCTTGTGAATAAGTATTAAGCAAAGCTCTCAAAACTCTGTAAAAGGGTTTGTGGCTTCCTCATTTCCATTAGTCTGTGCCACCCTGGCTTAAAGCAGTCTGTCTCTTTTGGTAGTATCTCAGATGAGCAGCGATAACAGTGCCCCAGGGCAACAGGCACTGAGCTATACTAAAGTTGTAAGCATGGGAAAGGTTCAAATCACCAAACAGCTATGATCTCTGCCATCTAGAGAAGCAAATTCTCCACAGTATTTCCAGGCCTCTCTAGCATTTCTTAGTCTAATCAAAGAAAAGAAGAAACCCAAGTTTTTCTATGATCACTTGGAAAATGTTCTGTAATGACTACCTTCAGTCAACAAAAATGGACCTATGAGAAGTGATTGGCATGTACCTGAAGATATTGCTATACCCATTGAGGAGTAGATGGTGGAAAGAAAAGTAAGGGACATGGATACACTTTAATACTGTTTCATCTTGCAAAGATAGCATCAAATAAAGGTGACATCAGAAGATCAGGAGAGTCTGAAACCAGAGCACACATTCTGATCGCTAAACTCTTATTGCAATAAGCATGGCAGTAATAGTCCTATAAATTCAGACTCACTATTTGTTATAAACCCATACCTTAGCACTTAGACAATTCTTCAAACACTGAGATTTGGAGATATTTATAAAAACTAGCATGCAAGACACTAGTAAAACCTGCCAGTGTTGCCCAAGCGTACCAGAAAATATCCCTTCAAAGCATTGAGATAGCTAATGATGACATAACACAGTGTATAACAGCAAGGGTGAGGCATTCCTAGGGCAAAGACTGCTTTAAAGGTTTGTAGCTATTCTTACAAAAACTGAGCTTGCTTTGCAATATCCACAGCTTGACCATTTATTTGCAGGACCTGGAAATATAATATAGAATAGGTTTATTTTTAATTTCTGTAGACAAGCTAACTTTGGAAAGGTAGTTGGGGGACTTGGCTTGAAGTTTTATAGCTGTTCTTCACCTAAAAGAAAATGAGCTACTTAGAGCCAGCCAGATGTAGTTTAGGGATTGGGAGATCTGTAGCTATAGGTTTAGCTACAGGCTTATTGATTTTGGGGAAGATCCCAAATGAGTTCATAACGGTAGGGGTTCCTGCTCAGGCCGTGGCTGATGGCAGGGGATCATCCCTAAGTTTCCTACCAGCTGGCAGCCTGAAGCTGAAACAGCTCCTCTGTTGAGTGGCCAGCTGACTGCAGCCAGAAAGGAGGGCTCTCTTGCTAGCATGAGAAGTAGCACATTGTGGAATGAGATCCACTCTCATCAATTAGCACTTGGGATACTCAGACCATTAGTCCCTGCAAACAGCTGGAACTTCTCCTAGTTAAAAAGTCTTCCTCCAGAAATCCCTATCCAGCCACTGTGGAAGAATTGATGTTGCTGTTAAGTGTGTTTATTATGAACCTGAGGCTTAGCTCCCCAAGCAATCTCCCCCTCCTCTGTTCACCCAGCACGCAAGCACATAATTTTCCCATGCAGAATCTTACACCAGTTAATCCAGTGTCCCAGGTTATTTTATACTGCTTGACTTCAAGTGCTCTTAGCTTTACCGAATGTGTCTATACCATTTTAAGTGTCTGCATAGTACGGAGGCTAAATTCCAAAAGCTGTTTTGCTGTGCCTGCTGCAAATGCTTGGATATGTTCCAAGTCCTAGTCTGGCATTTAAAAGGGATTTTCCAGGATGTTACAATTCACCCAGCACTATAACTGTGCCAATCCAAAAGCTTTGCTGCCTTCAAAGATACACTACTGCATGTAGTAAAATTGTGTTCCAAGGCACACAAAGCATTAAACAGACCAGCTCAACCAATGGCTTTATTGGCATAGACATTAAACTACCCAGAAGTGCTTTCTCTAAGCCACTTTCAGGCTGTGTGAACTATTCAACCTTTCAGTGCTGCTGTGTGTATAGAAGTTTATGTGACAAAGCATATTCTTGTGTCTGCTCCTGCATGTATGTGGCCTGCCTAGAGAATTTCACACAAAGGAGGAATGTCCACTTCCTAGTTTCCCAGTTAAGTCATAGCATCCAAACCCAAACATACAGATCCTCCCTACACTCTCAGTGCTTCCATGGAAGAGAGGGGCACAGAAAATATGCCATTACAGGGAGCAGATTTTCAAGCAAAGGGTGGGTCCGTTTATTAGGAAAAGGGAAAAGTGGTGTGTCCATAGTGACAGTGGCATGACATTGTTAAAAACTAAATTACTAAATGTTTAAAAAAAAGTGTGAGTGGGAGAAAATATATTTAGCAATTAATAATTTAAGTAGTCCTGCCCTGAGTGCTTTACTGTGTCTAATTAAAAGTGAACCATTTGTAATGAACAGATTGACCCTGTCTCAACATATAGTACAAAACTCTGCCAAAAGTGAAGTAAAATTGTTACTGTTGAAAAGCTTAGACAAAACAAACCAGAATAATTCTGCAAAATGGCACATATGTTTTAAACTGCATTGTTGCAGCCACTGAAGATTTACTATTGTTCAAATGAAGTTGCCTTGTACTTATTCTCAAGATCCCAAAGCTGGCACTTTGTTAGGAATCTAAACAACAAGCCTTTCTGGAAAGACATGTGTTGGCCAAACACAAGTTACTAGGATCAAATATAAGGTGAGTGGCTGAAATATAACTGTCTGATTTTAAAAGATCAGATAAAGCTACCTAAAGGTATATACTGGCCTTAAACTACATGAATTGTGGTGAGACTGAATGTTTTAAATATGAGAGCCTGTGTATGTAAGTATCTGTGTGAATACAGTTTCCAGCCTGATGGTCAGTGAGTGAGTTTCCCTGGCTAGCTGAGCAGTTGCCTAAACTGAATGTTCGGGTCCCAGCTGCTACTCCTATTTAGGAATGCTGAAGGTGGCTGTAGAGACCAAACCTCATGCTCCATTTAGAAGGCACAGCTCTGGCTTACAGGAGGCTGCAGTCCATCCTGAGCTGATATGCTGTTGCATTACTGATTATATAATGTTAAGCTACAAGTGTTCATGTCCTAATAAGAAAAGCAACATGGAGATCAGTAGTTTGTCAGGACAGATGAGCTGGTTCTCTAGGATATAATTAAGTGCTGACAAGCTCAGACATAAGACACATGTAATAAATTAGTTATAGTACCTGAGTAAGAAGGATGAACTCTGCCACAAAGGTAGTTATATAGAATTTCAGCCTTGGGACCACTTCCACACATTCATGTGTATTGGGAAATCGTGTAAATTTTACGTGTCTTTAGCAAAACTGAGAAATGATTAACAAAATATTAACATAAACAGACATAAATTTTTAAGTCCAAGTGAAATCTAGGAAGATTGTTGCAATAGGACCTGTTTTTGACAGTGTTGTCATTCTTCTGGCTTTAGAAGCAAAGCAGCAAGTATGAAAATGCTATTAATCTGCTCCTATATAAAACAACTGGACTTCTAGTTACTGAATTGATACTTAAAAAACTCAGCAATCTGCTATTAAAAAAAACTACCACACCTGGGTTTTACAAGATTGCTTTTTCAGAGGTGATAAACATTCTGGCTGTATTCAAGTGGTTTTCAAGCCCTGCAATCACCACAGGAGTTATATTAAAAGTTATATTTGCTAGTTTCCCATTTTTCTATTTACTTTTATTTTAATTCTTTCTTTGTTTTTCATCCCTTCTGGGCCACATTCAACTTGTATTTAGCATATCTGTGTGTTTGTGTTAGAGGATAATTTTACTCATACAAGCAAGAAAAATTACTGGATTTTTATATCTCTTGTTTTAAAATCCATTTCATGGAGGGTGGAGAGGGATAGGAAGGGCCCTAAAAGAGCTGCTGACCCTTAAAGAAGAGTTATCATTTCACTAGCAATAACCCGCAACTTGTGTCCTGAAAGGAGTTGCCTGCTATGCTTCAAATAATGAGGAACATTGTTTTATTTGCTTTTATATAAGCTGCTGAACAGCTAAGATACCAAATAATTTATTTTTTTCTTATTATACAAGGTCTGGAGCTATTTTCCCTATTGGCTTGCACTGTAGTTTAGCTTGGATTATTGGTGTTAAAGTAAGGAAGCTATGTAAATGGTAGAGGATCAAAGACCTGAAAGAATGAGAACAGAAGATATGTCAAGAATAGCAGTATTTCATATTTGATAGTGTCACTGAAATGCACCAATGTCTAGGGGAAAGAAGGTGACAATGGAACTAGCATGCTGTGAATATTATCCGTGGGCAGAATCTTAACCAAGAATCTGGGGCAAGTGGCTATTCAAAATTAAATGTACTGTTGGATCTTCAGTATCAGAGCAGATGGGCTTTTAGCTTTTCAAATCTCAGCCAAATAATATATAAACTAAGCAAAAATGTAAGTGGCAGAGAAGAAGATTCAAGATGGAGAAAGACAGTATCAAATACAAAGCACTTATTTGTAAACCTGAGCAGTGCACAATTTGACTGAGAAAAAACAATGATGTAATCAAAATTAAATGGAGTCCAGGACATTATTAGAATTAACATCTCCATTGATTAAATGAGTTGCTGACAGCAGCAGCATTGCCGGGCTATCAGTCTTGCACTCTTGTTTGACATTTTAAAAGAAAATTATGAATGTCACCAAGTTTTTTGCCATTATTTGTATGATGTAAGAGAGTTTGCTTGATGCATTTCAGATCTCCTAGTTTAGTGGGATCCTGAGCACATCAAAATATTTACAGTTTCTCTTACCTGGAGGGAAGTTCAATTTGTTTCTTCTACTATGGTTCCAAAAGCAAGGGCTTGTCTGCTTACACCTTAAACTAAATTAACAGAAATCTGTTTTGATTTACTCTGACAATTATTTCAATCCAAGTCTGTGCGTACCTATCTCCTTTGGCTGTAGTATCTTAAAACTGACTTAATCCTAGTTAGTGTGTAGATGAGCTTTAATTGCCATCTTCCACAGTGCTTTTCTAATGCTACATGTTTTTCATTTGAAGGCAGTGCAGCTGGACGCTTGGCTATAGCTTGCCTTTCAGGAAGTGATCTTCTGTTTTGTGTCTGGCACCATGATGCTTCTTCTGGTGCCAAAGAAGAGGCAGCGGCCGCTCTCTGCTGTGTCCTGGCAGAGGCGCAGGGCACAGATTGTTAGTGACCTCTTGTGGAATCGAATAATTGTGATGGAGCTGATCCAGTCATACAAGGGCACACTCCATCCCCCTTGGTCTTGGCTCTTCTAAGCTGCTCTAAAACCTCTTGAAAAGAAAATATTCAGCTGAACATGAAGATAGGTACACTAACTCTAATTTGGCCAGGTTTACCAGAGTAAACACTTCCAGTATGGCAAGTACCCTGTGATCCTTAACAATTAGAAGAAATTAGAATTTACTAAAGTCGGTACTGACAGCAACAGTTCAGTTTGGGAGTGCCTTAGTATCCTTAGGGGAGTCTGTTGAAGAATACCTGCTTAGCTGCTGGGAAATGACGGCATCCTCACAGATGTCAGTATGCTACAAAAAGTCTCTGGAGTATGCTTCATACTCTCTTTCCATTATATATCAATGTCGCTTGCATTCTGTGCCTGCAGAATGATGAGAGGCTTGTCCTAATTGCTACTGCTTTTCCAGGCTCAGGTGGAGGGTCTGATCGTGGTGTTCATGAGAAGTAGGAAAATGGATTTCAACATGAGCCAAGTCCTTAGACTGGCAGTTGTCAGTGCGTGTAAATATCACCTGTCTAATGGAGATCAAAGCCATGATAAACAAATAGAAGTTACAGCCTTGTGTACATATATTCCCCACTGACTAAAGACTGATTTGTAGTTAGAGCCTGTGCCACACTGACCAGTCAAGCACTGTGTCACTGCTTCCTCTCTCGTAACATTGTCTACAGCCTTCTTACCTGTACCTAATTCTTCTGCTCTTACATTCTTGCTCGTTAGAGGCCCAGCTTTAAAATCCACCTTCCCAGACATGACTTGCTGCCAGAGACAGTCATTACCCAAAGGTTAAGAGGACTCGGGCCACCTTTTCCTTGGTCTCCCTTCTTCCTGCTAGGTAGCTGTCACAGAAATAATCCTTCTGACAGAGGTGCTGTGTATAAGGCTCCTTCTGCAGCCTGCCAACCCCGGTCCATGCAGTCCTGTCAGAAAAGCAGGACTTGCGACAGCCAGGTGACATGCACAGTGCCTCTTTTTCCCCAAGGCTGAGGATGTGGTGGTATTATCACTAATGCTTTTAACTGCTTTGCCTTGCTTAGGCCACAAGCTGCTGTTTTGTCCAGAGACCTCAAAAGCCACACGGGAAGCAAAAATGTATTTCCAGAGATAGGAGCATTGCATCACTAGAGGGCATCCCACACCTCATCACAGCCACAACCCGCAGGAAATCCCAGGGTGATGGAGGTGCAGGCAAGCAGGGTCCCTCAACTCCATTCTGCTCTCTGGGCTTTGTCTGCATGGAGGTTTTCTGTGTGTAAAACTGATTAAATAAGGGTGTGATTTTTCCTTGTAAAATAGTAATATGTGTAGCCAGTCTGTACTGTAAATGCTATTGTACCGGTACTGAAGTATAACTGACTGTTTCTGTTCAGGAACAGTTGTTAATATAAATCTCTGTTATTCATGTATGTGTACACATGCATAGGTGGGTAGGAATGTTACCATTTTAACTAGACTAGAATAAATAAAGCAATATAATATTTGGTATGTGCAAAAGATTACACTAAATAAAAGCATCCAGATTAGCAGCGGTTTTCTCCCCTGCTTTTACTCAGTTTACTAAGACTTAAAAGATTGGAATTTGTAAGTCGAGGAGAACCCCTTTCTGATTCAAGCTTTCCATGAAGGAAGTCAGGTATATGCCGCCTGCATCCTGAGTGCAGAGGTTTCAAGCACTGTGTCAAAGAACACAGCAAAATGTTCTAAGTGGAACACTTAAAAAAAACCCAACCAAAAATAGATACCAGTTATGCAGCAAGAGAGAAGGGGGAGGGTGAAGACAGCTTCATTTTACAAATGTCTTTGTTGAGACAGTAACTGGATACAGAAATCCAAGTCACAGTGGGATTCCAAGAGTGCACATCTGCCTCCCAGCCCTTGTGTTTCCCAGAGCAGTGGTGGTTAGCTGAGATCTTTAGAAGGTGGTTATATGTGTCTGCCTCTGAAGGCACATTTTAAGATCCACTTTTGGGTGCTCAAAAGATAATGAATGTAACGTCTGTTCACTGATATTGAGCAGACTACTCTCCAATATAGACCTGTTTCCATATCTCACTGTTCTCCTGGAAGAGAGATACTAAATTAACTTTTACCGCATAATTTTACTAAGGCCTGCTCTACAAAGAAGCAGTGTACAGCTCTGGCACCAGTGAGACAGCCGGGTGGGGCCCAGTGGCCATGATAGCAGCTCCTCGGTGAAAGAATTGTAAAAATACAGGATCTTCAGCAGAAATTCATGAAACAACATAATTTACATGTCCCACTGAGGCACCAGCAAAACTTATCCATGAACTGATCTTAGACTGGAATCTGTTAGTTGAGTAACCTGCCTGTGCGAAACCATTGACGCTGATATCCTGGGCTTTCCAGAATTTCTTTGCTGTAAATCCCTGCAAAGTCCAGTTCTTTTCTTTCCTACCACATAACCCTGTGTTACCATGCCAAGGCTTCTCTTAAGTAAAAGTTTTCTTTTAACAAAATTTAGCCGAACAGCAAGGCTATTTTCCAATAGTTATATATGGATATCTATGTCGCATCAAAGGTCTCCATTAGAGAAAAAAATTGCAGCGGGCAAACACATTTTCATGTGAGCCTTCACACAGGTTTGGTTTTCACAAGAAGCCTCACCACAACCATATTTGCTTGCTTTCTTTTCTGTCTTTGCCATCTTTACATCAGGGTCAAAGGACTGTACTGAAGAAATCTAGAGAACTTGTTGCTTTCCCATCCTGTTAATTGACTCCATGTCCGTTGTGTACCCTACCTTTTGCGTACCCTACCTTTTGCACTCTGTTCCTTGGGGCTTCTCTGTAGCATCTCCTATTCACAGATAGGGGCCAGGTCCACTTTTGCATAGCTGAGCATCAAGGTTTTCCAGTCTTGGAATCTATTGCTTATGCATCCTCTGGTATGCTGTTCCCCAGATCATATAGATCGACTCCATTTATTTCAAGATCCACAGCAAGCCTTAGCAAAGGCAAAGGCTGGAGCTCTGTGGCAGTTCTTGGCAGGAAGCTCTTTGCATAAAGCCCATTAGGGCAGCGACAGCTGAGCTTCCCCCTTAACAACTTGCAGAAGCAGATTGGAACAAATTGTTCTTGTGGTTTGGTTTTTTTTTTAAAAATATGTATTTTGAGAGTAAAGTTTAGTGCATGCACACACACACTCACTACTGAATTATTTTAAAATAGGAACAGAAGAAAACAGATGAAAATAGAGGTCAAAGAGATGGTAAAGAAGGGACACGTATCTTTGTGTTCTGTTTGATGGTTTTGAATGCAAGGAAGAGCAGGCAATGCTCAGATTCAGAAAAATCAGTGTTCTTTTCTAATCCAGTGTTAAAGGTCCAAGGTCCAAACCTGATTCTGGGAGATTTTAAACGTGCAAAGGGGAGCAAAGCGCTCATGTTGTCTTTTCAACTCAGTAGGATTTGAGTTCTTTCAACTCTCACTTGTGCCTCTGAAAGTCTCCTTCTCCATGTTTGTAGCAAGCAATAAAATTCTAAGAAAAGCTTTGGGGACTCACAGGGATTATTAGACAAGGATGCTTCTGAAGCAGCACTAGCAGTACACAAGGCATCCTGTCACATGTCTGTGCCTATCCCCTGGTTAATAGAAATGAGTGTAAATCTGAATTCTGAGATGCAGGTATATCATGCATTCATAGATACTTCCTCTTTAATTACATAATTATTTTTTTTTTACCTTGCTAAATACTTTCCCACTTTATGGATATGGAAACTGATAGGTAAAAATTAAGTGGTTCCTTAAAAGATTTCTTGAGTATAAAGGCAGGTAAGTCATGTGCACAGGCTAGAGCTCAGGCATGCTATATATCTGCTATATGTCTGGGAAAGTGTTACATTTCATAGATTGCATGTGTCAGTGGTGAGATTTCTTGCTTCTCTAATAATTTAAAATTGCAGATAAGTGTATTCAGACTCTGGCTTTCTTGCAAGTTGCCTGTGTAGTCCTATTCATGTGAATGGGGAGATCACCACAGTAAATGTGGAAGGCATTTGAAACAAAGGCCTTGTGTAAATGATTGTGTAAGACAGCATATCCCATTAGGACCAAAAAATCCAGAGTATGACATGTTCTGATGTAATGGCTAAGGGCTTTGGAGAAGTTAACTGCTTCCATGCTAGGATGGTGGAAGGCCATATCCAGTGAATATATTGTAACTAACATAGCAACAGGTAGTACAGGATAATAAACACGTTCTGCTGTCCAGACACTTTGCATACATAGTGCATCAAAAGGGTTAAATATAGTTGTCTCAACAGTGTTTGACATGGCTGAGGATTAGAGCTTATTTTAGCTGTTCTTCCTAAACATAGCAAAGGTCACGAGGGAACAGGCTTTGTTGCTGAGTCTTATTGGCCTTGTTCCTTGTAGGGGTTTTGCAGGAGGACAGGATTGTCTCACTTACAAGGATAATAGATGATGAGCCTGGTGCTGATTAACCTCATTTTAATTGATAATTAATTTAAACTCTATTTACTTTCCCTGGAACAGCTGAGACTTCAAGGGAATCACAACAGAGGTGAACAAGAACTGAAATCTTCCCCAAGGAAATGATACAGGCGGGAAGGAGAAAAGGCAAAGATAGATGCATATTCAGATTGTCAGTTTGGATCTTCATTAAATTTATTGCTTCTGAAAATGGAGGCCTCTCACCTTTTGCTAGCTATATACACATGCTTCCTCTGCTACGGCATCCCAGTCTTGTTGTGCAAAAACCTCTACACTCCAAATTCTGGTCCTTCCTTAGCCCTGGTTACCAGTTAGCCTTCTTTTTGCTTTGTTAGAACTTCTTTTGCCTCGTTTCTGAGCCTGGTAAATTGGTGGAGTGGCCTGCGGGCCATCTGGGAGCATGAGTACTCCTTTTATACTTGAAATATATGTGATGCTCCATAGTTTTACAGTAGTAAAAGCTTAAGAATGTGTGTAAAAGGTCGTTTTTATTCACAGCCCAACTATTTGCACATTCTGGACTTAGTTCTGCAAATCAGAGCCTTCCAGGATTAACAGCTGCATTAAGTTTCCTAGCAGTGCATTCCTGCAGGAGCTTTCCTTATCATAGTTAAAATCTATTGAAAGCCATAATGACTGCAGTAATAGGTCTGCCCTTCTACAGCACTGTCTAGAAAGGGATCTCAAATCATTTTACAAACATTAAGGAGTTAATTCTTTAACCACCTTTGAGATTCATGTCATTCTTATGGTATAGGCTGATAAACTGGAAGTCTGAGTAATTTATTCAGGGTCACATAACATCTATGGCAGAGGCAGCAACTCCTCCTGGCACTAGGAACTGCTCTAAAGTTATTTCCAGGACAACATTACAACATGAGCCACATTCTAAATTACCTTTTATATCGAGATTGCAGTTTGTCTCTCTGTAGTAGTTATGGCATTGCAGAATCTCTACTCGGTGGAATTACTAACTCCATTTACTTGGTTATGTTTGTAGCCTAGTTATTCAGTACCTTCATCCTACATTGTAGGACCTTTTAAAATAATGCAGATAATTTAGTCTGAATTTACATAAACTCACTTGATCGTTAGGTATAATCAAGGTCTATTCTCACAGTATCATTCCGAGATATTCATACACATTGAATATGAAATGCCACCTGTGACATCTCCCCCGCCCTTTACTGATCAGAGTGCCTCTCATTCAGGTAACAGGAGAAAAAAAGCTTTTCTGAGTCCTGACCTGAGTTCCCAGAGTGATTGAGGTCTTACACTGGGCAGTTCTAGAAGAAAGACTCCTTGGGGCAGCTTCATACTATATCAGCATTAGAGCAAGAAGGTTAGAAAATGTAGTTCCTATTTAATCAGATGGAATTAGAAATACTTTTCTAAAGGGCATCTGACACTACGGCAATTTAACCCTTTATAACTAATACCAGCTGATCCTACTTGTATCTTTCTTGTTTTAATGAATGATTGAACATTCAACCTAATGGATGCTTCTCTTTTGAAAATTAACAGTTTGCATTTCATTATCTGTATCTTGCTAGATAGATAGTTAGCATTATAGATTCCAGGTTTGTTTCAGTGACTGCAAATCAGCTTCACTTCATTTACAGGTTAAAAAAAAATGCCTAGGTGCAGTCCTGCAGATTCAAAATGGAATCTGATAGTCAAGGTGGGTTTCCTCTGGCTCCTTCATCACTAGCAGCAATAAACACTCTGCCAGTCGTTTCTTCTATTATAGAGTATTTCTAGTCCTGTGCCAAATTAGGAATAGACCCCATCTCTTAGAGCAGGTTTTTGAAGTTGCACAGGCTGCTTGCAAAACTGCGAATTGCCAACAGTTTTTCTGAATGGGTCCTGCCAAGAGGAGAATTGTTTCAAAATGTGGCCACAGTTTTAAGAGCCATTTTGAAGTTCTTGCCTTTGTAACTGCTTTGCTCTTTTTTGCCCAGTAACATATTCAGACCATGGGTCTCGGTAAAATACTGGCAGCTTTTGGGAGGAACATGGTATGATGAAACATGAGCTAGCACTGCTGATGACATGTTCTAGCCACAACATTGTGAGTCTCTTGCATATGTCACACCTTATGAAATGGGGATAGTTTTCGGCTGTCAGTTCTTACGGTAAAGCTCAGTGTTTGTTTATAGAGGACATTGGGATACATGCACAGAAGGAATGTGGAAATTCTATTAATGAAAGCAATTTAGTTTTAATAGCTGCTATGTGAGTGCTGGATCTGCTCAAGCAGAGACAAGTTATTAAAGGTGACAGTACAGTGATGATTAGAGCAAGACCCTGGCTACAGTCTTTCCCACATTTGAAATCATTTCAAGTGTCAGGATCTTACTGTTACAACTGGCAGCACAGGTGGCTTGCCTGCCTACATACACACATGTAGGATTTCCCCAAGCTAGATGTTCCATGTGTTTTTTGATAATGTTTCTTCCCTTCCTTTCCCCCCTGCCCCTTTGCACTGTAAAGAGGAAGATACTTCCCTTTTGCTTTCTTCTTAAAGGCTGCTGTGTATTTTTAGCTGCTCAGGATGTCTCCAAATAACACACTGACTCTGAACTTGCATTGTCAGCCTTCCCCGTAAAGCCCCTCCTGGGAGGTTTATGGCTCACTCTCTACAGCTTTGCTGATACAGCGTGTAATGTTTATACCTGCAATCAAGCATTGGCTGAGCTGCAGCCCAATGCTGGCAGCTTCTTTCTTTCTCCCTCTGTCCACCCCCTTCCCTTGCAACTCTGCTCTGGTGATAGTAGATTGATATAGTACATACAGTGGTGATTGCCTATATAAAAGTAAAAAAAACCCGGCATTACTCAATAGTCAGAAAAATTTGTGTGTGCTCTGCCCAGCAAGAATGAGATGGACTCAGACTCTGTATTTCTTCTTCTAAATGATTTACAATGCCTTCCTCCCCGCACTGCTGTTTTCCAAGCCAATTCATGGATTTTGAGATTTACCAGATAAGAGGTTCATCTACAGTTTATAAACTGTTTTTCTTGTTTGTTTGTTTGTTTTAAAAAAACCAGAACACAAAGGTTCGTTTCTTTTTTTGGGTACTTAACAGGTCTTTTCCCCAAAGTATCTAGTGGCCAGCAGTTGTCTCAGAACTCCTCAACAGAATTTTTACCAACCCACAAAACTACCTTGCACTTGACAGGCAAAAAGAGTGCCTTTGAAATGGGCCTCATCTAGATGGGAAAGTGAGGCTGATTCAATTGGAGCAGAATTTTAAACTAGCTTTACTTAAGCATTCACAATGCAGACAACTTTATTTCTATTTAAGAGGGTCTTACTCATGTTTAGCTTTGGTTTACTGTGTATTCCCAGTCCATGTTAGCTAACCAAAATAAACATATCTTACAGACTTTTGCCAGCATTTGACTAATGGGTTTGAAGTCACTCTTTACTTAAATCAGTGCAGCTGTGGGTGAAAACAAGCCCAAATGCATTCAGTTATCTTGAAGACAGTGCCAGCAAAATGCATGAAGAAAGGCATCATGCACATTTTTCATAATTAATGTATCTGCAAGTTGTCAGTTACTTGCATAGAGATGCAAGTGAAGTTGAGTTTCGAATGCCATGGAATTAGGGATGTCATTGTTGTGTGCATTTGTATTTATTTTAATAGTCTCCCTGAAGTACATACCACGGTATATGGTTGACTTTAGGTCACAGTTTGCCTATGTTCAGTATAAACAGGAAGTTGTAGTTGCCATGCAGCTGTACATTCAGATCTTTGGGAGTCTTCTCTCAGGTGTACTAAAAGAAAATGCGAGGAAGAGTGCATCTAAGAATTCAGGTTCTGCTGACGGGTGAATCTTGTGATGTTTGAATATGGGTTATGACTTGAAGATGTACTTCAGGTCTATATGAATTTCTTGCAAGATCTCAAGAACCTCTTCTGACCAATGCTGTGATCCCACCAAGAACGCCTCTGCAAGTGTCTCACTAGGTATAAGGAGATTTCCCACCTATCAATGGAGTTCACTGTGTAGTTAAAAAGCTACTCCAAACTGAGCTAAGTTTGTTCATTTATCCTTGAGGATTCTTGCTTAATTAAAATGGGCCTGAGGGAAGTATGACTATCTTAATTTTATCTTTTACCAGAGAAAATGTTTGAAGGCCATGATTTTATGCAGATCCAGGCTTTATTTATATTAACAGAAGATACTGTTGGTTACCCAAATCTTTTTTGGCTGATAGCTGGGATTCTTTTGCCACTTCATTAAATTTACAAAGTAGCAGCAGAGGGTATCAAATTGAATAGGCATCTCTGGTAACAGGGCAAAGAAGAGAAAAAATAATTAAGTGTATCTTCATAATAGACTTCAATCAGACTTCTGTATTTAAGCTTCTAAGTCAATATACCTGCCGATTCTAGAGCTTAAATCAACATACAAAGGAGTTTTTTCACCCTTACCCACTTACAGAAGTTTCTGTCTCATCTCTGACTTGGGCTTCCATAATACAGTCAGCTTCTTAAGTTCCCATTTGTTATTTATTGCAATAACTCAACTGAAATATGAATTTCCTCTATGAATGCTTTAGTTTCTTGGATCTAAAGCCTGCTATTTAGCTGCTCCTAAGTAGGATAGATCGTTAAACGGTTGCTGCTTCACAAATGTAGCAAACAAGTCCACTACCTACCTATTCTCTGTCTTTTACATTTTACCCCCCTTGAAAGTAGACCTACTAGCAGTTATGTGATACTTGGCCACCAAAGCCCATCATCCACTTCAGACTTAAGTAGGGCTCGGAGTACATCTTTACCCAATAGAGAGAATATTATTATGTGGTTTCTTAATTTATAATGCAGTATTGTGCTGAGTTCTGTAGCAGTACTGGAGCAATTGTTCTTTCCACTGAAGTTGCTTTGCAGTGTGGTGAGTGTTGTTATCAGTTGCTCTATTTTAAATATGCAAAGGACAGACATACGGGTCTAGTTCAGCAATACTTGTTAAAAAGCTTCCTTCTAATCTAAGGTTAAATAGTAACAAAACTCCCAAGGGAGAGTTCAGTGTATGTGTGTTTTAGAACAGGCTCTAACAGCTGCGAAAATGAAATAGCTACTTCTCTAGCAGACTGTTGGAGCAAAATTAGCTATCTAAAGCACACAAATAAGCTGGTAGGTTGTTTTCTTACTTATCAAAATCAGAATAATGAATTAGTAGCTTATATTTATGTGTTTGAAAAGCAAAGCGTTGGAGAAGAAAGAACTTTTCTCTCCCCAAAATGCTACTTTCAGGTAAGAGAGAGCTGTCATAAAGCAACTTACCTTTTGTACATATTTGCAATTACTTCATGATTTTTTTCATTTGTCCCTATTCCATCTCTCAGTAATATGACCTATATATCTTGAAAGATGTTTTAATTTCAATAAGATTTGTGCCTAATGCTGTACAGCTTCCTCAGTGTTGACAAATTTGGAGAGAAACATGAAGGTGAATAGTGGTTGCAGGCAGTCATTTTGAATTTGCCATCGGGGAATGAAGGGTATGCGCTGTCTAGGTACAGGCTGTCTCAAATACTATGTTGGTGCATCATGAAGTTGTGAAAATCTTTCCAAACAGCAACTGCACAGCTACTGATGTTTTGGTGTGAGTAGCAGAGAGGTATGGGCAAAATGTCAAAGGTGTGGCTTGCTGTGCCCTCCTTGCCTTCAAGCACTGAAGCTTCATTATGTGACTCACTAGTTACATGTGTTGCTGTTCACATCAAAACTGCTTACAGAAACCACACAGCACTGACTAAAACTCCCAGTTCCTGCCAAACTAACTGTCAGCCTGTATATGAGACCTATTCTGAAGTGAACCTTTTTTTTAGTCAGAAAGTGCTATACAAGAATCCACAAATTTTGGTCTTAAGCAAGAAGAGAAGGTGCTGCCAAAGAGGGACCCTTTCAAACTTTTGCTTTGTAGAAGTAAGGGTAGAAGTGTCAGCTCTAGGAACCTAAATCAAATTTAATCCCATCCATGTGTCAGACTGGACACACGTTGAGGTGCTGCATCAAGAGTGTCCCACCGTCAGCTCTATTCTTGCTTCCATCAAACTTCAGTCAGTTAAAACAGCAAAATGTGTGGCGCTCAGAAAAATTTATAAACTTACCTTCTGTGTGTGGTTGCAGAAAGAAAAAGGTAGGCAAATAGTGAGGTAAATTGTTACCATTCCTCCCCATATTTTGAAACAATGTGGACACTGATTACTGCCAAGACTCACTGCCTTCCTAGGACTTGGCTTTAACAAAATACAGAGTGAAAAAACAACAACTCTTGAAACACACCCGCTGATGGCACAATACCACGTGGTAACTGAAACGGATTCCCGCCACGCAGACTGACTACCTCTGCATACTTGCTGTGTGGCTGGATTTCAAAAATTGCTCAACAAACAACATGCTGATGGGCTCTTACGTGCAAGGCGGTTTTTAAGTGGTGGCCATTTATATGTGGGAGCTGAGCTGCTTTGAAAATCTGTCCATAGCTGTCAGCCTTCAGACAGGCTGACAATTCCAGCCTCTTACTCATATCTACATTATCAATCTTTGCACAGATGATTGAATAAACTGGCTGAAGCCTGCAGACTCCCTTCAGGAAGAACTAGCTCACAGTACAATTGGGCCCATCAGAAGACAGCTCAAATGTTTTTGTGTAAGAAAATGTTGATAGCTTTCTTCAAAAACAGAAAAGCTTTTTTTTTCCCTCCTTAAAACGAAGAAAGAAATTCTTCAGCTGATGGCAATAATCACAAAGCTGATTGATCTGGCAAGCTGCAGCCTTAGCAGAGACTGGCCACATCTCTACAGAATTTCTACTTCTTTTATTTCTTCTTTAAAAAAAATAATACTCAAAAGTATATGTCTTTGTGGAGGGATATTCAGGAGGGAGTCAGGAAATAAAGTTAAATAACGTTTTTAATTGTGTTTGCTTCTGTAGCTTTACCAGTGTTTATATGTGGGCTTGGCTAAGAGATGTGAGGCCAGATTGTACACTCAAACTACTGTAAATTTAAAGCTTTCTACTGAAAAAAATGAGTGACTCCAGATTTTCCTCACTGTAAATTACGCACAAAACACCTGCAGTGTTTAAGAACTAACTGGGCTAAGACATTGTTGTGAACAAAACCTGAAATAACAAATGCTTACCTCAAATTTTAAATTTCAGATTCACCCCTGACTCTATATGTAGCCAATCAAGCCTGCATAACCGTATCATAGGTGCCACATTTTGGATTTTGGTCCCCAAGATACTTTAACATAGTAAAGACAAAGCCCATTAATCCAAAGATAGCACAGCATTAAAACAAAACAAAGCTGAGCTGTAATCCTGAAGATTATAGTTTCAGGAGAAAGATTTAATGTCATCTCAGGGTGGTTGCTTTTTTTTTTTTTTTTTTTTTTGGTTCTGTTTTGTTTTCAGGCAAACTTCAAAGTGCCTCATTAGATGCCTTCAGAAGTCATGAAGATGAAATGAATAAGAAGCGATTCAGGCAAATTGTTGACTCTGGAGAAGGATTTTAAAAAACAACAACACAAAAGCAAAACCCCTAGGGATAACTGTAATTGCATATCTGAAGAGTATTTCAGCGCTGGTCTGCCAGCCCCACTTAGCTGAGGCACCTTTTCTTCATCCTGAGAAGGGCTGATCCTTTTTGTCCTAGCCTCTCAAACATCAGTCTAAATTTTCCTTGACTGCCTAAATTTCCCTTGACTGTGTCATAGTGATTGAGCCTCACAGACTTCCTGTGGGGAATGCTTTATGCTACAGAGTAAATTTGCTGAGGAGAGATATATTCAATATCTGTTTTTTAAAGTGTGTAGGAATCCAGACAATTTGATAGCTGCAGAGAAAAAATGATTTTTTTTTCAAGTTCCATTTGTTACTTTAAACAGTCCTGGATAGGATGGGAGAAAGAAAAGGAACAGAGAAGAAAGATTCTCTCTGGTAGATGGTTTCCATATTGTCAGGAGTTAAATCCTTAGGTCATGCTGAATGAACAGTGAACACTGTCCTTTGGGAGCACGTGCTTTGCTTTCTCAGGTTTAGCTGAGCCCGGCCCTCCTTGGCATACCTATTCTTTTCTAAAACCACAGATACCACAGAAAGTCTCTGCCGTATGACCCTGTTGCTTGAAACAAGTGTGGGCACATGCTTGCTGTGTCAGCAGAGAAGACTGTCTGCCCTGCTAGCTGCTGAATTAAGACTAGCGGGGAAGGAGTTCCCAAGCCAGGCTTTTTGGGACATGGCACTTTGCAATACTGGAATGCTACTTCAGCTGTCTTACAAACCTCTGGACAAAGGTGATTTCACTAGAGTGGGGACATGGGACACCAAAGGTTGAATGGGATGCACTTCGTGGCTCTTACCAGCATTTCCTGACTTTGTGTGTCTCTCCCAAAGGAGTGAGAAGGGGTGTGGTGGAAATAAGAGGACAGATGAGTGCCTCCTCCTTTTCTTGTCTTGGTTAGACTGGCACCCAGCTGCATTTCTCCTTCCTGACCACCTTGGTTACTGTGATGAGAGCTACCCCTTTTTCTTTTGCATCTGCTGTCTTGCCAGTGCCTTTGAGTCTTTGAAACATAATGAGCACAAGAAAAGTAGGGAAGCTGGTAAAGTTGTTTTAATTGTTTTTTTCTTGGTGCAGTCACCTTTGTTATATGTACAAGGAATGTGTTTAATTTAACATTGGCTGAGGACAGAAGTTCTGTATGTCACATACCTACACACCAGCT
>JANHGO010000075.1:51187165-51214790 GCA_024606505.1 Aquila spilogaster | reverse complement strand
ATATGTACAAGGAATGTGTTTAATTTAACATTGGCTGAGGACAGAAGTTCTGTATGTCACATACCTACACACCAGCTTTTCTAAACTTCATTTTTTTAGTAGAAAAGTAATTGTACTCCAGTTACAATGATCAATGGGAATTAGAAAAGGCAAGTTTAATAGGGAGATGGTAATACCTTTTATTATGCTTACTGATACTGTTGAAAAAAAACAGACATGCTTTCAGGCTTAGAGTCCCTTGTTAGGTTACTTATTTCATCTTGTGTTTGTGGGTGTAGGCCAGAGGAGTGCCACTACCAGCGACAGCCAGACGGTGCTGCTCTGGCCCTTGTATTATAGGGGAAAGTGCAGGAGAGAAAGCAGTGGAAAACAGGCACTAGGGAAAGAACGATTTGTTCCAAAACATTTGCTTTGTAACAGGGTCATCTATAAATTCTGGGATTTCCTGTTTGCTGAATGGCAGGCTTTCTCTTTTCAGGTTACAGACTGGAATAATTTTATTACAGCTCATTGTAAGCTTCTTTCCTTTCCAAGTCCAGATTTGCAGCCTTTGCACAGAAATTTCCCAGCTTTCTTGGGTTTTAAGTTGTATCCTTCAGTGCCGTCCTCTTGAGCTGTGCTTTAATTTCCTTTGGGCTTTGGAAGTGGTGAGATCATGGTAGTTTTAGGGGGAAAGCATTAGACATATTAATGGGTTCTTTTCATGCTGATGTATGTTTGTTCTGGATACCAGGGAAGTAAAACTTAAAGAAACAAAACTGGAAAAATAGTCATTTTAACCACAAGGAGCCTGATCCTGCATCTTGTACATCTTGTGAATTCATTGACTTGACTGGGAGTTGTCAGTGTTCAGGAAATACAGGTTTTAGGCTACAGCTGGTCAGGATGTTGGGGGGGGGTTAACAGTTTTGTTTCAGAAAACACCCATTAATGGGTCATCTTTGCCAAGAATGTGGTTGGGGAACACTGTCAGGGTAGTCCCTCAGGTCCAGACCCTTCTAGCTAAAACAAGAGAGACCTGTCCGAGAATATTATCTCATAATGATAATAGCCTCATGTTGGGAGAATTTACCTGCACTGTTAAAGATCTAGGTCAGGTCACAGGTCTGAAGCAGGCAGTGACAATTTTCCACATGAGTGCCTTGAGTACCTGGATATCTTAGTCTCTTTCTGTTTCATGGGAGGAGTGGGAAACGATCAAAAAATGCATCCTTTGAGAGCTGATGATAAATGAGGAGAGGCAGAGAAAGGTAATTCCAAGTTTTTTGAGATAAGAAGGCTGTTTCTGCCTAGCTATAGCATGAGATACACTCTGTGATCTGCTAACACTGGTGAGATGAGCCATCAAAGTGGTACTAATGTCTTTGGCCAAAGCTGTTGTATGTGGCTGACACTCTACTGTGTAAGACTTCAAACAGTCAGTGAGAGATCCTCTTGTCTGGCCTGGGGAGCATTTACTGATTAAATTTATAATGAAGGAAGATTAATTTTTTGCAACTGGGGAGCAAATCTTCTGCTAACTCAGCTTGAATTTTTATCAATGGTACAAGGTTTTAGAAGCTCTGAAGGCATGATTTTAAAGATGTTTGTTGTTGAACATGCTAGGAGCGTTTTGTCTTTATGCTGAGTCTAGCAAGTGAGATTCTAGTCCTTGACTGGCATTATTAGGCACTATTGTAACAATAATGAAAAGAAGATGATTAAAATCTGCCTACTAGTGGCAGGGGGTGATGTTACTATATAGTGATATAAGTAAGACGGCATTCTGAGCTTCTTGCATTCTCCACTGATGTGAGCACAGTATTATCTGTGTATATCTCTCTGTGGTAAAGTAAAATGGAATTTTCAGAAGAGGTAAAGTGTGTAATTGCTGCTTTTATTTTAACTGATGAAATAGCTAACTTCTTTTCACATGGAACTGATGCTTTCTATGGAAATTTTGTCTTTGTTAACTTTGGTGAAAGCTTCAGACTATTTTTGGCAGCAATTAAAAGCATTCAAGAGATGCCTGTCACTTCAGCTCACATATTTCCACAGGGTACTTTATTTGTGTTTTATGAAAGAAATAGAAAACACAGTAATATGGCTTCTGCTTAACTTTCACTATCTTGCATCTTGAGGCAGCAAGTGACAAGCAATTTTTCTTCATTGGAAGCTGTTCTTCCGGATATCACAGCATGGAGTTGCTGATAGGATTTTCACAAGAAAAATAATAACACCTAGCATTCACTAACACCTGCTGTCCAGCAATCTTAAAGTGCTTTTGAGAAATATTTATTAGGATTCATGACTATGAAATAGGTAAAATTTTATTGAACTAGGTTTACAAATTAGAAGGCTGATCATTGTGTCTCTAATACTCAAAAGTATCACTAATTCAAGATGTCAGCATTTTTGAAGGCTTAATTTGAGGGAACTGGGTCCTGATGTTCAGAGCATATCAGCTCCCACTTTCTTCAGAAAGGGTTAATTGTTAAGAAAGTGAAGAGTTGGGCCCACAGTTTTCCAAAATTAAGAATGAGCTGAGAAGACACTGCTGCAGAAAATGTATGTCTAGTAATTGCTCAAAGGGAGAACAAGCTTGTATAGTAGTTAAGCTGAGAATAAAACTAGGATCTATTTTATTTGCAAGATCCTCTTCTCATTCAAATATTTATAAAGCTTTTTTGAATACATCTCTGTGTGGATTATGTGGGAGGAAGTATGAAATGTATGTGTGGTATCTCTGACAAAATTTAGCTTGCTGTGTGGGTATAATCTAAAAAAACATTAGATCAAGGGTACAACTGTGTTGAGCTCATCTGACGTGTGATATAGCCAGTTTCTAAAAGTGGTTGTACTGTAACAGCTAATACTTTGAGCTTCCACCAAAATTCTTCCTACCTCTGCATTCTGAATTTTAAAGTCCGTAATGTAGTTATATGTCAACACTTGCTAATTGGTATGGTGTTGAGCTACCTGAAATCACAAGAGCAATGGTTTTTCTCCTGACACACCGCAGAGCTACTTCTGAGCAAGGAATGCTGACTGCATGCAATGCCCCCATCGCACTTGCACATATATAGACCGTATCTACTATTGCAATTCTTGCCTGAATTAGAAGTCACTAAATGTAATGCATAGCTACATTTGCGACTAGACACCTCTGTGTTGCACTAGTGGAAAAAATAGGGGGAAGAAATACAGTGTGATTTTTAAGAATGCCTTACCAACACTGTGTTAAAGCATCAGTGTATACAACTGGTCAAAATGGTAGGCACCAAGGCTGCTGTTCAGGATAAGGGTGCAATTGTGTGAGCTATGGATGGTAACAGGGAGGTAGTTGACATTGAAAAGGGGAACTTGTGATATGAGTAGAGATGGGATATCGACTTAACAGCTTATTTCCTTATGGTTCAGGACTTGTTTGGGACTACGCAACCTGGGAAACTTATCTGAAAGTCAGTTAAGACTGTTCTGTGGAGGAATGAGTTGGATGCTGGAATTATATTTCTACCACCCCCAGAACCTTGGTTTTTCTGTTCATGGTGCTGGGACTATCGTTGGGATGGGCCTGAATAATATATTAGGTATATTGCAGCAACTCTGAAGTCCTATGCACAGACCAGACCCAGTTTCCCTAGACCCTGTAGAAACAGAGAAAAAAAACCACCCCAAGACAATTCCTATCTTCAGTTCTTTCTGCTTCCTTGGAATCACATTGCTACTAGTCCAGACTATGGGAAGAATAAAAATCCCAAGAGGAAATGGTTCATCTCTGAGCAGGGAAATTCTTTTAAATACAATTACTACTGGATACCAGAGTTTAGAATAAGGTCCCCTGCATGGCAAGGCTGTGTGCCAGTTTTTATAAAATATATAAGTGTAATTTATGCAGTATTTCTGTTAATCATGCTCTCTGCTTAAGATATCTGTTAAAGCTCATCATATTAATTTAATTGAAAAATTCTGTGGGAATTGTATTAGATATTTTCCTCATTAAATTAATATTATAGCCTTGAAATAGAATTTCTGGGCACCCATTGTTGTTTGCAAAATTCTTATGCAAATTGGTATCTCTTATCTGCCTTTTTTGGATCTGACCACTATAACTTTTTTTTTTCTTTTGCCTCCTGTCTACTCCCTCCTCCCCAGCCTACGTTTAATTATCCTCTTCCTTCTGATTTCTGGGGTCATTAACGTGATGCTTTCTGGGGCTTGTCACAGGACATTCGTTGTTTGTCTGTCAGTTTAGGCCTCTCTGAATTAATCTGTTAATTAATTAAGGTATGGGGACTGTGAAGTGAAATTCCCTGGGTAGCAGCCTGGCCTTATGGTGAGGGAAAGGGCAGCTCACTTCTCAGTGGCTGGGGAGAGGTGAAATGAGATTAAGGTTGTTCAAGACTGACCTTTAATCGGCCAATTTAGAGGCAAAGTGAGCACCATGCCCGGGGCTTGAATGGTGTCTTTGCAGATCTATTACCTGGATACCAAGACGCTTGGTGGGTTTAGTGCATCTACAGCATATGCCATGTAGAAAACAAACTGTGGGCACTACCTGCATTGGCTTTTAAAGAAAGACACAGTGAGCCCCTGTCCTTCCCCCTCTTCACCCAGCTGGCAGATGAGGGGGCTGTGCATTTCCATGTAAACTGCTACCCTTTTTGGAACCTAGGGAACCTTGATAAATGCTGTCATGTAGTGGATGCCTCAGTGCAGGTCACATTCAAGATCAGTAAACCTTTGCAGTTCTTACACAGGTTACCTAAATAAGCCAATTCCTTTTTTCCTCGTGAGCTCTCAGCTTCCCCCATTTTCTGTTGCTGTGTTGTGCTTTTTGCTTTCTCCCAGACTTCAGCTTTTGTTGGAACTGTTTCTGTGCGGGGTGACACTGAGTGAACCAGCAGCAATGAAGCTGGAGCCCTTTAAGAAGTTGGGGCATTATCCAAGTAGCTGCTGAATCTAAGAGTCGTGACTCGTATGTGCTGGAGCGCCGAGGGAACAGCTTGTGCTCACATTCAGAGGAACAGGTGCCACCGCACAACTGGGGACGCCATGGACGCAGGCGCAAGGAAACAGCAGCTTATTCAGCACTGGTTTGATATTGTTCCATAACCTGATATAGGCAATGGGCTGCAGTATGGGGTTGTGCTTATTAGCTGTCCACCTGCCTGACACCCTCCCCCGTCCTTTCCTAATTAAACAGTGAGCTCAGGTTTCGCAGTTTGGTTCAACAAAATCAGGAGAGGGGATGGCTCTGGCTCCTGTCCTGTCACCCAGACACAGCCTAAAAAGAGCAGGACAGTACTCAGCACAGACTCTGGCCCAGAATAAGAGAAGTGAATGAAGTAGGATTGCATCTAATCAAATAGCTTCAGGAGTCTGTTGTTGAGTTTGCAGGTCAATGTGTTTTTCTTTTTGTTTTCTCTAAAAAAGTGCAAGTCCTTGCCTTCATGGTTATTTTTGCATAACAGCTGTGTTTCCGGTGAGCAGCTGGGGGAGCTGCCTGACTCAGCAAATCTCCTGCCTTAACAGTCAAAAAGTGCACTCAAGCAAGACTAGGGATGCTGTGGGCAAAACAGTGGGTCCCCTCCACTGCCTTCTACAACCAGTGAAGAGAGAGATGCTCGTTCACATGGATAAAGGTGTTTAGATTCAAGTGACATGAATCATTTGCTCTGGGGACTGTGCCCACAAAGAAGGAGCAAATACATGGTCTTTATTTCAGAAATACATTGTGTGCGTAACCTGTTAATGTCTGTGAAAGTACTCAATCATGTAGAAAGAACCTGATAAAAGGCTGGGGTGCTGTAGGGAACGAAAGCATCTTTCAGTAGGAGCGGAGAGCATTCAGTGCTTGCCAGATTAGCCTTACAGAACAAACTGAGCCATTTTTATACTTCAGTCCTATGACAATATGCAATGTCTCATAAGTATCTTGAGTCACTTTTTCCAGACAGGTTCATCATATCCTTTGCATGGGGTAGCATTTGACCTCTCCACATGTGTTACTGATTTGTAGGATGTTTACACGCTGCAGAGTTGGGGGTTTTTTAGAGGGTGGATAAGAAGTGGTGAGAGAGGAGGCTAGGAAGACACTTTTGCCTAGTGGTTTGGGTAATGGAGTAAGAATAGGAAGATTGTATTACCAGCTCTGCTTTTGACCTTGGACAAGTAAACTCTCTCTGCCTCTCTCTTGGTTTTCTGCCCTTTGTCTGCTTTGTCTGTTTTGACTGTAGTTCTTTGCTATAAATGTGGTCCCTCTTCATGTCTTTGTATAGTGTCTAACAGTCAAAAACTGAGTTGATGGAGAAATTTTCAGTACTATTATGCTGCAAGTAAGTAACAAAAATAATGTAAACATAAGTCTGTTTTGTAAAACACAGTGGGACTTGCATGAACAGCAAAATAACAGTTAGAGTGAGGAGGAATTAAACGTCTGGTGTAATTTGAGTCCACTGTAATAAGCAAACTAAAATTCCAATTGCAGCGAGGTTGTTGGGGGCAGCAGGAAAGGAAATTTCCTTGTAAGCATGAGAATTTGACTGATTCGCAGGGTAACGGTTTTATCATTTGCCTGTTTAGGAGGAAAAAGTTCTATAATTGATTGGATTTTCTGGCAGCACCTCTGTTTGGAATTGAGCATTGTGGCAGCTCCCAAGTTTGTAGTTGATGGAGAAGAGTGAGAAAACTCTTCTCCCCTGGAGAACACAAGCCTTCCCTGACTTATGTAGCTGTATTTGTCTTTAGGTATTCTGCCTGTCGTAGATGCAAGGTGTACTTCCCATTCCAGGCAGAACAGACAATTATGAATCTGGCACAGAAGGACCATTGTGTGTCCTAATGCAAGCTATGAAGCTGGTGAGTGTCTTCCCTTGTCTTGCCTCAGAACCAGGCACAGGAGTCATCAGGGTTGGCTGCCTAAGATGGCAGCCCAGTTTGTGAATAGTCTTGTAGTTGTTCAAGCCAGTCTGCAGTTAGCACCAGACTTGGGAAGTGCTGTATCCTCGCTAGAAGCATCCCAGAACATGCCTTGTTTTACAGAGTCCGTCTTGAGATCTTGTTTCACTAAGCGCCTGAAGACAGCTCAGACTGTTTTGATCCTCACAGCCCTGCTATTATACCAAGTCAGGTAGTCATGATGACGCAGCACTCCCTCAGAAAGTTTCAGGACAGCTTCATATCTCACAGATAAGGCGTCAGAGGTGGCCTTCCTTATCCCAGGCTGTCTGTCTGATACAATTAGGATTTCATAGCAATAAGAGCTAATATTTGTTTACTTCTTTTCCTAATTGTAACTAATGCATCTTTCCGAAGACAGGCACAGGCAAAGAAGAAAAAAAGAAAGAGGTAGAGGGTTCAATATGATTCACTTCAGCCAGCTTCAGAATAACATTTGCCTCCATGGGTAGCAGTGACTCCTTACACACTTGATTGCTCCATTTCCTTCCTACCCCCTCAGCAGACTTTTTTTTTATGCCAACTCATACAGAACTCACAGGAGCACAGGAAGCCTTTTGCTATGTAAGAAGGACTTGAGCCCTTTCACATGCTCTTGTATCATTTGTGAAATTAGATGCATATGTAGCCTCAGTACTAAGTGTGCTGATCCTCTGTTGAAAAACAGGTTATTTAAAAGCAAAACCACCATAGTCAATCCATATGTGTGTGTATGCTTGTGTGTGTATATATATATGCAGAGGGAGTGAGAACGCTTTGTCATGATTTGGGTTGACTCAGTGGGATTTGCAACCAATATTACTTCTCACAGTGCTGCTGAGACAGAGATTTTAACATATGAATAAATGACTAACATGTTCTGCTACATACAGACTTGCTGAACCCTATGCCATGGATATACAAATGGTATCATTAAGAGCAAAGTTTTCAGAGGGTCTTCCCAAGTCATCTGCTCCAGACCTCTGCTGTCACAGGCAACTACGTCTTATACATCTGTTCACACAGGGAACATAGCTCTCATCTGAAAGCTAAATACTTTCTTTTGCCCTTATTTTGTGAGGAAGAATAAAGGGCCTCTTCTCTGACCTCATGTGCACACAGGACTGAGAAGACACTGGTAGGTGGCTCGTAAGATCTTAAAAAGCGTCATCAGTACTACACCATTTCACTGCCTGAGAAGACTCACTGCTTGTCTTCCACCTTGGTAAGATAACTATTCTGAACAACAGGCCATCCCTCTTTAAGGTTAGTCCTGTTTACTGAAGGAGTAGAAACTTGTTATTTAATCTAGGTTTTTATTTTATATGTTATAAGTATCATGGCTTTTCTGCAGATTATGCTAACATCTTTGTGCTCACAGATCTTTAGATTAACCATGTTGAATACTTAAAAATAATTATAATTAAGTGAAGTAGTTAATCCGGCAGATTGAAAAGTTCACCCACCTTCACAGCTGAGAATAGCATTTAGAAAATCAGTCTAGTAAGTTCACTCCCCATCTTCCACCTGAGTCTTCCAGGAATGACTAGTTTGTGGGTGCTTTAGAGCACAGGCAATTCAGGTACAAAACCCAAACCAGTCTGTCTGGGTTGAGCGGAAAGAGGTGGAGGGAAGCAGCTGATTTCTGTGTGAGAGAATGGCAAGCCTAAGTTAGCAAGGTGATTTAATGGGACTATTCCTGTGTTCTTCTCTCCAGTTAACAGGAAGGTGTTTGTCTCCTAGTCAGGAAAGGTATCTTCCTTTCCCTGCCTTTCTCCCCTGTTAAGGGAGAGGAAACTTTACATCTTATGTATGTTTGCACGTGTATGTGTCTCTGCACATTGCTGGGCATGTTGTTGAAGCATCCCGCATATGGGATTTCTAAAACCTACATTTACAGGAACTTGTGCATTCTTAAACCTGCTTATAAACCCAGTTGACACGTGAAATTTAAGTCCTCCCTCCTTTTCTTGAGTTATGGCTACTTCAGATCAAATCCAGTATTTGATCTGAAGGCCAGGATGGGCTGCTCAGTCCGTACTCTACATCCTCTTTTCTGTAGGATCTCCCACCTCCTTTCTACCTAGATGGAAGAATGAACCCTACCACTCAATTAGTCAGTAAAATGCACTTAACCCTTTCCCAGCAGGTTCAGCACCTACTACTGCATAGCATTTTAGCTATGCAGTACACTTACAACTTACACTTACAAGCCCTTTTTGCTTTCTCCCTTGTCTCATTTCTTCTGCAGTCCTTTGCTTCTTATTAAATCACTAGCTGTCCTGGGATTATTTAACTGCATGAACAGCATTTCCCCCCTGCCAGAGCCCTGCCTGTCAATGCAAGAGCTTACCAGCCTTTTAATACAAGGCAGTCATCCATAAAAGAAAAGAAGGTGGAGAGGGTACAAGGATTCACACCAGTGGAAACAAAGGCAGGTGATGGGTGCTGAAACTGTGTGCCTGCTTTGTGATCTACCCTGCCTGCCTTGAGCATAGTGGCTTTAGCAACATCTTTGTCCTCTGAAAGCCTTAGCCCGCATAACACAATAAATAATGCCTTAGAGCAATGTGACCTGTGGCAAGCAGTAAGTGATGACATTGTCAGACATACACAACTGTTGAAACAACCAGACTGTAATCATCATGCTGTACCCACGGAAAGACATTTGGCAAATGAGATTCCATTTTCACATTGGTCTGTGCCGAGCATGTAAATTTCCAGCGGGACAACCGGCATTAGGGATGTGTAATTGATTGTCTGAATTATAATAAACAAGCTGTGACAGGTGATCATCCATCATATTCCTGCTGCATGTTCCAGCACCACTGTGAGACACGGAGAGAGAGAGAGAGCTGGAACATGAACGAGGAAAATGAAAAGTCAGATTCATACAGAAATAGAGAAGAGAGGGTAATAGAAAAAAGGATCATGGTGGAAGTGAGAGGGGACTGCAACCATGAGAAAAAAACACGGATGGAAAAGACTAATTAATTTCTGTGACTTGTTAGAAATTTTATTGAATGAGAAAGGCCCTTCTACTGTTACTGCCATTGAGATCTGGAGGATTTGCTGCAGTGGCTGGTATTTGGAGCTAGGCATGCTAAGAAATAAATACAGAGAAGAAGAAAGCATAAAGGAGGAGCTGTGATTAGAGCAGAACCAATTACAAAAAAGTGCATGTGTGTGTATATGTGTGAGAGAATGAGGACTCAATGGCTTTGCCTTCTTGTTCAGGCTTAGACACTTCAGTCCACGACTGAATGGTCAAAAACAGTATCAGGTTTTTATGATTATGCTAAGGAGAATGCTTTTCCTGATGCCTTAATGTTGTAAAAGCCTGTGGTTTGCAGTGATGCTGTTTCAGAATCAAAGTAATCTGAATGATGATTCTTTCCTAAGGAAGGGGGGTGGGAGCCTGGAGCAGTTCAACTCTTTTGTTTCTTGGACCAGCCTTTCCAGGGAGGAAATTATTGGTCTTGGAGAGGAGTGTGAAGACATGTTGGAAAAAAAACCAATGGGGAAATAGTGTCTCTGGATAGATTGGACAGTGGTATTTTCCTGAATATTTACAAGCATACCTCATGCAAATTAGAGTGTAGGGCTTCCCCACCCTCTGTACTGAAGGTGACTAGGCAACTATGGGAATAATTTGCCCCTTTAATATAACCAGTTTCCTTTGTTTTACTTGTTGTCTATGCAGTATGAATGATCAGACTTCTTTTTCCAAATTCGTGAAATTTTGGATCTCTCAGCTTTGCTTATGGACAGTTTTATGCCATTATTTGACAATCACCCAAACAGTAATTGTCATGGTATTGTTTGTGTTTGCTGTTTGATCAAATGCTCAGACATTTCCCCTACAGGCTTTTGCCCATAAACATTTGAAATTCACTCTCTGCAAACATGATAGTCACCAGAATTTGTGGTACAAATGTTTATGTGAAATAGATGTGAACACAACTGGTGCAAATTCACCTAAATTGGGTAGAAGAATGAAGTTAAATTTCTTAAAATTATTGTGAAATTTTTGAGAAAATTATATCAAAATCTTTAAAGTTGGAATAATTTTTAATTTGATCAAGTAGCCATTGAAACAGGTTTCTTACTGTGGCTTAAGATTTAAGATTAAGGTTCTTTCCAGAAGGTAAAAATAATTCCATCCTTTTTGTGTAATGACTGACTTTGGTGACATATCTTTTACTGAGACTTCTCTGCCCAGATGTCAAATTTTGGTCCTATCTGACCAAAATCCTGAGATCAGTGAAGCAGTGGCCATTTGTTCCTTGAATTCTTTAGCAGGAATTTGATTTAGGCATCTAAGTTCTCTATGTGAAGAGAAGTGGTGGAGTGGAAGGCACAACATAAACCACTAGTTTCTGAAACTGGGAACAAATCCTTTCTTAAGAAGTAGAAATGAGGGTGGGAATGGAAAAGCTTTGTAGCGAAGCAGGATATGTTCTGGACAGAGACTTTCTGGATCCAAGACAGAATATTTACCTTCTCACCATTTTCTTTTCTGATGGTTATTTTGTGACTCAAGGAAAACATGGGAAGGGGTGCAGTTGGAGACGAAGTGAGAAATCTCTAAGGAGGCTTTATCTATTAAGGGAAGTGGGAGATGGTTCAGACTGGGAAGCTGCAGAGTGCTGTGATGCCTGGTGTTTGACTGTAAGTAACTGCTGCTGGCACAGTGGGGGTTTATTTTGGCCCAGACCTGCCCTGGGAACAGCAGAGAAGCTAACGCTCTTGGAATTCTCTCCCTTTACGATTCACTCAGCAACTTGGCTTCAAAAGAGTATTTAAAAAAAAAAAAAGGCAGGAAATGTATCCAAATATTGAAGCCAAGGTTTGTGTGTGAAACTGTGAGGAGGAGATTAAAGACCCAACAACCCTGATCTCCCTGACTAGAAAATTTAAAGGGGGCTGGAAGGAAGGGCTTGTGTACAGATGGAGGGAGATGAACATTTGGGTGCAGTGGCTTCTATTCTGAAGAGCTTGTTCAGCCCTGTGTGAAATTTGCTTGTGATCTCTGGAAAGGGAGTATCCTCCTTCCCGAGTGAACACACAAAATTTGCAATATCCGTGGCAGGGAGAGGAAGGACTGAGAGGCTGTAGGGAAGGAAGCAGCAAAAGCTTTTTTTGTTTATGTTTTTCTGATCATGGAGATTTTTGTTGTTTCCATTAGCGCTGCTGCTCTTTCCCCAGGGCTGCCCTCTTGCTTCCCTTTCCAGAGGCTGTGATGTCCTTGGTCTTAATGTTTGTCTCACATGTAGGAGGTGAACCACAGTGTACTGAGACAGCAATGAATCTAGCAATGGCATGAACAAAGCACACTGTAGGATGAAAGTCACCCGGTGCATAATGATTAAAACTGGTTCAGGTTAAAACATCAGATTCAGGATTTTTTTCTTTTTTTTTTTAATTGCTGCAAAGCTGTTTAGTCAGTTCACATGGGACACAGTTTAGTCCATGTGAAAGGAATGTAAAATATAATTTTCAGTATGGGTATTATTTGTTACATTATGTCTTTTTAGCCTAGAGGATGAATTATATATCTTAAATACCTGTTTCAGCACATAACCAACTAACTCACAAACCTGTGGCAAATGCTGGAACCTTCAGGTTATGTACAAACCAAACTGGATAGATTTTGTTACTGACGTAGTGGTTTGTGAAAGGGCAGCATAATAGCTTCCATCGAGGAACATTACTATATACAGTATTATTTGCAATTCTAGACTTTCTTGCAAATATGGTCTTTTTTTTCTTTCCTTTGTCCCAAGCCAGATCATCTGTTAAGCTGGACATGACAATATTTTTCTCCTCTTCTTTTTTTTAAGTAAACAGAACTGAACACAGAGTAGGAATTCTCTGCAGCCTTAAGATATCCAATTTTTCACTTGACCTTTATAAAAAGTCAATTTGTGCTTTGTTTCTTTAACATGAAATCTAAAATGCCCTCCAGTCACTTCCTCGCAGTATTCATTTTTGACCATAAGCAAAGCAATTCTGCGTTTGCTCTTTTCAGGAACTACCAATGCTCAGGAGAGAGGGGATTCATTTCTGCTTTTTGTTTATACTGGAGAGTTCAGGTTGCAAAGATCTGGTGTCACCACCATAATGTTATTCACTTTGCAGTTAACTGTGTATTGCAAAATGTCTATGCAAGCTCAATTTGAGAGAGAATGGATAACTAGATTGAACAGGGACTGAAACCCCAGAGTTCTGATTTTGCATCTGTTGCTGACAAAAACAAGTTAGGCAAGCTACTTAGGCCAAAAGTGGCAGCTCAGTTAGGGTGACTCACACTTTGGAGATCCCCCACCAAGGCACAATGAGTCTGAATTTTTGGAACAGGGAAATACCAAGTTTCCAGATGGTGGGTTACCGGAGCTGCTGCAAATCTGCAGAAAGCCTTTGCTATATGGGACAGGTTTAAGAGGAGCGTGTATGGAGTGTCCTCTGAATTAATTTGCTTAAGTTTCACAAAAAATCACAAGAGGGTTTTTTTCATAGCATTTTAGATATTCTGGCTCTAGAGGTTCAGTGGCAGATTCATACCCAGTGATTTTTTGTGCCTTTAAGAACCTCTATCTAAGCAAATCTCATTAACTTCTTTGGCAGTCTGTCAGTGACTTCCAAAGTCATGTGGTATGGAAAACCCTTTTAAAAGAGTGCTCTGTTATCTAAGCAAGTAGAGGGTTTTGGGACAACAGCCCTACTGGTCTCACTGGGTAAGTACTCCTGCACCATGAGAGTACTTTCCAGCTAGTACCTAGGCTTGAAGGCACATGTCCCTTGACCTTGTTCATCGTACCACACCCAGAGTGCATATTTTTGGACACAAGTATGCATGCCTTATCATGCCAGCTGTTGCTTAAGTATTCACATGAAACTCAGTGTTTCCAAAGAAGATGCTGCAGTCTATAAAGGTTGGTGAAGAATCGCAGATTCCTGTCAATATCAGGCACCCGGTTTATTGCTAGGTCAAATTTAAATACAATTACATTAGTAGTATGTGGCACTGGGTTGAAAACCCCATCATGGTGTGGTTGATCATACCAGCGGCATTTCCTTTCTAGCTGATCCAATGTTTGTAATTCACATGCTTCTTGGATGCCTTAGAAAGGCTGGAAGGTTAGCAGAACTGCATGAATTGAACATTATCTTGTATAGACTTTTTTCACATAACCGTGATTTAATCAAGGATTACATTTTTGGAAATTCAAATGCTGTATAGTATCCCCTAATTGTCTAGTGTTCTAAAAACAAAGTTAACACAAAAAAATCGGCCATACAGAATAAATCTAGTATCTCCTCTTTTCAAACTTTATAATCTGTGATAATAAAAATTCTGTTTGTATGGTATTTTATGTATTTTGTGGCAGTATGAGGCATTTAAATTAGGACCTCAAAATGCTTTATGGACACAGATTTGTTAAGTCTCCCAAGACTCAGTGGAAGAAAGTGAGTGTTACTGCACTGGAATTCTGCAGTATAGTTGGAAGGAGAAAAAAATCTAGCCCTCTGGATTTTGTGAATCCTTTACGTTAACCGCAAGATCTTCCTTTCACATCTGTGGCTCAAAAAAAGAAGTGATTTTTCTTCATTGTAATGAGATGTAGTAATTAGAATATGGAAACAATCTGTGGCCTCTGAAACTGTACAGATGTCACTACTGCATTTTATAGTCACTTGGGGCTTTGTGGTTAACTGGAGATAGAATTCGAACTGTCCTGTTCCAAAAGCAAAGGCTCTTAACGTTTAGGCTAAAAAAAGAATCTGCACTGGCTCATTGCTATAAAGGGCTTATGATGTTCACATGTGATAAGATACGATTCTGACCACTTAAAACAATAGTACGTCATTTATGTGTACATATGAAGGATACAGCAGTAAGAGTTCCTGGACAGTTTTTAGTAGCTCTTTATGTCTGATTTATTAATCAGTCAATTCATTTAATGCAGCTTTGTGTGCAGAGTGATATGGCTCTATGTTGTATAATTTATTTCCCTTGTACAAAAGGCTCATTGTCCTGGTTTGCCAGCGAGACCTTGTAAATGTGTATATGTGTTGCTCAAGCAACTTCTTTTTCTTTTTTTTTTTTTTTTTTCTTTCTGCTTTGGTTCCTGTTTTTAGCCATCTGCTTGACATTACTGTTTGCCTTTTGTGCCTACAGAACTTCCCAAGCCATTGGAAACTGTGCTATCCAACAATTTTCTTCTGTCAACCTCTTCATTCCAATGTCACCCACCCATGGTGCCAGGGAATAATAATACACAGAGGTGTTAAAAAGTATCTTCATTTACATGCTTTCAAAAGTGCCTTTGTGTTTGATCATAAGGATGTTATCTAAAAATTCATCAGACCTGGAAACCAGTATTTTAGAGTTCATTAGAAATTGGCTGACTGTGTTGTTGGTAGTCATGGGTGTAGACCAGGAGGACATTGTGCTCCCTAAGGTTTTTAAAAAGAAGTTAACACTGGAAGACTGCCTTTGCTACCAGATCTAGAGCAAAGAGTGAGTTACCTGTGTTTTTGTTAAGCTGGGCGATAGAGCCAATCTTCCTGGCCTTGTCCACATAGAAACTTCTACTGACCTACCTACCCACAGAGGTGCAATTCCAATGCTCTAGCTATCCCAGCATACCTTACCATATGGATGTGCTTATTCCAATGTAAAAACATTCACCCAGGGAGTTATATTATTACAGCAGTAAGTCTATGTCATACATGTCCTTGAGATATAAGGTCTTTAAGTGCTGAAAGCTTTAAAAAAGAAACAGTGGTGGCCAGTGAAGGGAAATAAGAAAGAAAAATTCCGTTACTCTAAGGAAAATTAGACTGCTGTATTTGACCTTGCCTAAGGAGTAACTAGAGTGTTATCTCCCCATCTTAAGACAACCATATATGTGTGTCGTCTTGGCTATGTCTTTTTTTTTCCCCTCCAAAAGTATATTATTTGGATTTTATCCATTTGGCTGGATTTCGAGCAGTCCAGCTGCCTGGCCAGAACAGTGGGTACTACTGCAAGGAAGCTACACGGAAGATCTTACACATCCCAGATATGTTAAGCTCACTGTGCATGTGCTACAGAGCACACAATCATGTTATTTTTACTCAGGATTTCCCCAAAGTAAATATGGCTTCCTACCCTCTTTTGAACTCAGATGAACTTTGCTGATGCCCAGAGGCTGCAGCCACAGTTAAAACCAAGTTTTGTTGTTCATACGTGGAAAAAGCAGCAGCCCTGAGTTTCTCAATCATTATGTGAGCAGGAAGTTTTGTTTAGCTAGAACTAGAATCTAAAAGGAAGTGCTTTGTGATTGCTTTATTTCTCCTTTCTCGGGAATTATCCTTTCCCTGGACTTGTCAGCAATGGGCCAGTTGGTTTACAGCATCCATATCCAGCCCTTGAGGATTAAAGCAGTAGACCTTTAAACTTAACATTAATGCAAGAGTGACTACTATCCATCTTGCACTTTGGAACTATGTAACTAGAGGAAGAGAAAGGAAAGGAAAACAGTCTTCTGGCAATTTTTTCCCATTCTATATTTTAAGTAGCAACTGTTTTTCAAACTGTTCCTAGAGTCTGGAATAGGATAAATCCTTGGAGAGGAGGGTTAGTGTACAGAACACAGGTGAGGTGGCCAGGGTTGAATGAAAAATATAATTTATCGTCTGTTTTTACAGTTTATTGTGCTACCATTTTATATGCATGCTTTATAAAATACCATTATATTTATTGTTAGCTGTTGTATATATAAGTGCTACTACTCATTTATGTAGCTCAACAAAGGCCTGCTACAATTCTTAAAAAAGCCAGACATATTCTTGCTCCAGAGAGTTCACTATTTCTAACTACAAAATAAGTTTTAATTACTTCCTATATCTCTATTGTGGCTTCTTAGTCATTTTAGTCTGACTCTGTTCCTTCTTTGTGGATAGGTTCCAGACAATAAAACCAGAGCAGCTCAGGAAAGTCTGGGTATCATTTCTGTGTAGCAGCCTGAAATGTTTCTGCTGCTGGCCTTATATGGGGATGATTAAAATGGAAATCCCTCCATGTAGAAACCTTCAGGTGAGAACTCGTGAGGAGAAGGAAGACATCACATTATGCTTTTTTGCACATACTTTACTGTGACAAGAATATTACAAATAAAATATACCCATCAGCAGGTAATATGTCAGCAAAACCACTTCCATCTGAGATCACTGTATGAAGCCCCTGGTTCCTCCAGCTTCAACAGGGAATCAGTCTTTTCCCAAGAGAGCCACTTTGGGGAGAGAAATGTTCATGTCTGTGTCAGTCCTCATTGTCTTTTGAAACAACATCAGTATCAATGTACTGGAGTTCAAGTATTACTCAAACTGCCTGTTTTCAAAGATAGTTCTGTCACTGTAGAGCCTCCTCCAACTCTGAAGTACCTTCTGTTTCCAATTGTTTGTAGAAGTGTACCACCTTTTAATAGAAAGAGTTTTCATACCCACTTGTAGTAAAGAACAGGGTTGGCTAACTAGCAAGGAGAAAGGCCTAGATCCTCTGTTCATGGAGGGTAGACAATTTTGTTGTCTATTATCAAGCAACTCTGACGTAATTTTCAGAACAACAGCTTTCTGTTTTTAGCAGCTATAATCATCACGAGGAAAAGATGTGAAGAAGAGAGCCTCACTGTACCCTCTTGAAGCTATTTCTTTTCTTTCTCAAGGATTCATAGAAAACTGAGATTATTCATGTTCTGGAAGAAAAATATTCTCTTTTGCTCCTTTCTTTTCTGTAAGAGAAGACATGAACCCATTCACATTCCTCTATGTCTATATATGGAAGGTTCCATAACCTTCATAAAATATCCCGAGTTTCTTAGCTAAAGAAGATTAGGGCACAGCTACAAAGCTTCATTATAATCTGGGAGACTCTTCATTAAGAGGTTATTGGATATGAGTTGCTATTGATACTGACAAATATTTTATAAGGAAGTTTCCTTTCTGTCTAAAGTTAAATCATTGGTGCATTTGCAAAGACCACTAACTATTAGAGCTAATGCCTGTGTGGCCAGTACTACAGAGAATGTTCTGATATTGTGTTACAGTAGAGAGATGTAATTTGAGGGCATTTATGTATAAGAATTGTCATTTTTGATCAGGCAAGACAAGGATAGACAACATGGTGGCAGGTTGCAAAGCGCCAAGGAGGTGACAGTGAGCTGGAGGCTCTCTCAATACAAGGTGGGGGGACCAATCCAAGTGGCATGGGCTGGCAACATGTCAGGTAATTGCAGATGGATTTGCCTTTGAATCTGGGAGAACCCTTAGAGGGAAAGTAGTTTCATTTAAAGAAAGCTGTTGGTAATAAGCAGAATCGGGTTTTCATGGGGTTCATACAGATAGAACAGAAATAAAATTTGAGTCTAATTGGCATACGCAAGATGGAAAGAGAAGTGGAAGCACAGAGCAGCAATGGCTGTCTTGAGCGGAGAGGTTCTGCAAGCTGTGCTCAGGCAGCCCGTCTCCATTAAGATCCTATCCATAATGCATGAGGTTTGGAAACCCAGGGGACTGCCCAACAAAAAGGGAAGAATCCTCCAAACTACCCTTCAGAAAGTGATGGGTACGCTGTCCCAGAAGGGGCCCGTCTAGAGAGCACTTTTAGTAAGTAATGGTTCACTTTGGCAGTAGAGGTGATAGAGCACTAATGCACTACAAGCCAAGTGCTGGCTTCCCTTCCATTGCACTCAAATGCTCTGCTGTTCAAGGATCACCGAGGAGAAACAAGGCTTTTTTTATTTCACTAAGATTACTGTTATTTTTATTTTATTTTGAGCAGATTGCAGGAGGTAATCCCTGCCTTAAATTTTCTCTCAGGTTGGGAATACCAATGTCCTCCTGATTACTTAATTAAACCTTTAAATCTTTAAATATTAACCCTTTATTACTCTGGTGTGCGTCTAAAAAAATCAGGTGTCTATTTCAGTAATTCTGAGGTTTATAAGAATTCACATTAGGAGTTTTGATTCAAACCATTGAAGTACTAGAACAGAGTGGCTAGCCTGAAAATGTGGATTTGGACTTTCCTTGAGACAGTGTGATTTGGTCCTCACAAATTTGCGTGTCTTTTCAGCTGAAGTTATGGGCCAGACCTACTGTCAATCACTGCAGTCCTGTTTCTCATTTCTGATTTGTGGGGCCTATGGTATTATTGAGAGTTCCAGTTATGTTTCATACCTACACCAGAAAAATCTTCAAATTGAGCATTTCTAAGTTCTTTTCAGCACAAATGCGGTATTGAAAAAGCAGAATTATTAACTGAAATCTCTTCCTCATTAGAGTTAGTTCTGCTAGAATGAAGCTGCAACATGCAGTTATTGAAATGACTGAATAAATGGAGCTTGGAACTGAGAAGGTATTTCTCAGCTGTCTGTGCTTTATCTTCTCTGTGCACTTTACTCTATGCAGTAACATAGACCTGAGACTGGCCTCCTGGGTCTTCACAAGGACTGCGGTGCATGACCTTTTCCATCAAAGAGAAGAGGGAGGATCTGTCAGTTCGTACATGTCCAATTTATTTGCAGCAAACTACAGAATTCTGGAGAATACAAAGCTTACCTCCCAGACACCACGAATTTTCCAACTACCTTACACTTTGGCAGGCAACTGAGGGAACAGCTGAAACAGTAGGGATCAAAGTTGCAGTACCATAAACAGCTTTGGCTCTACTCAAATCCAACTCAGCTAAGTATAATGGTGAATTCGCTTCTCAGGCCTGAGAGGTGTCAATTCCTTCTTCTTTCCCAGTAAGGCCTCCTGCATCCTGCATGGGATTCAATTTGACAAGTAAGATTTGTAGAGATCTTCATGTTTTTGAACTGATGGAGTGTGCTCTAGGGTGAGACAAGGAGGAGATACCTGAATGTTCAGATTACTAGTGGAGATTTGTAAGTCAGTAACTTGAGGGAGACTCTGCAAATAGTGTTGGTCCTTTTTCTGAAGCAAAACCAGAAATATAATTCTTTATCCCACTATAAAAGGGACCTGATATTAGTCTTTCAGTACATAAAAGGCTGATGTAAAGAGGGAGGGGATCCATTTTTCTTCAATTCACGGTGGATAGAACAAGAAAAAACAGTCTACAGTTGGGCAAGGAAGCCTCAGACAAGATTTTAGGAAACCTTTTCTAATGATAATGGTAATAAAGCACTGAAATAGATTTCTTAGGGAAGTTGAAGGATTTTAGAAGAATTTATATAAGCACAAATTGATCTTGCTGCAGAGCAGGGACAAGGACTAGATGACAAGGCTCTTCTAGCCTATGATTCCATGATTTTATACTAGGTTATACCTTTGGGCAAAGTTCTGGGCTTGGGTTGCATAATTTGTTCTGCCTCATTTCTGTCCATCTACCACAGACAGAGTGGGAGAAGGCCTGGCAAGTTTATTCTTGTGCATCTTTCTTTCTTATTCTTGTGCATCTGTCCATTTAGACACAAACAGAGTTCTTGCTCCAACCTGGAATCCAAAGCACTACTCAATGAGATTAAGATGACTGAAATTTAGAAAGGGCTGTTTCTAAACTACTCAGATTACACGTTTGTCCCGTTGCCATATTGGCACATGCTTCTGTATGGATCCTATGAAGCCAAGGTAAATGCTGAGCAAGTGTTTCTTGACTTTTATGCCAAATACTTGGGAGTCTGGCAGTAGTCTCCAGGGAAGTAGCATCCATTCAGATGTGTTAGATTGCCAGTATATGACAGGTAGTTCAAGTAGCGCACTACACAGCACTTGTCGAGTGAAGTTAATACATAAAATAGTGGTGGACTTAATTGTACTTCCTTTTAGGTACAATTTATTTCTTAATGCATGGTTGCCAGTGTCATAGACCCTAGGGTCTGAAGAGTATGTAACCTATGGGTTTATGTTTGGCCCATAAAAATGATAGACTCTTTCTACCTATTTATGTACCTGTAGAGTCCCATGTGACATTTGGTTCATCTGGGAGGGAGTTTAATATTTTTTTGCCTCAAGGGGGCTTCATTTAATATATTAAAGGAAAAGCTCCTCAGTTTTTGGTAGTTGCAGTTCTGTCTCTCTAATGACTTTCTCAGCTGTGCTGTGCAGTTTTGCAGAGATCGTGTTACTTCCACTTCACAAGAGCAGAAAGTCACCTTACAGGAGCAGCCACTGCAGTCAGTGGACACTGACTTGCCAGGTGACATTAATACTAGGGAAGTTAGTAATATTCCTAAACCATACTCTTACTGTGTGCATGTCTCTCTTACAAAGCCACTCAAACCAAGGATCAACGATATGGACCATTTTCAGAACATTCCCAGATGCATCTAGAAGCTTACTGAACATGGATGTCTTTCAGATTATCATTAAGAGACCTGTAGTCAAATTACGTTTGTTTTCTTGAAGTCCAAAATATTTTCTAGACTTCCCCAGAAAAGCATCAGAAATCCTGAGGAAAGCTGACTTCTGATGGTATCTGTTAAGGAGCTGAAAAAAACAATTTTAATTTTAAAAGACTCCTTAAAATAATTTATTTTTCATTTTGTATCTCTGCAATCTTTCAGTAATGCTTCATGCCGTCCTTAAAAATGTGTAAGTGTCAGGCCTGGATTTTGCTTTGCTCTGAGCAGAATGCATTAGGTCTATTTGTCATTATCATAACCTTTGTCTCTAGACATGTTTTTATGGCACTCAGGTTCTGTAACTACTGGAAGCTTTTCTGTTATTATTGATTGTTGTAGCTGGTGGTGACCACTCTTTCAGTGTGACATAACAATTTTTACTTTTGCCATCTCTGCATACTGCTGTTTGGCAACAGACCACCTAGGAGGAATAGATGTGAGTTTTAAGTGATGAGAAGGTGTTAATTAATTCTTTTTCAGCTTTCTCTTCTCTCTTTTATCCACCAGGATGCCTGTACATTTTTGCCATAGATACTGAGAGGACATATTGTAACAGGTTTGTGTTCAGATTTCTTGATCCAGAGTCTTTTATTTCGCTGTTGCTGATACTGACCTGACAAACTCCAAGGAGGGCTATCGGTGTCTTCACAGTATTAGGAAGGTTTCAATAGAAGGTGACTACTGTGAAATGACAGCATAGTCATGTCAGCAGATTCCCAGACTCCTATGCAGGCAGCCCTGGAGGAATTGGTCTCGCTGTTGGAGATGGCAGTTCTGTGGAGGATCATGAAGCATAGCAGAAATAAAACCAGACTGTTCTAAAACAAATTCAGGGTCAGTACAGGATCCTTTGATTGCTCCAGACATGATTTTGCAGAAAACCCAGTGTTCAGCTTGTTTTGAAAGCAGAGAGATACTTGTCAGCAATTATTGCTGAGCTAGGGAGAGTACAGTTAAGACAGATAAACTTGTCAGCTGTGTCAACTGTGATGATGGAAGAGCAGAAGGGCCAGCTGTAAGGTTGAAGAAGACCTTTGTATTTTAGATGCAGATAGTGAGGTTGTTTTTGCATAATGCTGCAAAGTGGTTGAGACTATCCTTGTTTTTATATGCACTAATTCCACAGTTATTACAGAAAAAAGAGCCATGAATGAAGGGCTAAGAGAGTTGTTTTATCAGCAGGAATCATATTTGCTGTTGGCAACATTTTTTTGTAGGCCTGCATGACTGAATCTTTCAATTTGAGCTCCCCTTGCTATTCAGGAGATTAATTTGGCTTCTCCTTCTACACACTGTTGGTTTGCTCGTCATCGATCTTTCATACTTACCTCCTTAAAATTGTAACTCTTGCAAATTTTTTTCCAAAGGATCTTCACAGTCTTGGCTGATAGCTATGTCAAATCTACTCTTTTTCTTGTAAAAGTCTGATGGTGTAAGATTCTCACTATTACATCAAATACATTGAAGTGTTGACTCTGTTGGGCTGCTAGGCTTTGGCTATCTACATGGCTGGTTAGAAACCCTGAAGAGTGACTTGAAAGGCCCAGGGAGACTGAAACGTTTAAACTTCCAAAATGCATAAACACTGTGTATCCAAAACTTTTTAAATGTTTCAGGAATTTCCTTTAAATGCTACCATTATTTTTATATAAAAGTAATAGTAAACACATTTCATTTTTGTAGGACCTAAACAAAATAGTATCTTCTGCTCTGATGCCTGAGAGCCAGCAGAGGGAGTGAAAGTTAACTACTAAACCACCTTGGGCAATGCTGAACTGAGACATGGAGGAAAAAGCTTGTGCACAAAAAAAAATTGCACGTCTTATTCCTTTCAAGTCCCATTAGAAACGAAGACTAAATAATCAGTCTGCCAAACAGAAAAATATGATAGTAGTAACAAAAAACATTTTAATTCCATGCTTCTAAGTGGATATTAGCAACAATAACATTAAACAAAATTAAACCATAAAAAAGTACTCAAGAGTATCGTATTCATAGTCAGCATATAGAACCTGATGAGACTTCCGATACGTTCTCTCCATTACAGATGCTAGCGTGAAGGAAGTGAAAAATCTGTGTGTTGCCCTTGGCTTGTTCAGACTGTTGTGTTTATTTCTATACTACTACTCTCTCTCTCCCCCTCTCAATAACTTACGGGTTCCAAACACTGTTTTGCTCAGTCACAGTGAAAGATGTTTAATGCATCTTCATTAATATACATGAAATGCTGTTACTGTTTTCTGCTGAGGAGGTAACTGTGGCTTTTCCTTCTCAGGTTTTAGCTCTGTGTGTGAGAGTGAGAGAGACGGAGAGAAAGGGAAAAGGAGAAGGGGAAGTGGAAAAGAGAGTTGGTTTGTGTACATATGTAGGTAGCGTTGAAAAAAAAAATTTTTTTGTTCTTGTAGAATACATATTATATATATAGAAGTCACTCAAAGCAAAGACTCATGACAAGCACGGTAAGAGGGGGAGCTTTTTTCAAATGGTTAAATTTTAAGGCCGATTGGCTAGCTTTTAATCAATTTGGTGTAAGTCATGTTCTGTCTTCTTAATCAGAATTTCATATTATAGAAAATCAAATGTTTTCTACAGACGTGAAACTGTAGTTTCATGTAGTGGAACTGTAGTGGCCCCCTCTGCATGACACAGATCACACTAGTATAGAAATCAGTGAGTGAGGTTCCTATGTATCAGTATATCAGTAACGATAATAAAGGAATAACAAAAATAATAGGACATGCACATGTATTATTAATCAATCATGGAAGTAATTACAGTCCATCAACTGCTTGGCCTTGTCTAGACCATTTCTTATGTCAATAAATGGAAAGATTTTTGCTATAAAGAAAAATCCTTGTGTTTTCACTTCTCAAAACAGGAAGATGAGTACACCAGCAGATTCACTTTGAAATTATAGAGATGTGGTAAGGATAAACTATCTAATGAAAATAAAACATCTTTTTCAGTAGTACAGAGTCAGGAACATTGACTTCTGGAAAAGACTGTATTCTTTTTCCTTTGCTCCAGTCAGATCCTGTCCAGTGATTTTCTCCCTGAAATGTATGCATTGTAGTCTCTGTACAAGTTCTAGTATAAGAAAGATTCTTACAAAGTAGGGGAAATTCGTATCAGCATCAACTCAAAGGATGAAATATCTGGAGGTTTGATTCATGAAAGCAAATCAAAAGAGTTTTTTATGTACGGCTTGGAAAAGAAATCTAAGAGAGGAGTGATCTGATAATCTAAAATGTTTCAGAAAGTCACAAATGCTGTGAGGTTGCAAATAAAACCCAGAACATGCATCATAAAACCCTAAGGAAAAACTCTGGGGAAAAACCATTAAAGATGATACAAAGGAGTGTAATTTCTCAAGGTAAAATGAGATGATGAAATTTGTTCTTGACTATGAGTCAGCATACAGAGGAGCACATTTCTAAGAAATATGATAGAAGTACAGTCACTGACTAAGACTGAATAACATTCTTAGAATACACTAATTGCTGCACTGATCAGGATTAGGGACTAGGTAGTCTCTTCAATCTCTAATTTTTGTAATTGTATGGATTTGTTCACTGTTTCGGTACGTGGCAGATAATAATATTTCATATTCTTGCAGCGCCTTTCAGCAAATGATTTTAAATAGCTTTAATTAATACTTAAAATTCCCCTTTGTGATCAACGAGTGCTCTGCTTCTTACCCTCAAACTGGTAAAGTGAGATGATTATGAAATGCAGCTCTAAGTAAATGGGCCTTTGCAAGATCTGTGCATTTCTTAAAGTCACTGCTGCCAGAAGAGAAATGTAAAAACACCTGATCTATGTAACTAAGTAGCTCAGCCTGAATTGTATGTATGAACTGTCCACCAAGACCTGTTAGCGATCAAGAGTTACCTAGTGAATAAGTTTGCAAATTATTCTGATAAAAATATGTTCAAGAATTTGACATAAAATATGTGAAGAAAGTGAAATTAATTGGAAACTTCTGCTGAGCTGTAGTAGACATTTGTTCAGGTGTAGTTGACAGGGAAGACTTTTTACCAGATGACACCTCATAAGCATTGCTTGGTCCTTATATTACATACTCCAGGTAAAATCCAGACTACTGTAGCAAAGAATGCTATGATTCGATCCAGAAGTAGAGAATATCAGAATCTGAGTCAATGTTTGAAAAGAATCAAAAGCTCTTTTGTCTACTTTGACACCTGATACTCTGCAGCAAAGATTTTCACTTCCAGTGAATAAAACTGCCGTAGGCCTTGTTTCCTACTCCAAATATCTAGGGAGTAAATCTCTTCAATTGTTCCAAACTGCATCAATATATAAGATCAGGAGGAATGTGCAGCAGAATGGATATAATGTGAAAAATCTACAAGGCTGAAAATAAAAACTAAACAACCCTCTGATCTGCATGCATAATCCCATGGTGCAGCTGACCCAGAATTGTAATGCAAATATTGTAGTTCAATCAGGCTATTTTAAGACAGGATAGGAATGAGGCTTTTACTTTCCCCAGAAGGAATGTACATCATTGCCTCTTCTTTAATTTCCTTTTGATTAAAAAAATATTAGACTGTCTGAAGAGTATGTGCTATCTTTTCTGTGTGTTGAGGGAAAGAGAAAAATCAAAAGGAATGAGAAATACAGGTGAACTTGTCAACTCAGGTTCACTGGGAAAAGCTTAGAACTTTTTGTTAGATGCTTTTTATATGATTTAGTTTGGCTGATTAGGAAATTCAATTTCTTTCCTTCTTTCTTTCTAAAATTCTGAAATCTACCACTGATATTCTAGATAAGGAGGGAGCAAGGGGATATGAGTTAAGTTTCTATACAATTCTTCCCTCACCAATTGCTCAAGGTTTATTTATATAGCCATTAGTTCAATGGTTAGTGAGATGTGAGGTTTTGATACCTGAAGTACTCTGAAGCTGAGCTTTAGTGTTGCCCCATTTGTTGCAGCCAACCAAAATAACTGGTGGCAAAACCTTTATTTTTGAACTTTGATTGTTTTTTGAGGTTGCAAAATATTTGCAAAATGAAAGAAGGTCTTAGAAAAATTCCAAATGGCTTGCTACGTTTTTATTATTTAACTGATTGTGATGGCAATGTCCCATGTATTCTTTGTCTGCTTTTGAGCCAAAAGGGTTAGCTTGTTGTGGTTCACATGTGACTTTTGACCAGCTGCCAGAGCCTTTGAATGGCTAATGGCTAAACCTATCCAGTCCCAAGAGATTTAGCAGAAACCATTTTTACTGCTTTTCATGTTCTCTAAAAAGTGTTTGGGAAATGTCAGTTGCCAAAAGGATCCTTCAAATGACTATCCAGTATATGATGGGGAGATTGACTTTTCCTGACAACATCATGGCTTTATCGGGAATATCCTTAAGCAGCGGAGTGTTGAATTAGTTGAAGCTCTTTAATTTCTATTTTTTTTTTAATCTAGTTTTACTGTCCCACAGCTAGTTTGCATTGTGTAGCTGTAGAATGGCAATGGGAGTGAATACGGTGCTGATATAATAATTTTACATGAAGATTTGCATGTGGTAGGTAGTGGGAAAATCAGACTCTGCACTGTATGAATATACACGTACACACAGGTAAAGCGATGCATAAAATTTTTTTAATCCCTGACTTTAGAGAGCCTTATGTTCTGTTGAGGTTTCTTCTCTTTACTATGTAATATTATGTAACAGTTTCTATTACTTTGTGTGTTGATCTGTCAATCCCACACTTCTCTGCTAAAGCAAGGATGGTTGCTTTGCACATGAAACTTGAAAATGTGAAATTTTAAACTCTTCACAGATTTCAGAAACTGATCTCCCCTCCCAAAGTTGATCATTCAATTTGAGACAAGCTATAGAAATTTTCATGGATTGTAAAGCTTTGCAGCATTAATTGGAGGATGGAGGAAATTCTTTATGCAGTTCTGCGTGTTGATGAAGGGAATAAAATCTTTGTTTCATGAAGTCTAGGTATGCCTAGCTACTGCAGTATACAGTGCTAGGTGCCACAGAACTGTCTGGCTGAAAAATTTACAGGAATTTAAGTGACAACATCCTGAGTGAGATGGTGCTGGTAGTTCCAAACAAACGGCCATAGAACTGTGCCTGCATTCTTCACAGTGTGTTTTTTGGTTTTGTAAAGACACTTCCTTTCTTTGGGCTTCATCATTTTTTAAGGGTTTTTTTTTAGCTTCTTTTTAGCTTCTTCCTCTCTTTTGCAATGCATTAGTTACTATAGTAACTATGCTGTGAATGGTATAGAAAGAGGCTAGTGCACCCTAGCAGTGAAGTATA
>JANHGO010000075.1:51131587-51184342 GCA_024606505.1 Aquila spilogaster | reverse complement strand
GCAATGCATTAGTTACTATAGTAACTATGCTGTGAATGGTATAGAAAGAGGCTAGTGCACCCTAGCAGTGAAGTATAAAGCCACTTTATATAATAGTTTGAAATTTATGTCATGGTTTTGAAAATACAGCAGTTTTGTGGTGGTTTCCATGACCACGTATGTGGTATAAGTATATATAGCACTCTTAGGTCATCACTGGTAATTACCCTCTTCTGGCAACATCCGAAGGATGGTAACAGCCCTGCCTGAAATTCTGCTCCACAGAAAAAGCATTCTGAAATACACATCCAAGCACTTCACCAGCATCCATTTCCACCTTCTGAATATGTTTAGTTGTTATGGAAAAGTAGTCTGTACCTGTAGGCATAATGCTATATTATAGTTAATTTAACTTCCACTTACTAAATAGATGGTTGGTGAAGGGTTGTGTCTGGACTAGCCACTATTCGCAGCTGATTGAAATACTTTGCATTACTATATTACATCCCGCTACTATAAAAGCCGTAGTGTTTATACTGTGATCCTGTTATCTCCTAAGCTACCCTGCTCTGAGTCAGTATTTTCACAGACGAATGCCAAACATTGCAGAAAGCAAAGGTAGAGTAGAAAGTATTCCTGAAGCCAGTTCTGACCTGTACCTAGCATCAGCATAGCTTCAGGAGACACTGAAGTACAGGGCATTCGTTGATAATGAGGTATTAACGCACCTGGTAACTTTTGCCACTTTTGGTCGTAAGAGACTTCTTTTTTTTTTTTCTTTTCAGGGAGCATATTTAAGCACAGTCTAGTGTAAATTCCTACTTTAGTAATTGTTTTCTACGTATCCCTGGAGTTTTGAGTGAAAGCATTACCATTCATTACTTCCTGTCCTAAACACAGTGCTGCCAACTCTCATGATTTTATTGAGTCTCAGGATAGTTGTTGTATTTTCAAAAAGTTCCAGCTCCTGCAGTAATGCAAATATGTGAAATCTATTTCATTACATAAAGTGCACACTTCTAGTTTTCTCAGCTGGGGAAAAAGCTTGAACTAGCAACTCAGTGCACTGTTAAGGCTGGAAAAAAAAGTAATTAAAAAATGTATTATTTTTAATATAGTCTCTAAATTAAGCAAGTATCTTTTCAAGTTCCTGACTCATAAATGTGGGATGTTTCGACTTGACAATAGGTATTGTTTGTTTATTTTTGCTGCCATGCTCTACTTGGGAGCTTGAACATATCTCTTACTGGTAGACCGTCCTTTGTATTACCTCCTAAAAGAGCGAAGTCTAAACTGGAAAGCCATTTGAGAATGTTTTGAGATCCTTGGATGGAAGCTGTGAAGAAGACATCTGTACTCTTAAATATGCATTAACATATAAAGCATATTAAAAATTCAGTTCTTAAAATCTTATCCATGTGACCTGAAAGTCTGCTGACATGTCTCTCTTGACTAGTAAGGCAGATTCTTGATGAGCTGGCTAATTCCTTATTTAAACTCTCCGAACCACTTAATAGATGCCCGATTCTTAGGGTTCTTAGGTTACAGTGAGTAAAAGATAATAGTTACAAGGGGAAAATGGCTAGGTTCTGCCAAGGTGTAGAAAAGGAAAAAAACCACTAAGTGTATGCATGCATGCATGTGTGTGCGTGTGTGTACATATGATTGCTAGCATACTGCTTTTGAAAAGCATGTTGACCACTGGTCAGGAAAAAAACGGTGAGCAGGTTATTTCACAATTACCTGCTTTCTACAGGTTTTCTTGGCTCTTCCCTTTTAAATGGCTGGAACTGACCACTGACATAATATTTGGCTGACAGTCTCATCTCATCTACTCTACTCATCTGCATTGGCAATGTCGTGCATTTCATCATATAGCAGATGTAAGCTTGTATTTTTTCCTTGCAAAGCAAGTTGTTCAAAGTATTCTTCACTACGCAGTAGTAGGATGTTTATTGCAATAACATGAACTGTTGGATTCCTGTAACTTGGAGCCTGGAGAAGGGGGAAGGAGCAGGAGAGAAACTGAAATGTTTCTGTACAAACCTCTGGCTATGGAGCCCAGTAGCCTCTCCAAAGCTCTGTCATATTTCAGCCAAGTTATAGAAGGTCTTGGAAGCTTGCTCAAAGCAGGCCTAGGAGGAACTTGCATTGTTCACATTATTGCTGGTATTCTCTGTTTTCTGGATAACAGCCAACAGGAAATTCCTAGGACAAATCTTTCCACTTTTTTTTTTTTTTTAAATAAAATATTTAGGGGGAAAAAAAAGGAAAGAGAAAATGAAATGGTGAGAAATGAAACTAAGTCATACAGAACAAAAAAGCCAATATTAACCTCAAATCACAGATACATAAAGTTTTGGGCCTCCTTTGTGGTTTTATTTTTTCCTCTGAAGGATTTATGACCTCACATGCGTTGTTTCTGTGACATCAGATGGTGTTGCCATGGGAACCATTTTATTGTCAAAAACAAAAGAATTTTGAAGAGTTTCTTAGCAGCACAGGACACAGAGTACAGAGTATAAAGAAACTATTTTTATCTAGATGGTAAATCTGTTTTATTAGGCCTATGATTTTTCAGCTCTGTCCTGCTAGAAGCAAGATAAATCTGGCAAAAACAACAACAGTTGCACCTGTTAATCAGGGACTGAATTTGTCCCTACATGTAAAATCTTGGGAATTTCCTTTCTTGTCTCCCCCCTCCAAATGACTGATAGTTTCCAAATGCTTTAACATATGAGAATAAACAACAATCTGCTCGTATGAGCTTTACAGGAGCAAAAGCTTGATAAGTAACAGGAAGTTTGTATTGCTGTGGTTTTGATTATTTTGGATTGACAGTGTACAATACTGAATGCAATTCATGCAGAATGAAGTATTGAGGATTCATATTTTGCTTCGATAATACCTCCAAAATCAAAAAGGCATGAAAGATTTGGTAGTTTATGTTATTAAATATAGAGCGCTCTAGTTTGTACTGAGATATGAGGCTGAGACCTGCTGTCCTCAGCTGGAATGATGGATACCCACCAAGGGGGACCCATAGGTAAAAAAAGAACAAAATGTTGTGATTGAGCATGGTTAAAATGTAGAAGAATGTTCAAGCCCTAGCTGAAAATGATGTGGGATAAACCTGCTAAAAACTAACTCTTAACATGTAGCAAATCTAGGAATTTTATGTCCATGAAAATAGCAAGTGTGTATGATGTCTGCATGTGCATGCCGATAACACGTACCAATAAGTCTTACGATCAAATCTGCATGCATATCTACATACAGAGTTTATCATATAGTAACAGGGGAACAGCCTAGTTTTTCTTAAGAAAAATATCAGCATGGGTTCCTGAAGAAAGTTGTTAGAGGAAATTTTAAAAATTCCTTTCACATATGTATCCTGCTCTAGTTAAGATTCTGCAGCTGCTGAATTTAGTGCCCCAGAACTGTTGCTGTATTCTAAAAGACAAGTGATCTCACTGCCATATATTTGCTAGAGTAAAAGTAATATACACAAGGGGATAGGTAGGTTAAATGCCATATGGTTAACCCCAACATTTCTGTTTTAAATGATTCCCTGTGTTTGGGTGTATATCAGCATTTTTGCAATGTTTTGCTGATCTTTTCTTTTGTAACGAGGTAACCTGGGGAGGGAGAGAATGATAGTAACTGTAATTACTACCGATTTATATCTGTTCTCTGTCCAATCCACCTCTACAAATGTATTCCTGTAGACCTAAGCAGCTTAGAAGTGGATCTGAGGGAATATCAAGGATGCAGAATCCCAGCATGGGAAGGAGAAGGGAAGTGCTGCTTAAACATTGACACATTGCCAGATGTAGTGCTTTTTAACATTGGTGTAGGCTTGTTCACACTTGTCAAATCATACTGTGCTTGCTAATGTTGCATTTTCATCAAATATATTAGCTCGCTCTCTATTCCCACTCTTCAGCAATCCTTTTCTTTTCATTTCTCCTTTCTTACCTTCATTCCATTGTTCTTTGTTTTCCCTTTTCGCCCTCATCTTATGGTTATTTTCTTTCTTTCTTTCTGCCTGACTCCCCCTCAACTGAAAAAAAATCAGTCTGACCCAATCTATATTTTTTTAGAATGTTTTAGGTTAAGCAGATGCCTGCTTAGAGGAATTTACAGTCTCATCCTGATGTATAACATTCAAGGAATACATAGGCTCATATACAAGAGTGGGAGTAGTTGTTAATCAGCAATTGAAGGATGCATGAAAGAAACATGTTTGGGATTTTCTTAGGAAAAAAAGGTACAGCAGTGGATGTCTGCCCTGAAGAAAAGGGATGCTTTTTTTGGTGTACCAGTGGGTAGTGTCAATGAAGAAATAGAGTTCAGACCTGAGGAGCATTTTGTGCGGAATACTAGCATGCACCAGAAATAACAGATTACAGTGGGTGGGAGTTTCTTATAGGTGAAAAAGAGGCTCTTAAATTAGTTGTGGAAAATAGCTGAGGTTTATGAAGGGATTTAACAAAAAATACACAGAGTAGCAGAACATCCCCTCTTCCCTCTCATTTTAAATGTACACAACAGAAGAAAGTATTCTCATTCCTTTGCCCCCTCAGCTCTTCTTCCGCGTTTCCCTGTGTCATGTGGAGGATAAAAAGAGAGCATTGAACACAGAGTGCTTGATTTGGTTGGACAGGAGAAATACTGAAAAGATCTTTGCTGAGGGCAGTTCTGTAGGCAGCAAACAAGGGTGAGTGGAAAGGAGTTGTCCTGAAAGACTCTTATCCAGGATCTCATCTAATTTCATCCAAGTGGGGGATGTCTGACAAGTACAGACAGTTAAGCAAGGCCAGTGTTAAAACCAGACCGTTGCCCTTCAGTGGTTTGAGAGCTGCTGCTGGAGGGAGAATGTTAAGCAGTGCAAAATCCTGAAGGATCACTAAGATAGCCTGAACTATGTAGGTTATGCTGTCTAGCTGGCAGTGGATGCTCTTAGGGGCAGATATCATATTATAATCTTTTTTTTTTTTTTTTTTTTTTACTCTAGTTTGTAATTCTTTGTATTCTTATGGTGAAAAATGCTAATGGGTCTAAATCTTCTCTTCACATAGACAACCTTTTACAATCCTCAAAAGGAGATTTTGCCAAGGAAGGATTTTAGCTTGTGGTCCTCCAGTAATGTCTTGTGCAATATGAATACGCACATTTGTCCAAAAAACAGCAAACGAGTTGCTGAGGAAGCAAAGCCAGTGAAGACTCAGTCCAAGTTGTACCAGCTTTTTCATGGACCTGGCACCTTTGCTGAGCGGGTCACAAGATGGGGTTTGGTCTTTGGTACCTTCCTAACAATCCATATATGTCGGCTCTTCATATTGCCATGGGGCAATTATTCATCCTATTCAGGGACCAAAGGTACGGACTTTGGTAGGGTTCACGTGGGCACTGCTGCATTGGAAGCCCAGGGAAAATTCTGATCAGATCAGTTATGCTGTAGAAGCGGAGAAAGCTCCGTGATCCACCAGTATTAATGGAAGAAGAACTACAGATCTGCTCTACCTCTATATCTTGTTATCCTTACAATAGGTATTCACTGCTTCTGTGCTAGCTTAGTGTGTCACATCTACACTCAGTGTGATTCCTAAATCTGATAGTTATCAACCACAGCCTAGACTGTAATGTTTTGGAGTCCTCATATCCTGTGCATAGCAAGGGAACATAGCCAAATATTTTTTTTTAAATAGTTCTGTTTCTTCCCATTGTTCAGGGAAAGGATATGGTGTGTTCAGGAATGGGATATGATTTGTTCAGACATAGGCTTAACACAAGTCATCCATCTTCCCATTACATGTAATCTGAGATTTTTCTGTGTTTGGGGAAAGATTTGCAGGGGACTTAAGTAAATTAAGGAAGATACAGAGCTGCTGGTATTCATTGCAATGGCTGTAGGTATTATAATGACCCCTTATCAGAATACCACTTGCCTGAGACCCTGCATCAATGATTACTTTTCATCTGAAAGAGGCTTTACCTGAATTAGTGTTTTGATTTGGAGCAATAGTGCAGTTTTGAATCTCTACTTTCCATGCATTGGAGTGGTCTTAGAACGCATTAACTAGGTTTCTTTTGGAGGCACTTGAACAAAGACTCTGCTTTAGGAGCACCACAACCCCCAGTTGGAATATAAAGATCCAAAACAATGATTGGTCTTGTGGATATTCCTGAACCAAATATACAGCAGGGATACTCAGTCCATGGAACCAGGCTAAATCTAGTCCAAAGCAAAACTCCAGGACTGCATTTAGTGTATGCTTTGATCTACTGATGTGCTCCTATTGTACAGTTACCTGCAGGATGTAGCCAGAAGTGGTTGTGGTTTAAATGTCAGAATTAAATGTAAAGATGAGAAACAGGAGAAACAAGAATTACTCCCGTGCCAATATATCAGTTCATCCCAATAGTTCACACTGTGAGCAGCCCTGTACCTGCCCTCCAGCTTCACATTAGCATTAGTAGATACAGCAAATTCTGGTCATCTTTGCCTATTAAATCCCAACAATGAAGTCAACCCCTCTTTCCCCCATACAGGAATATGACTGTCAACTGAAGATTTGTGAAAATTCACTTATCAGAGAAGGACTAAAGCTAAAAGTTAATATCAAGAAGCGAGAAGAGTAAATGGTGTGGTATGGGAAGTCATTAGTACGTCCTATATGCCTATGCATTGCACTGCAGATTGATCTCCCTGTTGTTCAACAGACAAGGATACCTGAGACAACCTCTGGGAACTTTAATTTTAAATTCCCTCCGTTCCCCACAAAAGTTAGTCTTATGAAGAAGGAAACTGGAGGTAAATGTTCCTGCTTTTCATCTGTGAGGTGGGGCAGCAATTCTCAGCCCATGGCTGCACACGTTCATTTTTGCCAGTATTCTAAAAAGGGAAAGATTTTAAAACTTTCATCTTAGAATTAGAGAACAGCTGGGGTGATTCAAGCACTCTGTGTCCTGTGGCTGTCTGTAATTTCCTCTTTCCTCATGACTAGCACAAGCATAATTGTTTGGTTCTTTTGAGAAGGGAAGGTTGTATTTGTTTCTTTTTAATCATTGATATGCATCCCTTAGATCCTATATTGGATTTTTGGTTAGAAAGAAGAGAACCACTATGAATGTGGGTGCAAGAATAAAAGGTTAAGGCCTGGTACAGCCCTGAGACATGGAGAGAGATGGGACACAATGGATTCATGGGCTGAAGCAGTACTGAAGGCAGGAATCGTGTTAGAGGACAGGGGGGTTTTGCCATATGTAGTAGTTCATACGGGGTGAGGAAACAAAGGAATTCTTACAGAAAAGCAGCGCTGACATTGTTTTCAAGTTAAGCTTTTTGTTCTCATTAGTCCTATGAAATTTCATGGTGAATCAGTCTAAATTATTACCTCCTAATGCTATTGTTTCTTGCCTTGTTTTTGTGAGAATGTTATAAATCTTAATTTTTATGGTGCTTTGCTTGATAATGCATGGATGTTTGGCCACATGATTTCCAATGTTAGTTGGTGTGGTTGTTAGTGTTATGTTATCTTTGTCTTAGAGCTGGCAGTGTAATTAAAATACATTAATATTGACTAAGCTTCAGTGTTTCTAGACTCTCAGCTGAGAGTTTGAACTCAATGTGCATAGAAATAGAAAGAAGGAGTTTTATGCACTCTGTGTGCGTGTAGGAATGATTTCTGGAAAGTGCTGAACATTTTAGCCTAAAACTTTTAAGGAAAAACCTAGAACATGGCAATTTCACTCCTTCATACTGATTTATAAGTCAAATTTTTAAAGGAGAGGAAGAACTCTGACTTAATTTCTTTATATGACTATGGACCATTCACAGTCCATTCACAGTACAAAAGTCATAAATCAGATCCCAGAAACAAAGATGTTGTTCTAGATTCATTTTACTTGCTGGATGACCTTTAGGATTCAGTTTTCCTGATTTGTCTACACATTTCAGAAACTATGTTCTAATTGACAGGGAAGACTGGTATGTAATTTCTTGATTCCGGGAGCCTGGTCTTCATGAAAAATACAAAATACTGCAAGACCAGCCAAAAAAACGCCAGTGATGTTTGCATATATCTGGGTTTATGACCATCTTGGTTGTTGTAGTCTGATGTATTCTGTACTGACTTAAATGTAATGGAGTTTGTTCTGTTTGCTCCACTTTCAATTCTTCACCATGATCTGACTTTTACACATTCAAAATAATAATTTTTCCCCCATAGGAGTAATAAGGATGACATAGGTCTAGGGAGAAAAACACAGGGACAGTACAGTGGAAGTCTTCCCTCAGATTTAATTTGGGTAAAATTAGTTTTGACATTTGCTTCCCTATCTTATTGCTTCTCTTCTCCTGTGAAAGAGGAATGAACGCTAGGATGTCCAGGTCAGAGTACAGGAACATGAATCAGACCAGAAGACTGTGGGAAGCTTGCCAGTGCCTGCCTACTCTTCACTTCTGTCTGCTGCTCTGTAATATATATGATCACTAAATACTACTCTAAAATAAGGAGAGGAAAAAGACAGGTCTTTCTCAGTGTGGAGAGGGGTAAAACGAGAAAGCCAGTGATAGAAAGCCCTCCCAGACACAATGCTTTAGAGATTCAAATTTGACTGCAGCTACTTGCATTACATTCAGTTCAACCCACTGGGCAACATCAGGTTTTTGCTTTAGTCCCTAACTCCATCAAATAATGGATCCTTTCCTTTGTAGGCATTTTCAATGAATCTGCTCAAAAGCTTTGCAATGTGAGCAAGAGAAAAAATTTTGCAGGGCTGACCTGCTCTTCATTGCTGAATACTACCCTTAGCCAGCCAGAGCTCTCCAACAACCGTCCCCACTGAGCTACCAATCTTGATCTCTCTTGATTTAAACAGGAATAACTGCATTTGCCTTATAAAGGTGCAGTAGCCATTTGAGATGAGCATCAAATCTGTTTTTTACCTTAGCTGTTCCTTCCTCACTTGCTTTTAACAGGAGTTGTGCTGGGAGGTAAACTCATTCATCCTTTGTACAAAGAGCTTAACAGTTGATTTTGTGCTCCCTCCCCTTGTGCTGCCATTTCTACATGCATGGCCCTACGAGCAGCCCTGCGTGTCTCCTTAGTTGCAGGTTAGAGGCAGAAAAATGTCCCCTTTCTGTCAGTAAATAGCACTCCTGAGTGTTTCTCAGCTGGTAGCCCCAGTCCCCTGCAGCATTTTCATCGATTTTGCACGGTGCAAGGAGGGTAATTTTTACCTCGGAGAATGCAGGAGCCACATGGTGTTCCTCCAGCTTGAAGAGCCAGCTGCACATCAGATTCCTGCTACTTGGATCCTTCAAGAGAGGCTGTCAACTTGACTTTACTTCAAAACTGCCTCAGTTTAACAAGCCTGTTGTTGGACTGTAAATTCAAACATAAGCCTTCAATTTTTCTGCTTTTCTGACATGATTCTTTGTTATATGTATCAATGCAGACTAGAAATGCAAGCAGAAGAATGCAAGCAGGTATGTTGTATGTATCAGTTGGGCCACAGAAAATGTACCTGATGCCTCTGGGCTTTTCTCAGAGCTCCCATCCACCTACCCATACCCTCAACCCACTGTGGAAATGACCTCTTCAAAACCTGCGTGTGCCTGAAGGCATCCTTAATATCAATGGAACAAGTGCGTTAACAAGAGGCTTCTTCGAACTGCCTTCGCTAAAACTCTGGCAGCCAACCTCTGACTCTGGTTATACCAGATATTCAGACTGAGAAATGAAAGCATCAGTTTCACTGGAAATGCACAGAAGCAGCTCAGGGGAACATGAGCTCAACTGATGTGAAAGGGCAGGAGATTTTGTTAGTAAAATCCTCTGTTGCCACCTTTTAGGAGCCTTTTCTGGAAGGAGCTCAAGAGGAGGTGACCGGTACAAGGAAATCATTCGATCTGGAAAGGGAGAGAGTGGGGCTGCAGTCTTGGGACTATAATATCCTTCCGAGCAGATCTCAGAACTGCTCTAAGAATATGCTGGGAATCCTGTGAAGTCATTATTTACTGTCTTCACTCTGTAAGGGAAGAAACAAAGTCACGGATTGGTTTATCTGTGGCAAACAGACTCTGTTACACAGGCCCAAGAGGCTGCACACCTTTCTGCAGGCGAAGGAGAAAGATGTCAGTGGTATCTCATTTTTGTTCTTCCTATCTGACAACTGTTGGTATGTTTCTAAAGGGCACAGTCCATCAGGAAAGAGATCCTACCTCTTTTGAAGAGGAAGGTAAGATTTCGAGAATGTTTGAGGTCGCCTTTGAGGTGCCCAATTTATATGCTCACAAACCTAACTGAAGTTTTTAAAGTGGTCAGTTACACTGAGCTGAAGTGAGTTGTTTGTGCTCAGTATTTCTTAGATGAGCTGAAGCTGCCACAGTCACTCCAGAAGTCTCCCCAGCTTACAGAATTGTTTCATGCAGGTTTGCCTCTCCCTTGAGAACTAATTCCTGCTATTGCATATCTCTCCATTCATTGGCATATTTTGTGAAATATTAATTTGTTGTTATATTGCACTTCATTTGGCCACCTAAATTACATAATATTATGCCTGCTTCCTGAGTGATACTTTTTAAACTGGATTAGGGCAAGGACATTTTAAAAATGAATTAAAAAACCCCATGGGATTAATGAAACTGCAATTCTTTTGTTTTTGCTTTTCTCACTGTTCTCCACAACAGGAAAAATCTAAGAAACTTACTTTTTATTTTCCTAAAACAAAGGTTCCAGACAGTCATATGGCCACAGAAACTAGGGCTTTAAGGAAACACTGTAAAACTGTGAGAATCATTACAAAATCTTGAGAATGGACAAAGCACTAGCACTCACCCACATACAACAGCTCTTGTAGTAGGCAACAAACCCCCCCCGCAAAACAAATACCACACATCATGAATGCTCGGGAGAAAATTCACCATGTTTTTCACCAAAAAACCCTCAACACAACAAACAAAACCAAAACCCAAACCAAAAAAACCCAAGTCATTTATTTGTATTATTGTCCTCCGGCTGCTTTCTGACTGGCTAATTTTTCTAAACTACTTAGAGATCCTAGGGTCAAACACAAAATGAAAAATAAAGTTCAGAGAGTCTAGAGAAAGCAAACTTTACTGTATATGAGAATAATTAATGAAAAATTGTGGCAATAACTGATTTATCTCTTTCACTGGACTATTGTTCTTCCTAACATAGTGTCCCTTTTTCTTTTCAGAATCTAAATTTTTTTTATTAGGAAAAATTATGTGACTCTGAGGATAACCTTGCTCTGTGGTGTTATTTATAAATGCAAAGGAAGATATTTTAGTCCATTGGATATAAATTCGCAGTGTTTCAGTTTTATCCTAGCTTTACCAAGCTGATGCAGGTTTCCCAGGAGGCCACAAGCATAACCCTTGCTCTGCAGCAGTGTTGGCACCACACTGTCGCTGAAGTCCTAAAGTTTGGGAACTGCTCTTCTCTGTCTCATAGCAGACTCTTTGCTGGACTGCCCTGGCATTCCTTCTTCCCATGCACTTCATATTCAGCACACTGCAGTGAGGCTTATAATTCATCTCATTGTCATTTCAGGTTATGGAGCTCTGATCTTGTGCAGTTCTTTCATAAACATCTGCTCTGCATGCTTGCCATTTGTGTTAACCCACAATTCAGTAAATGTTAGAGTAAACAACTGGAGTGGCTGCAGCATTGCAATTGTTAGTCTCCTTTTGCACTGCAGTATACACCCACTAAGTATTGTTATATATTCAATCCGCAATCATAAATCCTATCCACAGCTTAAGGCATTTTCTTTTCCCAAGACCACCTGAAAACCCCGTACAATTAGTACACGTAAAACTCTGTTCCATTTCTAGCAACTGATTTTGTTGGCTCTTTCCTTTCCTTTTGGCTTTCTGCTGCATCCCACTTCATTTTTAATACCTTTCCTCGGTTTTGTCTTTTTTTCCAAAGTTCCTCTGCAGAGTGGTGTTGTCCTGCAAAAGCAGTTTGCTGGTCCACCCTGAGGGTCCCCAACTATGTAAAGAAAGGTTTTGATGTTGTATGTGAATCTTGTAAGTTTGGGAAGGGTCTCCTGTCTACATCATGATGTTTTTTTTGTCTGTAACTTTTCAAAATAAGTTAATGAAAAATGAATCAAGTTCTGAGTCTACCTTCAGCCCTTTCTTTACTGTATCAAGTTAATAACCACCTGCTGACCTTTAACGTGAAGGTGCCAGGTCCTTTGGTACCTGAAATAGAGTGTAAATCTGGGGCTGCTCAGTTCAATTCTGTCCCTAGCCATGACTGCTGTGTTTTTACCCCTCTTTATGATCTTCAGTACCTTTTCTGTTCTGGACTTTGAAAATGCTTAGGTCATCAATGTCTGAAAGCAGAAGATATGAGGGGATGTCCAAGTTGAAATCTGTTTTACTGAGGATTCAATATCCAGTACAGGATTCACTTGTGACAAGTCCGGCTGGAAAATATTTGTTAACAGAGTAAGTGATAATGCAGATTTCCTGTGGCACCATGGCCATACTCAGGCTCCAGCTAAAGGCACTTCATAGTATTCAGGACTGGGTCTGAAGTGAACATTTTTTCAGCCAATGGGATTTCTTGAAGTTATTTATTTACTCCAAAAAAAGCGGAAGATTCCTCCTGAGGCTGGCTGCTTCCAGGGTTCCTTATAAAAACTGCCCTGTAATTTCAGGTTTTTGGGGACTGTGTGGGGGTGTCTGTCTGTGAGGGAGAAACAATGTACATGTAGCTTTTGTACCGTGTGATGTGGAAGTTGCTCTGGCAACTACACATGGCTTATTGAATGCCAAGGTAAATAATAGCACAAGACATGCATACACTATTATTCTCATAATTTCCTGCTGCCCTCAGGCAGTAATAACTTACACACCCTATTTTCCAAATGTTTCTAATTTATTTCTCATGAGCAGAATTATCTCATAAGTAAAACTCCTCCCCTTTGCAACCAGTCCTGCCTCTTCTTTTACAACTGCCACAAATGAGGTGACCAGTCAAAAGAAAAGATTACGGTAATCATATTTACTGTTAACTAGTAGAACAGAATGGCTGCAGCACACTTAAACTCCTCAGGTCGTTCTGGTTGTTCATCTGGAGCTCTGGAACTCTCCCTTTTCAAGTATTAATTCTGCATGCAATGCTGCCTGCAATTCTGCAAACATATTTCATTCCTTATCATCCCAGATGATGGTTCTCATACAGCTTTTGCTTTTATATCTGAATCTTAGACTGTGATATCCTTGTTATTCCAGTCCCACGTCTGTCATGTGCGGCTTGAGCTTGATTTGCAACATGCCTTTTATATCAGCTACTAAGCTTCTCTTGAGAAAGAGCAACAGAGGGAGGAAGTAGCCAATTTTGGTGTTTTGTTTTGTTTTGTTTTGTTTTGAACATTAAGGCAGCAACATAGTTATAGGCCTTCAATTTTCCTGTGTTTAGGGATATCTTTATTTTTTTCAATACTTTTTCCCCTTTATTGCCATCTATATTGACTTTTGAATTGGTTTTGAGGGTGCAGCAAATGATGTGCAGTGATGACTACAACATAATTGAAATGTAGCAGAAAACACACCTCAAAATTAGATTTTGAAGATTGGTTAAGCAAATAAAATTACTCAAAAATACCAGAAAACTATTTCAATGAATGCTTGGGTTAAACTGCAGTTTGAAAAGAATGTCCCTAGGCTGGACTGTAAATCCCACTGTGTGACTTCACTCCTGCCTTAACATCCTTTAGCATGAAGGTCAGCAGTAATTTCCAAGCTCGTGAGTGAGAGAATTCATCCTAGGTGACTCTGACTCCTGAAAGTACATATTTAAATTTTTGGTGTCTCTTTTTTGTTTTGGGGGGCTCAAAGAATAAACTACTTACAAAATGTATTTTACATTTTAGTTTTGTATAGACTGCAGTGAAAAAGCACTGTATGTCCATATGAGAGCACCATGTGTACGTCTTCTCTATTAGTTTGCAGCGATCCTTGAAACAAAGAGGTTATTGTGTTTCCATTCCCAGCCAAAGTTCTTAGAAACTAAAAAGGTACAGTACTCAGAAATAGACACTGAAAATTTGTAGCCATGCTATAAAATTGTTATAAAAATTAAATTTTTGCTACAGATTTGTAGCTAATGCTGTGTATTTCTCCTTGATAATCATGTAGCTGAGCCTGTGAACTGGTTAAGGGAACTAGAAAGCAGGATTAGTCTTTTAACATGTTTTCACTTTCTTAGTCCCATGCACTAATACAGTATTATGGTAACTGGACTGCAAAACACATCTGAGATGTTACTTTTCTCAGGATTAAATGGAGTAAGTAGGTTTTATTAATGTATTGGAAAGTAATCAAGAAAAATAAGTTTTCTTCCTCTTTCTGTGCTATTTATTGTGTACCCTACCCCATTCTCCCCCCTTCAACTTCCTGTGGTGAGAGACATTATACTGACTAGTTCTGCTGCCTCCTCTACTTACAGCCCAAATAGCTCTGTTTTTTCTCTGTAGCTAACCAGCAAAAATTGGTGGTGGTGGCATGGTGGTATGAGAAGCAGTGAGGGAGAGGAAGGGATGGTGAGGAGCAAGGGAGTTACGGTGTGGGCTCTGTGGTCGTGAGAGGTAATCATGGCAGGCAAAGCTGTTTGCTTCCTGCAGTGCTGCCTGCCCAGTGAATGAAACTTCAGCAAGGTGATGGAAATGGTGGCACGGCAAGTGGGATAAATCCATGAGGGTCACGTCCAATATATGGAACTTGAAGAAAACTTTTATGTGGGTTTTTTTTTTAAAAAGAGCCTTTTTCCAATTCTATTCAGGTTAGGATTTTATAGGACTCTTTTTTTCTTTTCTTCTTCTTTTTGTGAGTAAGTTTTTATCCTGCTTTTTTGAGTGGCCATTTTCAAGGAACTCATTTACAAGGATTTAATTTTGATCTAAGACAGTTGCTTCTGTGCTAAATAAAGCAGCAATTAATTATTAAAAACATACCTTTTGTGCCTGAACATTCTCCCTCATAGCTGTTAAACTCTAAGACATATTTTACTTTTTAATAATTCATTTTTTTAAATTTATTTTGTGAGTATACAGTAAGTGCTTTGTGGGAAACTGGAAGAAGGATGGTCTGGCTGCTGCTTAAGACTGCTGTGTGATCCAGGATCCGTTCCCAGCTCTGATACATGCTTCCTGAGTGGCTGAGCACATACCTAGAAGTATCACATATGTCTGCCTCAATGCCTTTGTGAAAACAGCTGTCAGCTTATTACTGATGAACTTTGGTACCTCCTTTTACAGGACTGGGAAGAGCACTGCCATCAGTCTGTTCAGGGAGCTGTCCCAGGGATCAAAAATGTACTGCAGTGCCAGAGTAACTACAGGCACAGAACAAGTGAACCATATATGCTAATATGAAAAGTTGTATATTCTCCTCCTCTTTCCCTGCTGATAACCTGCAAATCGGAACAGTTAAAACCCCAAGATTTTTATATAAACTGAGCCACCGAAGCTTTGCCCTGAGAAAAACTGGTTCTGTATGACGAGAAAAATGGCAAATTTATTTGCTTAAGGTTTAAAAGGTATTTATGAGCTTTGGTAAGGAGGAAATTTCGTCTTTGAACAAAGCCTTACGCACTAGATTCTTTGTGAACTGCCTCAAGCCCTTTTCTGTAATTATTCATCTGATCTGTACAGGGTGGATTCAGCACAGCGTATTCCTCCTGACAAACTGACGCTGAATGTTACAGCGGTGCTCTTTAAGTCTTTGCCTCTGTGCTGGAAACACCGCAGGAGCCTGCAAAGGGTAGATCTAAACTCAGCTGGTGCCAGTAGTCTGTGCTGTTACAGTGTGGGAGTTACGGTGGCAAAGCAAGAGCTTTAGGAAATGTGTAATGGGACCAGATAGGCAGCACTTCTCACTGGCGTGTTAGAGGGTCTTGCGCGGCTGAAAGTGCCATTTTTTGTCTAATGAGACTTAAGGCTGTAGCTCTGACCTCCCATTGCGTATTAGCACTTTCTGCAAGAGATGAGAAATTCGGTGGCTGGCCAGATTCCAGCCCACAGTAAGTTCTTATATTTTGCCTGCTGAGATTCCCTCTGCAGTTTCAGGTACACTGAGTGCCCTACTCTCATTATCCTGAACAGTGTTATCTCTGTTAGCAGTATACGGCAACATTGTATAACTACCACTTTCCACTCCAGAAAAGACTGTACTGCGGTGGTAAAGTCCTCACTCTCTGAGTGTGTACATGTGTAAAAACAATGGATGATGGAGAGGGAAAATTTATCCTTCTCTTCTCCCACAGTAGCTTTGCCTGGAATCTGAGGGAATACCTGCTTTTTTGAGGCAGGGATGATAATGGTTCCAAAAAAGGAGTTATTTTCTCCCAACTGACTGGGTTATTAGGAAGGTATAATTGTGCCCCTGCTGCCAGCTTTGGATACCACTCCTGTGGAGGGAGGTCATCTCCAGGGTTTTGAGGCCATATAATTTAATGATTCAGACAGTATAACTTTCATTTCAGCCCCCATATCTGTTTAGTGTGAAGAGCCAAGCACTTGTGAGGAGATTCAAAAAGTCTGGAGGCTCTGAGTGAACAACTCTCTAAAGATAGCCTAAGGGTCAGTAAGTACAGGCACTTCAATAAAATAGAGGCTGTGTGAGTTTGTTCCTTACGGCTAGATACAATAATAGATTTTATTCACTAACTGATTAATATGAACTTGGAGAACAGTCCTGGAAGCAGGGATGAGAGCCCAGAACTCCTTCTTCCAGGTGTGTGTCGTAATGACTAGGATGCACAAACAGGCTGTCCCTTTCTAGCCAAAAAAATCTTGAATCATTTCTGCACAGAGGTACATCAGAGACAGGCTACTCTCTGAAAGGTGAGGACTACCTGTCAGAACAACTGAGCACTACTATTAAATAAGGGTAATCTCTGCTCCATTAAAAAAAAAAAAGTCAGGAGGAGCCAGTCCAGAAGACGGGCTGCCAGGTTACAGATCCTGGAAGTGGCTTGCTTTAGCTCTGAGTCTGAATCTGGGACATGAGCATTAAAAAAAGGGTAGAGTCCATATCCTCACTGTTCACTGTTGATTGGCATTAGGCAGCATCTTGTTCTTGGACTGCTGAGGAGGCGAATGCTTGGGTAATTCAGGTTTTTGGCATTCATCCTGAGCAATAACCCTGGGCTCCACCTGCAGTCTGGGAAGACTAGAGAGCAATTCCAGAGGCAGAATCAACTAATCTAACTTAGATGGCTTTCTTGTGTCATCCTGACTTAGATGCCTGGGTTAGGACAAATTAATCCCACCCTGGAAAGCTGAGATTTAGGGATTTAGGCTGGCTTTTGATACAATAAAGAGAAAAGGAGGGAAGGTTTTTTATAGTTTTGGAAACCAAGAATAAATAGGAAAAAATATTTTACACAGAAGATAATAAAGTGCCAAGGAAGGCACTGAAGCAGAGAAAGCAAATATCTTCAGGAAATGCCTGCTGTTGCTTTTGTTTTTAGAAAATGTATTTAGAAGACAGAGTATAAAAGTAGGGAAATAGGACTAAGAGCAATCACACTAGGCAGATCTATGGTTGAGGATAGCCAAGTTGTTTTCCTGAAATTTCAAACAGGATTTTCCTGTGTTGTTAACATTTGAAGTGCTGAGAATGTATATATTTAATCAAACATACTTGTTATTATAATGAAGGGGCCTGAGCCGTCCAAAATTGTGCCCACTGTGTGAAATCAAAATAGGAGGTAGTCTCTGTCCAAAGGAACATATAGTGGATAAGAAGTCAAAGGGTTAAAAATAAAGTGATCAAGGAAGGCAATGGCAGCAAAACTCATGCTTGTTTATGATTTTGGGGGGGTAGAAGACCTCTGGAAGTGAATCGGAGGTAGGAAAAGACAATTAACAGGAAAGGAAGGCCGGGACAAGTGTGAAATGAGCCTGGGGTCTAAACACTGAAAATCTGGGTGTAAAGAGTGACCAACCAACACAGCATGAAGAAATGTCTCTCAAACTTTGGGGAGTACTATCTGTGTCAGTTTATTCCTGTGCGTACTTTTCCTGCCACTTTTCTACAGGTTCCTCTCTGCAGTTTCTCCAAATGGCTAATGTCTTCTTTCCGTGTTGGTAGTAAGATATGTACTGTTCATCAGGCAATTTTGTTGAACCATCAGAAATAATAAAACTTCTCCATTCTCTTACCCAGTCCAACAGGGGATCTTTGCTAACACAGTGGCATACCTGTGTGCTCATCTCCAAGGCTGCTTGTCTTGCACACTAGATTAGCAGAGGCATGCCAAAAGCAGCAGACTGAGGAGTTTGCTGGAGGTAATTCATTGCATAAGTCCTCTTCTTGTGCCAATATTCAGTCAGACTTGTACATTCTCAGACTCATTAAAGGATACCCCAAAAGAGGGAGATAAAACATGAGCAATATGGAGAAAATTCAGGAACTCTTTCATTACCTGATGGCCGATTCAGTATAGTCCTCAATACAAATAAATAATATTAATGGTAATTACTTTGTGGGTTCTTACAGTAACACGAGGGATGGATAGCACTGGCTTTTGGCAGGCACTGAGGAAGAGTTTACTGTGCAGGTTTCCCTGAGTAGTTATGTCAGTGCATATCACATTTGACTTGTTACGGCTTCTTTTCCAGATTCTGGTTTCCAGTTCAGGTTTCCAGCTCAGGTCTTTTCTTGAGCAAGATTCTGACCTTCACCAAAATGGGCTTTTTTCATAATGTGCACAAGAGAGAGCTATGGTGAGACTGCGGAATCCATTTTTAGTTTAAATATATAAAACATGTTCTTTCATCTGTTTTTTTTCTAGTGGTGAAAAACTAAAGAATTAAGTCACAGTGATGTGGCAGCAGGGGCAGTAGCGACATTATTTCTATGCCATGTGCTTTCCAAACAACAAAATGGGCAATCTATCTTGAAGGATTTATAATATGAAACAAGCAGGCAAGCAGAATAAAGAGGAGGAAGCACAGCGTACAAGTTCAGTAGTCAAACAGTTGTCCAGACTCTTGCTAATGATAGGGATATGTAGATTGCCTTGGGCTTAGAAATGTTGCAAAGCAAACATGATGCTGTGGGTGTTAGGGATTTCAAAATGAGGTATCCAGCCCTATGCCTTGACTTTTTCTTTTTCCATTATTGAACTATTGGGACAAATTTTGTGAAAGCCTTGGGAGTTGGAACTCATCACACTGCAGGAGGACTCTTTTGGTTAGCTAGTTTGCTTTCTCATTTCCTTAAAAAAATGTCTACTCCTAAGTCGTCTGGGACAGGTATATTGTATTCCAAACCTCCCTTCAGGAGCGCAGTTAAAGATTAGCATGATTTTGACAGTGCAAACTCTAGCTTTGGGTGCTGGATTCCTTCAGTCCAGCTTTGTTCTTCTGGGTGTGCTGAAGCCTCTGGTCAGGGTGTACTTGGTTTTTCTATCATCCATTTTGCCAGTCAGACATGGCCTTCCTGATGCCAGCTGAGCTTGAAGAGTGCTAGGGATTCATGTTGCCAACTCATCCCACATATCATGTGATGCCAAAATTACAGAATCATCCTGATTTCCAGATCAGCACAGTGACATGAGATAACCCCTTTTTTTAGATTAGATGTTTGATATTCCCATGAGTTCTTCTTCACTCTTTGGTAGAACTGCATCATGTGACTGAATTTCCATACATAGTATCTCCTTGGTGTAGGTTCCTTCCATTTCAGGGGTTTTATTTCCCTTCCGTGTGTGCCTAATTTTTAAGATCTTCCTCCCTGAGAAGACAGAAGACTTTCTTTATAGTAATTGGGAAATGCTTTTGAATGTATATTCTGGAAGACAACATGTACCTCTTAGTGTAAATGATTATGCTACACTACATCCATTCAAAAGCAGTGATATTTCATATTATGGGGGCAAGGGGAGACATCAAGTTTAGTTAAAATAGCACACTGAATTTGGCAGGAATGTACAGCGTAATGCTGATCAGACTGCTTATGAGAGCAGCAGGTCTGGAATGTATGCTGTAGAAGCAAGGAATAAGAGAGATTTCAGCTATCTTCTGCCCAAATTAATTAGCATTATGTAAGTGGAGAGAAAAGCAAAAATTTAAAGGGGAGGGAGACATCTGTTATGTCTCTGAGTTTTCAAGCTTGCCTGCAAGTACAGGTCTCCTGGAAAGAGAGAAGTATCTCTGTGCTTTTGAAACAGTGAGGGGAGTAAGTGACGAGGAGTCACTGGCTAAAATCCAGTGGTGTGGTTATTGCTAATCCTGGCTCTTTCTTGCAAGGGATTGTTTGCTCTTGCAACTCTTTATGGTTATTTATTATTATGTTGTGATGACGATTATATAGCAGCAAAGTGTGAGGACAAACTGAAACCTCCCTGTCCTCTCCCAACAGATCTAAGCAGAGTGGCAGTGTCTATCGGACTGATGGATAAAATTCCCAAACACTCTTATCTACAGAATAAGGAAGTTTTCTGCGATATCAAGAAATTTTTACTCAGGAATGTGTTCTGTTTGCTCTAAGGTACTGCTGGCAAAGGCATGGTGACTCAAGAATACTCTTCAATATATACCAGGCAAAGAAGTGATTACAGTGGCGAGGTGGGAGGTAATGTTCCAGCAATTTGGAAATCACTGTTGAGAGTTACAATGTTTAGTTAAGGAAACACTGCTCTGAAATAAGATGTTAAGGCAGACTGACTCCTTCTCCCCCCACTGCTTTTCTCTGGTGGATTCTATTAGAGTGTGGTGGGAGGAATAAAAGGAGTGAGGTCAGGTCAGACTGTGTGGCAAGGAAGGTCAGACAGGGTTAAGCAGGTCAGGTCACATTTCTGTGTCTTCTGTGGTTCTCCAAGAATTTGGGGTTGCTGCTTAGAAACTGTGCTATTTGATCAGCTGTTGGTAATTTGAGCGTTACACAAGAGCAAGTGGAATCAAAGATGATTCTTGAAGGTGAATGATTGGAAAGAAGGAATGAATGGAACACAGTTATATTAAGAAATTAAATACATCAATCCTTTATTTTATTCCCATTTCAAATAAGCTGTCGTGGTTGGTTGACCTAGAAACAAGTACTGTCTGGCTAAGCAGCCAGAAATGTGTATTTCACTGTGCTTAAATAGATGCAGAAAAGTCCATGTGTCTGGGAAAGGAGGACACACAGCTGAGACATGTGCGTAAGGTGTTGTTCTGCTGAGAAAATTAACTTGTCACTTCAAAAGTGGCTGGGCACCAAGTTTGGACAATAGCTACTTTGAATATCTAGTATGAGATGGAATCGTGTTGAAGGGCGAAGAATAATCTTTATCCAGTAATTGCAAAGTATTTAATAACTTTTTTTAAAAAGTATATTATCATGAAGTAGTTTTCATCGCCATTCATCAGACTGGCAAATTGAGACATTCAGAGGTTAAATAACTCGCCTAAGGTCACAGCAGACCAATAGCAGTGCTGGTGGTAGTACCTAGTTCTAAGCCATGCCTGTTGAAATTACTATCTCTGAAACGAAAGTAAATTCAGGGTTGATAAATTAACTTTTCTTGAATGATGAAAATGTCAGTAAGAGGAGAAAAAGCCTGGCGTCAGCAGCTTAGAGAAGGTAACTTCGGGCTGGATTTCCTGTTCCCAGGGGAATGGAAGGATGTAAAGGAAAACTATGTTTGTTTGTGTGTTTTATTACTTTTTTTCCCAGATCATGTTGTTTGAGTCCTGGATAAGAATTTGGCTCAGGTGTTCCCAAGTCTCTTGCTCTTTGTAGGCCAGTCTCCTTGAAAAGTAATATTTTCAGGCCTAAAAGTGGCAACATACATAGAAAAGCAAATCCACCTGAGACTGTTAGCTTATTAGTAAGTTCTCCTCTAATAGTTGCTCTGGGCAAAGAGAAAGGCATGTGGCTCTGTATCCCCTGCCATCTTTGTGTTGGATCTCCTTCTCTCAAGTTCTCCAACTCTGGGAATGGCTCTCCAGCACACAGAGATAATGCTGAGAAAGAAAACATGTCTAGTGGGGAGCAGAGGGAGTGCCCTATCCCTTTGTATTCAGCAAGGAAAATCTTGTCACGGAAGGAAGAGCTTATTTGCAGCCCAGCAAAGGAAAGTGAGTTTCAAGGAGACATATTTTATGGCTGTTTTACTGAAACTATAAGGACTTACATGCACTCATTTGTTATGTCACTCCAGAATTTTGTAATCTAGCTCAGAGTTCCTACTTCACTGTTTTCCTCTACCCACTCCTGCTTGGCAGTTTTTGCCTCTCGGCATTGGTTTTGGACCCATGACAGATTTCTGAACAAAACAGCAATCTCGCTGCACTGTGATTTCCAGTGTTCTGTTATGTTCAGATGCACCTGCACCCCCCCAGACTCTGAACATTTCATATCCCTTTATGCAGAAATGGCTACTTCTGAGTTAAGCTATAGCTGGCGTAGAAGCAGCAAGCCCAGCAGTCATGTATTTATTGAAGCATTCAATGAACTTCTAGCACAACTTAATTGTATATACCATAAAATTGAAATAGTGCAATAGTTTTATAGGGACTGAGTGTTTCATAATCATTTAAGCCTAAACACGTTTAATTCATGACAGATTTTCCAGTTTCTGGGTCCTGAGAATACTACTGTTGTTGTGGAGAACAAAGAAAGAATCACAAAGATGACACGACAAGAACTTTTTTGACTTATCATCTGCTTCACAAACAAGGGAGCAGCCTTGTACGTGTGTTGGTATTTGGTGATGAAGGGGCTTGAAAAGCAGGGTTAGAGAGGTAAGACTTTCAAGAAGGGCAGTCCACCATCTTGTCCTAAGCCATAGAGCTCCACCAGGCACTTCTCCATGCTAAGGCAGCCTCTCCAGTCTCTTATAGTTTGGGGTCTGTGCTCAGACCATGCTCTGCCTCTAGAAAATACCTATGTCAATTCTTTTCTCTGATGTATTTGAGGAAGAACAATCTAAGTCCAAAGTTGGTGACTAATTCTGGTGTTTTCTACATGGCAATAAACAGCCACTTTAGTATTTTTCTTTGGGTTATGAAAAGCCTGAAATATGGACACTCCAGTTACGCTACCTTATTTCAATGGCTTATTAATAATGTGTACATTTAGTTTTCCTCCATAAGACTATCAAGAACAGCTTGCTTAAAAACAACACACAGGCAAATGTACCCTTACTTTTTATAGCAGGAGGGAGAAGGATGAGTGTCAGTCAGTCAAGACTAGTTCCAAATATGTTTCCAACTAGGCCTCCTACAGAGTAAGTGATACTGGCCAGGTGCCATCTAGATTACTCAGGGCTACAGCTCTTTAAATACTGTTTGTTATGGATTTCCACAGTAGAGCTATTTACCAGGGAAGAACAAACAGATCCTGCTACTGTGTTTCCTTGTGCTTTATAGAAGTGCTCTAAACTGTTTACAGTGTTGTCTAATACTGTTTAGGTTAGTTTCACTTTCTGGGTGTTGTTTCATCCTGCCCTGTGTTAGTGTTTGTGTGGATGCAAACTAGCTGAAACAACTCAACTAGTCCCCCTTGGTACACCAGTGTTCTTGCAGAATGTCACAAGGGGCACTTTTCTTAGCACTGGGCCAGGGAGTTCAGCAGGGATAAGCAGAAGACATCCTAACTCACTTGCTTCAGAACAGTGCGACTGTGGAGATGAGCCAGGCTTGGAAACACTTCAGCCTGCACACTCTGCAAACATTCAAGTCTTAGAGCTTAAACCAGTGTTATGCTTCAGGGTTATTCACCAATGATTTTGTTTTCTGGTTCGGACAAAGCCTGGGAAATTTATCTTCAGGACACAGCCATCCTGAAAGCTTTCACACCTGTTCTTTGGAGTAAGTATGTTAGGATTGCATTGTACCTTCAGAAGGTGGTATGAATTTCCTGTCCTTGTGCATGAATGATACAGAAAGCTCAGTGTAAACTAGGGGATGAGTTTCACTTGATAGTCATTTTTTATTTTATCATAACCCCAAGATGTTTGCCTTATTCCGTGATTTCTTGTCTAGTTTTGCTTTGCTTCTTTGCTTCTCTTAAGGAATATTCCATACAACTTTTTCAAGTTTTACGTAACTCTGTAGTGCCTCAAGCAATTATTCAACTTAAAACACGAAGGGTCAAAACGTTACTGCCCATGGACAAAACCAAATATTTTAATCATTTATAGTGTTATTTTAAATGTACATACAATTATTCTTTTGGGCATCTCCACATGACATTTGCCATTTTTAAAGATGCTAGGATGATTTATTCTCCTATGAAGAGCAACGTAGTGGTTTTTTGGTTCTGAGGGGACAGAGAGATGGAGAGCAGTTGTGGCAGCAGAGGGATGGGAATTGCAGGGACTGAATGTCAGTAGTGTTGCCTGCGGGAACAGGGCAGAAGAAAGCACAGGGGGAAGAGCATGGGCTAAAGGATGGTGGCAGGGAGTTCAGGCTGGGATGAGAGGGACTGCAAAGGGGTTCAGAAGCCTGGCAGAAGATGCAGGGACTATGTAGTATTAGAGACTGGAGAAACTTCAGGGGAAGAAAGAGGCATCACATAAAACGAGATGAAAACTGCATGACTGGACGCTGCACCAAGTGAGAAGACGTCCCTTCACAGGGAGCCTTCAGCCTGGCCTGGTGCTCAGTATTTGTTTTTCTTTTCCCCGCTTGTTAACTGTTGAGGCCAATGGCCATTAAGGCAGTGGACCTCCTGCTATTGGCTTTATCTCTACTTTTACAGTCCTGTCAAGCAGCAGTAATGTAGATAAGCTGCTAGATGGAAGCTGTTCAGACACTAATTAAAACTATACTGAGAATTACAAGGAAAAACTCAGCTATACTGATACTGAGAAGAACCTTAAAATAGAAGAGATGTCAGTTCAAACCTGCCAGTCAAATGGCAATGCTTAGCTCTGCTGGGTCAGCTCCTGCCTGACTTACTTAAAGGTTTAGACAGACCTATTAAAATATATAATAAAGATATGGCTATGTCAAGAAGAATCCACTCACCGCATAACGTAATCAAAGCAAGCCCTCATATAAAACAGTGCGTGGCTGATCTTCTTTTCATTCTGCCAATGTAATTCCACTAATTTCAGCAGGGATGCTATTGACTCGAGCATCACACTTATGCAGTGGCACAGCTACATGGACTCTTTGTTTTCTAGCCTGCGTCATATGTGGCAATGGGTTATGTTGTAAAGTGTCTATAGTCTTTGTCTGAATCAGAAGAGGCTTCTGTAATCTTTTACTGGGAATTTTGACACAGTTATTTACAGTCTGGTTTGTGGAAGGAATTCAAGAGCTGAGGCCAGCAGAAGTAAAGCAACGCAGAAGGGTGAAACTACTACCTTTCTTACAGTGTATCTTACTGGGTAAGTTCACTCTTAAAAAAGCACATATACCAGTTTCATACCTATGCATTGCTAAAGGCAGGACAACAGTGAATGGCACCACTCATTAGAGCATTAGAGTGTTTGAGGTGTCTGAAACAATGAACTTAAGAGTCCAGGGCAACTTGAGGACAGCTTCAGTTTATAAAGGTGTATCTATAGACAATGGGAAGGATTAGAGTTCATCTCTGAACCAGGTAGGATGGAAGATACCTTGCTGTAGAGGTAGTCATTATTCTGGCAGCTGCATATGATACAGACAATACGTTGCCGTTCATCAAGGGCAGAACATACATTTGCCTCTGGAGGAGGGCACACACATACGAATCCCACAGGAACAGCTGGTTAATTAATAAAGCCATGAGGAAAATTCTGTTTGGCTTTGTTCTCTTTTCTGACTTCAGGGTTGATGAGTTTAAGGAACAGGGAACTACACAAAAACTGTTTACTGCAATGTCTTGGGACCTTCCAGCAGCAGAGAACGTGCTTTTTAATGGCTGTTTTGTTGGAAATAATAGTTGTGCATCTGTACGGAGTTCATAAGCACTGTTCCATTACATACAAGTTTTAATGTGACACTTGAACAGTTCCTGCCACATTAAAACTACAGCATAGAGTAGCACTTGGGCCATATCACTCTGCAGCAGGAAAACATACTAGAAAGTAGGTCGTGGAAATAATCCTGCTGGTTCCAGTAATCAGAGTATACAATGGGGTCGAAAGTTCAGAGTGAGCTGGGGAATGCAGTCGGAGAGTTTCTTCTGCCTGAGTGCTGGACACGACGTATTCTCTCTGAGGGGCTGCTGGGAGGAGGATTTCTCTTGAGTGGGACATAGCTATCAGCTGGGCTCAATGCAAAGTTTACAGAACCATTTCTTCCCTGGAACCTGGTATCTTCCTTCCTCTCTGAAGAATAAAGCTCTTCAGAGCAGAGCGTGGGGAGAAAAAACTTGCTAGGTCTCTATATTCAGACGTGTAAATTCTACATACTGGAAATACATCTAAGTTTCTGGACAGCTCTGTGATGGTTTGTTCATTCCCACTCAAAGAATTTATACACAGGATGAGGGAGAAAAGGAGAAAACTGACTGGATGAGGGTCAAGTTTAAGACGAATTTGGGGTTAGAAGCTGTGGATATAAAGATTATGTGATTAAATTGTCTTGGAATTTCAGACTGATTATTCCTGTGGTATTTTGGCTGCTCCTGTCCCGGGGCCAGGACATAGAATTGAAAGCCATGCTGTGGACTTGATTCAGAATCCAGACCTCCTTCTGAGGTTTTGATGCAGGGATTTGTATCCATGATTATCCCTCTACTTCTAGTCAAAGTAGAAACTCTGTTTGAAAACTCTTTGAGAATGTCCAGGCTGCTCACCTGGCTTCTGTGTATGTATGGCACATGAGTAATATAAGACCAGTAACGGTCACTCTGGCTAAACTAGAGCTGCATATAGGCTATGCATAGGATAAGGTCCTTCTATATCCTCCTGGCTACTGGCAATTGGTAGCTTATGGTGTAGCCTTACATGAGGGACTCATATAAGCCATCATGTTTAATAACTATCAATGGATCAGTCCTCCATGAAATAGTTTAAGTCCTTTCAAATCCTAGTGCCTCCGCAACATCCTGCATCAATGAATTCCACAGTTTCAATTATGAAGAAAAATCTTTGTTCTGTCTGTTTTTAAACTAATTTATCAGATTTCTTCACCATGGCTCATTGATCCTTGTAATGTGAGAAACAGTAAATAATAATATTGCATCCATTTTATCCATAACACTCAGGATTTACATCTCCCTTCATTCTGTCTTCTCTGTGCTGAAGATAACTAGTTAATCCAACTTTTGTCACTGCTACAGAGTCCTTGTGTGGCTCTGCTCTTCAATTTCTGTGCATGTGAAATGAGGACAATACTCCCTACACCATAAGATAATTGTGCTTGTATAAGGTGCTTGTAAAGAACTTAAGGACTATTATACAGAAAAGGTATTATTGTAGCATTCAAAATGGTGCATGTAAAATAATTCACAAGTATGCATACAGGTGACATGAGCATAAATTTGGTCATTCTCATTCACAAACTGCTTTTCTTACAAAATACAGATATCAATTACAAGCATCAGTTTTTGCAAATTTGGCCATTACTTACTAGGACACACTCCCAAAATTATCTTGGCTCTAAAATACATGAATATTCCTATGGAAGAAATGTATAGAATGAGCCCATTCAAAATATTAATTGGTATTAACTGAAAGAAAAGTCTCCCACACCTCCTTATTCATTGCCTCGCTCATGAATCACGATTCATATAGTGCATTATATCATCCCTGGACCAAATGAAAGGGTAAGTATGTAAGTATTTCTTAAGTCATTTTACCATAACTAAATTCTGATTTGTCTCTTTCAAACTTTTTTTTCCTTGCTAAATCTTTGAAAGAGAGATTACTATAAGTAAAGAGTTTAAATGGCAAATTTTAAAGTTCTGCCAGGTTCTCTTCTGAGGTGTTTGTTTATAGCTAGTTTCTCAATCTTTAAAGCTTGTTTTTCCCTTTCAGATTGTCTGTTCAGATCAGTTTGTTTTACTTAATGTAAATATTCCAGCAGATTTCAGAACCAAATAGTGATGAATGTGATTAGAATCAGACCTTCTTAAGTAGTATGAGAAGATCCTTTATTTCAGCAAGGGAGATATATCACCTCTGTTGCAAATTATATCATGCTGACAGAGTGAAATGTACTGTAACCTGATGAAAAAAGAACATGATCTAACTGTATTGATACAGGAGGAAAGAAATGCACACAATGTTCAAAACAAGTATGTCAGGAAGAGTTCATTTTTTTCTTGTTTTCATTTTCTGAAGCAGATAGTGAGGTAATTGTTTCTCTGGATAGAAAAGTACAGCCAGTGCCTGGTTGATAGGTGGGTCTTATTCATTTGCTTATTAATTGACAGTTTATGGTATATGTAACAGGGACAATCACAGTAAGAATGACGAAGAGCCATCTCAAACAGAAAACATTACAGGATCCCATCTTGTGAAATTGTACACTGAACACTTTTTGAAAATGTTATTTCAGGGGAACAGATGGATTGTTTACAGGCAATAAGTAAGACCATGTCCCTTCCCTAAAATGCTTTTGATGTCAGGGCCAAATTTCATTTACTGTTACATCAAATCTCAGATTAAGTCATTATCTACTTCATCCAAGCCAACAGAGAGAGTCTGGATTAATACAGGGATTGTTGGGAGTACTATCTACTTAAAGTACATATATAGCAACAGAGAAAGGAAAGCCCAATGGTGAAAAGCAGTATCATTGAGCACTAATATGAAGCAAAATTATTTGGATCTGTGGTCTTGTTTGCTTCTTTGCTAGGTACACTGGTTTGCTAAATAGATCCCAGAATAAGTTGCAATTCACAGACTCGACTGCCCGTATAAAAATCTATTGAGATTTCTGGAGGTCAGGCAGGTGTGTTCATAGATGGTTGCTCACATACAGGATTTTACAAATATGTAAGTAATATCATTTACCATTGATACAGGTTAAAGGCATCACCATATTCAAACCAATGAAAAAAAGTAGGACTGCTTGAAGTGCTGTCTTGTGTACTCTTATCACTCTTCTCAAAGACTTTGATACTGCAGTTGAGGCTAAAGCTTCATGTATGGACTCCCTATATTCATTTTCAAAAAGTAGTTTATCTGCCAAAGCAAGTTCTTTGTGAGTCCTGCAGTCATTGACACTGCCAAACCTGCCTGTTTTACTGCTCCATCACGACACACTTCATTCTAAGTCATTGCTACAAAACATATTTCTACTGAAGAAACCCATTTCCAGCTGAAATATAACGCAAAGCTTCCACTATACTTACTTTGTAAGTATAAGTACCTATTTTTCAGATCATCAGGTGTATCAGTAAATGTGCCTACTCTTTGTAAGTGTTTGTTAAACCTATACTTAAACTGGGCTTTGAAATGGCAGAAAATTGCATGTTGGATTTATCATTAAGGGGCGTGGCAGGGGAGAGAAGGAAAAAGCATTGTCTAGTGTATGAATAAAAGAAAAAGGAAGCTTTTTATTTTCCCATTGCTCATTTTTCAAACACCGGTGGTTGCAATAAAGATGGAATGAAATGTCCCATGGCCCCTATGATAGTCTTGACCAAATGTGTTAAATCTGAAATTTATCCCAAAATTTGAGTGAGGGAGAATGTGCTTACCCACATCTAAATTCTTGCCTATAATTTCAACATGTAAGTTTTACATGGTGTTCTCTTCTTCTTGTTCTAAACTGCCATGAAATGTTGCTATACTGATATGACTATACAGTGTTCCTATCAAAATAAAATCTCTGCTAACTTTGTCGATTATCATTTGTTCCTGAATGGTGCTGTCTTTTACCAAATCAATAGTGAATAGTTATCCCTGCACATTAGCTTAAATTTGTCCAAGTTGTTTTGAAAATTAGCAAGTAAATAAATATATATGCCCTGCGTTGTTACTGTCAATCTTACAAACATGTGTGGGAACAAAAATGTTTTAAAAAATAATTTAAAAAATTAACTATTTTTAAAATACTTTGCAAAATGGCAGGAAGATTACTCTTTTTTTGTACTTTTAAACTACTCAGTTTTATATTACCCAAATGATCACTTTCTGCACTTGTATAAAACAAAAATAGTTTTGCTCTTAAAAGATGAGATTTGGCACTTAGGGCAAAATTTTCCTCTCCAATCTGCAATGCAGATGCCTTCGCCGCAGAGCAGATTTCAACTGCCTTTCCGCATTCATTTCATGCATAAAACTTCCACTGACGTCTATGGGAGCTCCATGCATGGACTCCATTCAGACAACACAGAACAGGCCAGAGGGAAGAATATTACCCTGATTTATCTTGAATGCCCAGGACCAAAATCTGGACAAAGATTGAAGTCGTGCTGGTAGCAACCATTTTAAGATGGTTCTCAACATGATCAGAAAATTTTCTTGGAATAATTGAGAACAGGCTGTGGTCAGTTGGAGAAGCTGCTATTTTGGTGAGGGTTAGCACAGTTCTGTGACTAGTTTCTCTTCTCTGAATCAAACAAGAGGTGATAAGTCTGCAAACCTACTAGCTAAAATTTGCCATTAGACTGCAATGATTTGTTTTTATGTTATGTGCAGGGCTGTTACCAGCATGCAGGAAGAATTAATTTCCCTACAGTGCTGCCTTAAAGATGTCTGTGTCTCCTTCCATTAGCAGCTACGCTGGAGTGGTTGGCTGGTGAATCTAACTACCACTGTCCCTCCAACCCGTCCCTTCTGTCACATGCTTAAGATAACGTGCAAAAATTCTACAGGGAGGAGACCCTCAGGATGAAGTGGTTATGAATCCTTTCAGTATTTGTACAGGGGAAGGTTCCTTCCCCTGTGTAGGAAGAATGTGTTAAAGCCAGCACCAATTGCTGTTTCTGTGTGCCTTGAGGCAATGCAAGCAGGATTTTCTCTTTAAATCACTGCTAATTAGAATGAATAAATCTAACGAAATAGCAGCAGTGAATATTAATTGAAATAAACCCCCAAATCTCACCTAGATGTATTTTGAATTTTTCTGGTTTTTGTCTGTAAAGTCATACAAATACGTTTATGTATGTGTGTCCATGCCTAAGAAAGTGTGAAAAACGCAAATAAAAAATCACAGACGCCAGTGAAAATGTATTTTGGTAGAAATTTCCAGCAGAAATATTTATTCAGCCATGTTGGAATCTATTTCCTTCTCCTCCCTAAAACACTGTATTTGAGAAAAAGAGAGGGGAGAAGACAGTCATCTAGTTCAGATTTTCATGCCAGGTGTGGCAAATAATTAAAGATATATCGTGAAATTTTGAAAAATACTTTTTATTAGAATGAGACCTGAGCACACACGTGGGGCTTGGACGAATTAGTTGTTTTGGAAAATGGTATTTTAGTCGTTTTGAAATGTTATTTCTCCTGTTGCAAGGACTGAAGTTGGTTCAGGGGAGCTCTTGAAACAACTCCACAATACTTAAGACTCTTCATACATTGCAAACAGAAGAAAGGGCTAAATCCGTGTAGTGAACTAATGCTACAAATGGTTGCTGAGTGCAGTTGCTTGCATTTTTCCAATAACAAGATCTCACGCTCCTGTCAGTCTTGTACACTTTAGTCTCCCTTGATTTCATTGAGGCCATGCACATGAGCTTATTGTCTTTGCAGATCCAATCACTAGATATAGTGATCTTAAAGATAAAATATAAAGAACAATAGCAAAATGGATATATTTTACCTGTGTTTAAATGGTGCATTAGAAGATTCTTTCACCTCATTGTAACAAAGGCAGTTTCACACAGTAATTACACTGAATGGGATTAAGGAGAATAAAAATCTTTTTGGAAAACAGATATTATAACATAAACCCATAGATTTTTGTTCAATAGGAAGAATAGGAAGACTTTCTTTGCATCTTGTTACTGGCTTACTAATTAAATTTCTGGCTGACTACTTAAAATTAATTTCCTTTATAGAACAGAAAATTTAAAATATAGTATCACATACACCTTTGTCTGGAATTTAGTTCTTTACAGGGATGTTATTTTTAAATTTCTTGGATGGGACAAAAGGCCTTTCAGTTCAAGTGCTTAACTTGGTTCTGCGGTTTCTGTGTTTGGTTGTTTCTCTATAATTTGTTTCATAACCTTGGGCAAGTCACTTAATACCTGCATTTCATTCAAACCCAAACTGGATGCCAAGAGCTGGAACCTGCCTGCTGACTTTGCCATCTTCATAGACTTGAAGAGAAGCCTCAGTAAGGAGGAATCGAAAGATTAATTACTATCACTTGTTCTGGCATTAATCATTCACTCAAAAAATTGTATGTAAGATACAATGGGATTAAATGGTCAATGTTGATTTAAATATGTAAAGTGGATTTTTAAAAGAGGAGGTGCTGTCTCAACCTCAGAAAATGTTCTGAGAAGTATTGCTTTGCTTACATGATTTATATGTATTTTTTTTAATGCATTATCGATCTCTTCCGTTCAGTGGAAATGCTGAAAGAATCAGATTATCCTTTTCAATTATCAAATAATACAAAAGGGAACACGATTATTTTAAACCTTTCACTTTTTAAGGTGTAATTAACACCAACGCTAGAACACATCTCAGACCATATACTCTGCGATTTGCAAAGTTGTCAGTTCTGGTGCCCCCAAACTAGCTCGGAGTTGTCTTGTCTGATGCTCCAGGACACCCTGTCTCCTGTGTAATAGATTTAGTAAAAATCCTTGTGATCAATGTCTCTACTAGTGTATGTTTTCCCATCCCCTGCCTGTTATTGCATGACACAAAATATCTCCAATTTAGCCTCTAATCCTGGCAAGCATTTCTTGGACCATATCGCTATCCTTTCACGTTGGCCAAGTTTAAAGGGGGAGAAGGAGGAGGAGAAAGATTAGCCAGCTGCTTTTAAAACCCATCAGTGCATACTGTATTTACTGAGACGGGTAATAAAGACAAGCTTTGGTCCTCTTGTTTGCTTTTTGGATAAAGACTGTGTTATGGTTTGGGGAACAGGGATCATGTTTTCTTGCACTGGTGTCTTGTGATTGGTGTATTGCTTAAAGACTGTGAGGAATAAACTTGTGCTCCAAAGGAAGTTGGCAATAAAGTTTACTCTATAAAAAGAAACCTGCAGTTAGGATACAGTTTCCTATTCTGAGTCAAAGCAGGGTGTCAAGTCAGAAATTCCGACCCAGCGGGTCAGGAAGGATTCCAGGACTTCTTGAATCACAACTGAAATGTGTTCCCTTCCTTTCACCCTTTTGGCTCAAGTCCCACTGGGATTACTACTCAGAATTATTTTATTCAATTCACTGTGAGTGGTGCTTAATGTGAATACATACTGTGTTTTCCCCATGCTGTAGCTTCTCTTCCTGTCTTAACTGACTACTCTTGTTTCTAGTCTACATACTGTGCACATGACCAACCAGTTCCACACCCCCCTCCCCATTTAGAAGACTTTTTTATACCTAAAACACAGGAGGTGCTGAATTCTTCCCTAAACTGATGAAGATCACGGCTCTTTCTGTTTCCTTGTGTCTTTGCTCATGGTATTTCACTTGTAAAAGAAAAACACCAATGAACTTACAAGCTATTTTATTCCATACTTATTATTTCATTAGAATTATTTTGAGACAGACACACAACTTTTTAAATGATGATTTTTTTTCTCCTTTAAAAAAGCTTTGAACATTTGAACAAAAGCATGCACTTTGTTTCCATATTATCACATTTACAATAAAGACAGTGCACAAAACACGGCAGTTTGTTCTGTATTGACTGTGATTTTGTGGACACATTTTTATTAGGAACTTTTCTCACTTATCTTTCTCTGTTTGTATATATGCTTGGCAACCTAGATGGAGAATAGGAAATATTTCTCATAGTTGTCATTCTCAAGTGGTACTGAGTCCCAAATATAAGGTCACAAAAATAGCATAAGAAACCATAAATTATATATACCATGTATAACACATGGTTCTATGATACTTTATGATGTGAAGAAGTGAAAATTTCAAATCTGCCTGGAAAGAAGGCAAAATGTAAAATGAGTGAATCTCTTGTAGTGTAGAATAGCTTAAATTTGAAATGGTTTTACTGAGTTTGATCATTTATTTTATCCCATCCTCCTGGTTTTCTTCCCCTCGAGGGTACACTAAATGAACTGACGACATGGTTTCTTCCTCTCCACCATTATGCAAGCAGCACACGCTAAGGATGAAATGTTCAAATGTAAAGATAATGCAGTAATTACAAAAGACGGTAGGCATCTAAAAAAGACAAGAAAATCTAAAAGGTGAAATAACATTTTTAGAAGGGAAATTAACTTGTAGGTGAGTGAAATTCATGAGATGAGCAAATTCACTGAAGTTTTAGTGGTTCTGTGGATCAAAGAGCGTGCTTTTGCAAAGTGCCTTACGTGATGTCATTAGGTAAAGCAGTAAGTGGTAAAACAAGGCAAAATAAGTCTGTGCCTTAATCATTAAGCTTTAATAATTCTCATTCTCTTTTGCCCAATGTATCTTTCACTCTGCTACACACTGGACTATCATCAAAGGATGGGTGGAGAACACTCCACCTAGAACACCCTGTAATTTAGTAGTTAGGTCATTTTCATGGGAGATGCGGGTTTGAACCTCCTTAGGCAGATGTCTCCCACTTCCTTGTTACTGTATTAAAAGGGGGCATTACCCCAGCATCTTAAGAGAACATTTTCTAAAAGGATAACCTTAGGTACCTAAACTTGAGGAGGATGTTCGTAGCTGGGGATCCAGTTCTGTCGGAGGTGAGTAAAGGTGGCCATGAAGGTCAGCAGTTTGTATGTGAGAATCAAGAGGTATACAGCCTTGCTGAAGGAAGAGACTTCGTACATACGCCTTGCTTCAGTGTTTTCCACTGGCTGGGCTAGGAGCAGCATGTTGTCTTCTGTGACTGCCTTGCTGAGGAACCAAACTTTCTTCGTGAACGTGTGTGCCGAACACCATTCTGGGAGAACAGTACCTTCCTTTGGACAGGATGATGCATCAGCCTAAGTCCATTGTAAATCTATACCTCAGTTCTTTTCCTGTCAGATTAACACCTCTGATAGCTCTCAGGTTTAGACCAAACCAACTGAATATGATGTTGAATTCATGCCATCACCTCAAGCTCTTGATCCTTCTCTGCTTTTTAACAGGAAGGTATGAAGTGGTCAGGAATCAAAGACATATTATTCTAAGTTGACTTGGCACATGTATAAAGGACAAAGTGTTTGGATAATAGAGAACCTAGCTTTTATTTTTCCTCAGCATGAAAACGTCTGGATCAAAAATCCAATGCCATGCTGCAAAGACTATCTCAAGTTCCCTTCCCATTCAAGACAGTGGCAGTTGTTTATCTTTCTTATTTCTCATTTGCTATGCAATAACCTACAAGGCTTCAAACTGTGAGAGCGAGCAGGGAATGGCAGTCTTTCCTTTACTGCTTTTGCTCATGCACATGCAGGTTATTTTAGATGATGATTCCTTTGCAGGGGAAACAATGAACTGTATGAATCAAACGTTTTCACAGCAGTTGAAAACTATAGCTTGGCAATGAAGGGGAGCGGGAAAACATTAAAGACAATGTAGTAATAACAGACAGGGAAGAAAGAGAGAGATGGGGTAGAAGATAACAGGGTATTGGGTAGAGCACACAAGCTAAACAGGAAAAATTAGATGAGGAAAGGAATGTGAAAAAATGGGGAGGTAAAGATTGAGAAATCTATCTTGCCAGGTAAGCAAGCTGTGTTGTCTTACTTTGGGAAAAGGGAAGGTTAGAGCTGTTGACTGACCTCTGATGAAATATAGTATGTATTTTCACAACGTCTTAATAATAGTAGTAAAGTAATTATATTGCATAATGGTCTGAGAAATGGATACTTCTAACATTGATTTCTAGCACTCTGGCTTGCTGCTGTAACTGCCAGGCCGCCTTACTCCTTGTAATAGGATACACTGATACTGTGTCTTGCAGGGGTACTGTGGGTGCCATAGAGCTGTCTTCCACAGGGCAGGCCATGCCCAGGCTTCAGATTTTGTGCTGCTTTTTAGCTGAATCTCTGTTGATGTGTCCTTTAAGTGCATGTTTCTTTTATCTGAGATGCTCTTACGGAGGTGAAAGAAAAGGTTTGGTGTCCAGCACTTAGAACATAATTGAAATTTCATGGCTTGAGGCTTTCATATAATTTGTTCAAGGAGTTTAAGACATGTGGCCAAACACACAGCTGATCTGTGTTTTGGTTGTACAAATGTCCCTGTATTGAAACCTGAAGAGGGTTTTTTTTTTTCCCTATTCTTATCCTGGAAACTACTCTTAAATCTGTGTCCAACAGACGTTTGCAATGGCCCCTCTATGTACTCAGAGACAGACTTACAGCTGGTTGTGGGCTGGGGTGACCATACTGCAAAACCCCGAAACCAACTGCATATTTCCCAAAGGCAAAGCTGAAGACTCACAGTTTGTGGGCCCATTTTTGTGGTGTACTCCTGTGGTGAAGGATCAGACAAAGAGCATTTGCTTGACAAGTGATACCAATGCACATACCTAACACCACCTTTCCCATTGAGCACAACTTTCCTTTATTCCTCCTTTACATCACATTTGCCTTTACTATGTTGTTTATTTGGGCACAAAGTTTCTTATACATGCAGTCACTTCATAAATCCTGCAAAGGATAGCCTTTTTTTCCTCCTAAACCTGAAGGTATAATGTCGCGTTTCACAGCCACAGCCTTACTGATCTGAAAACCTGCTGGTGGCACTCACATGCAGTTTGCCCTGTAGCTGAATTAACCCAGGTCTCCAGGAGAAAACCACAGACCTTGAGCTACTCCGCATTTTCCTTATGCGATACCTAAACCGCTTTAAAACACGGCAAATTTATAATGTGTGGTGTCATCTCACAGACTCTGCCAACGAATGTAAATGGCATAAAGAGCATGTGGAACAGATGGAATGAGACATGCACGTAAAGAATTAAAGTATTTGTGAGGGAATTTGGCAAGGATATTGGAATGCTTCGAGCACTGTGTACGGGGGTGGAGGGAGGGAGACCAGGATGAGTTGTGGGGGCCTGTATGCTAGTGATCCATTTCTTTCAGAAACAATATGTGACCTATTTCTGTAATCATGCTAAACACAGCAACAAATATTCCTTTTTTCCCAGCTTCCTTCAGGAAGCTTGACAACTTCTTTAGTCGGAGAAAATGTTTCCTTGAGGAGAAGCTGTGAGTTGTTTGATTTTTCATTGCAAATATTTTAGAGCAAATGAAGGATAGCAAGGAGAAAAAAGAAAGCATGTGTGGGAATGGGGTGACTCGCTACAGTCAATAACGGTGCACTTACCTGGGCTCCATGGGAGTAAGCAGTGAAGAAAGTAATACACTAATGCAGTTGTTAAATTTACTTACATGAAATGACTTAGGGCTTTAATTTTAAAATGGCGTTATGTATTGGCTTAGTCTAATTATTTTAAAAGTGACTTTTTAGGAGATTTTATACACGCACACAAAGAGTGAGGTTTTCTGAGTGGCTTATCAAATTGGAAAGAAACAGGAAGGAATTTTACGTAGAAGTGACAAGGAAAAGCCACTGGAAAATGGAATAAAAAGCAATAAGCAGCCTCATCCTGGACTTCTGCAGACCCTTTCCTTTTGCAGTTCCTCTAAGCAAACTTGGGGACTAACGTTTTTGATCGGCTCATTGCATAACCTTTTTCTTGGAAGGTACATCTGGAAGTTCACAATCATAGCTGGGATTTGCTTTGAGTGTAGTCTTCCAGGGAGCTGCTTGATCTGCTGCATGCCACTGGTGACACATTCACACAGATTGTGGTGACATCCCAATCTTCAATCCAATTTTGTAATCTTCAGTCTTCCTTTCTTGGAGAGGGGCGATAGAAGCCCCGAGTCTGTGGATAAATGTTCTTGCTCACTGCTCAGACAAAACATCTAAATTCAGATATGTGAAAGGAGGGTTTCTTCCAGCCACAGGAAAAGGAGATATATTAACTGAAAAGATTTTTGAAAGAAAAGAGTGACACTTATTTGAGCAATGCCGACTAGCAGTCTTAGGAACAGGTAACACCTGATGGTTTTCATTAAATCACTAACACAGCTTCTAGTGGTGCTACTGGACTTTAAAGGAAGCCCACATCCAGTTAGTTTGCCCCAAAAGAAATCCTGAAACAATGATGTGAATAGAAGAGACAAGTCAGGTTTCCCTTGATAATCATAAAGGGCTCAAATTACCTTCCTTTCCGTCCCCAAAGGGGGCATAAATACTTCATTTATGAGATTGTTTGCGCATGACTAATCTATTTCTACTTGCTAATTGTAATGACTAATGCGTGTTACAAGACAAATATTAGCTTGTAATAATACCTGAACACGTAGATTTATAAGCGTTAAGCAAAAATACAAATAATTAGCAGAAGCTGACTGGTATTATCTTCTAATTAACTGTAAAGACACTTTTTATTTGGAAGAAAAAGTATGAAGATTTCTCAAGAAGCTGTAGAAATAACTAGGCCAAGCTACTGTTCTCTTGAAAAAAAGGCAGTAGTCAGGTAATATTTAATTTTCACGGGAGCTGAATTCAGTCATACTTCCCCCACTGACGTCAGTGCAAGAAAAGCACTTTCAGCCTGTTCCTACCTGCTGAGACCATATGTCCACTGGAAAGAATTTGGCAGACATCTCCGAGTAGAAGTAATTACAAGAGACAGGAACGGTCCAGATAGCACAGTTCAGGAGTTATTTCTGCACTGCCCAACTAACTGACCACTGCTCACAGAAATTGATCTGAAGGAATGTTGTTGACCAAATACTAGGTTTGATACATACAATACTTTTGACTTGGGCTGTTGTGCTTTGTTTAAATAGAACATGAAAACTCTGCAGTGATGTTACATGTACTTAATTAAAAGTGGGTTCTCTTTAAGTGAGGTAGAACATCAGAATCATTATGGAATGCATCTCCATTTTTTTGCAGCTGATAGACACACATAATACCAAAGTGATTTTCCAACTTTTGAGATGTAAAGTTTGTGTACAGGTTAAAGCACCACAGCTCGTATTATATTTGAGAACTGGATTTAAAGGAACTCTGTTGACTTCTCTGATACCTCCTGAATGCATGCTTGAGTGCTCACAGGCCAGCACCTCCAGTGAAATGTACCCTTGTTGCCTGAGAGGCAGAATTTGAGTATTGATTCCCACCCTGTGCCAGAATATTCTTGATAGAAAGATAGCTGGTTAATCCCAGGCTGGAGCCAGAGTACACACCAGCATACAGGCAGCATGCATGATCAGAGAATTTGACCTCAGGTATTAGCTTGTGACTGAAGCAAGTGTAACACTGTAGACATAGTCTCTGAAAACTGATGAAAGTTGGCTCCTGGCTCCAAAGTCACAGGTTGGATTTTGGCTCATAAATGGTATCATTACTTCAAAAATAGTGTTCTAGAGTAACTTTTTTACGATAATAATGTAATCCTTCACTTAAAATCTGTGAGTATTACCAAAAATATTTGACCTATATTACAAATAGTCATCCAGAAGCCAATTGGCTTGTCTAAAACCACAAAGTGAACTGAGGATAATGCTAGAAATGTTATCCAGCTCTCATGCTCCCAATTCCTTTCTTCAGTTTTGATATCTTCCAAGTTCTTAATATTCTGATAAGTGGTCATGATATTTCACACTGAGAAATAGGATGGGGAGGCTCCCCTTTTGGCAGGTATTGCAAGTATACCTGAGTGGTGTGCCTGACTTCAGTTGCAAATAATTACAACGCCAAACTGTAGACTGGGAATGTGCTCAGCCTGAAACTCAGTGGTCTGTGTCCTGTTGAAACTTAGTAAAGATTTAGTGTATTTACAATGGTAAACAACAACAAAATTATGATTTACGTGCATTCATGCAGTCCATCATGCTGGCCTAATATTAAGAGACCAAACTAGAGATTCAGTAGAATTGTTACACCTAAGTTTACCATTTTACTCAAACTATACAGCTATGATTTTAATTTAGATTTTACACAAAAATATTTTTTCCAAATACGAATGTGGAACACCAACTGTGTTTTGTCAAATACTGTATTAGCTTGGAGTTCTAGAATAGAACTTAGAGACAGTGTGCTGCGACTTGTAGCTTTGTCAATCATTTAAAAAAAATCTCTGTTAGCAGCACTCACTATACTTCTAACTGAAAAAACCCAACACATTTCAGAATAAGTTTGTATCCATAAAGCCCCCACATGTGAGATAGTCAGCAAGTACAAACACTACTTGTTTCCTAATATGAGTGGAAGGGTTTGTTTAAATCAGCAGAGTTGATCTTTGCTCAAGTTAGGTCCATGTGCCAGAAGACTGAAGTTTGTCCCTGATTAGACTAGAACAGGATCAGCTGTGGCCTCAGAAAATACAGTTGCTAATATGTGAACTACTGCTTCTTGGACAAAGTGGGCAGTGGAAGGTAAACCATGAGAAAGGAAGGACGGCTACTTGCTTCGGACCAGGAAGCATGCTCATGTTGTGACCAGGTCATTGTTACTCTTTCCATCTGGCTTTGCAAATCCATTCAAATTTTTAATTGATCTTCTGCATAAAATCTCAGTCCAAGGATTTGCAGCAAAAATTATCAGCTGAGTTGATATGTAGGTATTAGTTATGTTGTATGTCTTAAATGAGGCCAACCCACACCATTCTTTCACTCCACCTCCCCAAGGGAAGAGGAAGGGGAGAAAAATACAGTGGTAAAAAAGACTCACAGATTGAGATAAGGATAATTTAATCAAAGGAAAATATAAGAGGGAAAAAAAAAAACAAAACAGAACAAAAAACAACAACAACAGGCAAAGTGCAACAAGATTTGTATTGATTGCAGATCTATTTTGTGTGCTTTAATAGACTCTCACAAAAGTGTGAACTAGTGGTCTAGTGGTCAGACAAGAAATTAATTGCTGTAGAGTCTATATCCAGGAAAGTTCCCTTTAGTGATCAAGACTAATGAGCACAAGTAATCTCACTTATGATTCAGAACAAAATACAATAGTAATTCAGGATATTAGTGGGCATTTCCTATAGAAACAATGATATATCAGTGACCATGGACCAAAAGCTTTGCTATCTAAAGTATCCAGTGTCAGATTTTCTGTAAAAATGGAAATTATTTCAGAGAGGAGTATGTGAAATAATCTGAACCCAAAGGTGAATAATCTGTTCCCAAAGGTGAAACTAACTCTAGCTATAACTAAGTCTGGGATTTGTGTTTGTATTCCAACTGGTTTACATAGTTTCTTAGCTGTATAACATTTTCCAGTCAGTTATGCTGGCTCAGCCAGTCATGTGTTGTGGGATGTAAGAGGTATCACTCTTGGCTAGTGAGAAACTAGATGGTGATAGATTGTTTTGTGGTGCTAACCAAGGCTTTAAACCAGCAAGCCAAAAAAAATCTTCCCAAAATCCTTCTTATTCTCTTTCATCACATTTTTATAGGGCAGCGTAGTTATGCTTTGGCTATCTCCACCACAGAATGTTTTCTCACCATCTTTGCAAACCAAACTTCTTCTGAGTCTTTATACTGGAATGAATTATCCTAAGAAAAAATAGTGATGTAATGATGAAATGATTTCCTGGAATTTCTTGAGATGCTTTGAAATCAATGCCTTGAAAGGTATTAATCAGTAAAAAAAAATCCAGATAGTTCTCAATATTTTTTTTAGAAATGCTCAACATTTGATTTTAAAACTTAATCGTTTAGAATGAAAATGTTATGAAATACGATTGAATGTTTTTGGCTTTTTTTTTTCTTGTTTTGATTTTGCTTTTCTATAGCAAGAATGACACTGGGGGAAAAAAACCTACAAACCGTATAAACACAAGGGAAATTAGACACATCCAGATGACTAAAATTATTTTCTGATTTCCTAAGTGTACCAGCCTGGTTCCAAAATTTAGAAAACCTGGGCTTTGTGAAAGAAATACTTGGTTAGAAGAAGAGATTTTATTAACTATTTAGGGAATATTCTTTAATTTTTTGTTAGCTTCTTCTATTTTTCATGGAAATTAATTTGGAAGATGTTGACGAACACTTAAAAAAAAAAGATGATTTTTTTTATTCTATACCACACTTATTTTTGTATCTTCTTTTCACTTTTGTTTGTCCTGTGTGTCAAACTTTCTGAAAAGCTTTAAAGCCATACTTGAGGAAATCCATGTTTTTTTTTAAAAAACATATTTCTTGTTGAAAGTGTACTTCCTGTTCCTGTGCCTAGAGTTGCTCAAGTGGACTGCCATAATTTTTGTATCATTTTTCAATGAAATATTACAAATAATAATTAATATAACAAATACATACATTTTTTTCAGTGAAAACTTGCCTGTGAAAGTCTCAGGATTAGCTTGGAAGAAGATAGTATGCAGAGTGCCTTGATTTCCAGCCTAACATTTTCTATGAAGCATGCTGGTTAAATTTTCCAGTTTTGGCTTAATAAATGATGTACTCTTCTGCACATCGTTTTTTGCAAACTCCACAACTTTTTTTTTTTTTTTTGCAAAGGTGTTTTTCATTGCAGTTATGTTTATAATTGAAGTAAACAATATCAACAACAACAAGAACACACAAACAACAACAACAACAACAAACAGAAAGAGCCAAGATCTTATCTTAGTTTTGCTCAAAATAGCAACACTTTCTCCTGCTCTGTCTTGATTTAAATAAGAAGAGAAAAGGAATCAGGTTGTTATAGATTTGCCATTGAGAGAAGGTTTGGAAGGGTTTAATATAAAGTTTGATTTTCATTTACAGTTAATGTCACTTCCATAGGATTATTGTAAGGGTCATTTCATCATTTGTTTTATGAAGTTTAATAAAGCTAAAAAATATTTCTGTACACAGAGGACTGGAATGTTAATAATGACTAAAAAAGAAATAACAACAGTAAATAATTTACAAACGCAAATCTCAGCAAATAAGACTGTCACTAATGTCATATGAAATGCCAGCAACCCAGAATATTGAAGTATTTTCTTTCTGTATTCACTTAATAGAGTTTTGTTATTTCATAGCAACACAGTCTTAAGAACTCTTTCATAATGATAGTGGAGATAAATTTTAAATGAGTATTGTGTTGGCTGAACCATATTTTTTACTACTGTGAAAGATCAGTTGTGTTTATATGGAAATTGACATCATATTGTTAAGGCAAATACATTTGCAAGGTAATGTCTAGAATAATACTACCAGTAATATATTTAATTGTTTATTGTTCTTTGCTCCATAATAATGAATTTTGCTTTCATAACTCAGAGTAAATCCTCATTAACTGTTATTTTATTTTCAAACAGCAAAATTCAGAGCAAACTTGTAAAAATTTTCTAAGTAAAAATTTTGGAAGTATAAAATATTGAAACAGACCTTTGTGCCACAGATGTTGTCTACTGTCATTGCTTTCCAAACCTTTGTTATCTGAAAACATTGTAAATCTGCATTTCAAGAATAGCAGTATTTTCAGATTTGTGAGGTAGCGCTCTTAAATCCAAGTGTTAACAATCTTTTATGTTCTATGAAATAGTCTGAACTATCCTAAGTTGTGAGGTTTTCGGGTGTCTCTCAAGAGGACACAGAAGGCTTTTTCCTCCATGATATTTCTTTCAAAGGATCTGCTATAAATTTGTCTTCAGTTCTGTATGTCCACAATATAATCAGCTAGATTACTTGAAGGCATTTTACAGAATGTTTTATGTTTTGAAGGGGGCAATGTTCAGACATTTAAGATGATGTCAATTGTTTGTGCCCCAGTATCTTATGTTTGGAAACAAGAATGAAAAGTATTTTTCTTGATTCTACCGCATCAGTGCCTTGTAAGCTGTTTTTGTAAGTAGTTTCCTGTCACTGATACAATGTTAAGTTTTATGGCTCTTTCCATATACCAGAGAAAGTCAAACATCCACTGCAAGAAACAGATTATGTAAGTCTTTGTAGGGATTTTTCAAAGATACAGTGCTTAAAAACAAACATACATGTTTGGTACAATTTACAAATGCACTGGGGTTCCTTGATCCCATTGATTTCATGTTTATAAGATTTAAATAAGATATCTGAGACAACTTCATATATGTTTAATTACCTTTTAAAAAATGAAGTCTTAAAATGTAGCAAGCATTTTTAGAAAGAGAGTGATAGAACATGGAATAAAACACAAATTACTTGGGTCCCAGATTATATGTGAATGTAAAGTGAATATTTTCCTTAGTTCTGTAGAGCTGTTTACAAAAAATACCCTCTTTAATTTAAAATTGTTCAATCACTCTTTGAAAAAAGTCTTAGATTTTAATTAAGTTTTCATAGCATAATTACATCAGTGATTATATAAACCTCCAGGAAGATTAAAAAAAAAAAAAAAAGAATGGTTATTAATTATGTGATAGAAACATCTCAATTACAAAGTTCTTAAATGTCAAAAATATGAATTTGCTATTCAGTTTGTCACTAATTCAGCATAAAACAACTACTGTTGTATCTGAGTTGTATGTAATAGTACAATTAAGTCACATTTTCTGTGCACTCATTTTGGATGTTGAGTTCCCATACAGACTGTCCTGCTCAGAGCAAATGCTGACCTCTTTGAGAGTCCTCATGTTCACTCAGTATCACTTTCATTGATTTTACTTGTGTAATACTTGTAAAGCACCAATACTGTTACAAAAAGCAGAACTTGACCCTAAGATTACACATACGTAAACCATTTTTTAAAAAAGTTCTGTTTGAGGCCTACTCTGCAGTACCAAGTTGGTCTTGCTATGCTATCAAGCACAAAAATTAAGAACACTACCTTCAAAATTATGATTGTTATGCTAGTAAATGGACCTTGCTAACCCATTTGCTTCCCTAATATTTGGTGAGAGCTTTTGTTGCCTTAGTTTGCCATTCAAGGAAGATAGGCTACATTTGCTAATAATGAAAAAGACAAACAGAAACCCACCAACACAAAACATTTCCTGTTACCATGTGCTATGTTACACCTCAGCATTCTGCTAGCATAATCTACGCTAACAGTGGTTTTAACGCAGCCCTGTCCAGTTGTACCATATAACTCTAAATTTACTTAGGCGATATGGCTTTTAAAATCTTATTGGAAGAGTCATTTATACAACTTTGAAATACCTTTACATTTCCACAGGAAGGTAGAGGGTACTTTGGGTATGCTAATTAGGTATGTGATCTAAGTATATCTGGTAGCTATTAAATCCTCAGTGGTACAAAAACTAAGCTGTAGACCTGAAAGACTTAGGTTCACCTTGCCAGTGCCATTAATCATGAGCAGAGCTTGAGCATATTGTATAGCACAGCAGAGATTTTAGAAGGAGAGTATAAGGATATATGCACTTTGGGGGCCATAAACCACCGTCTTACAAAGTAAATATTTCTTAAATCATCAGAAAAGAAGCAATCACATGAAATAGTGTTACAAGTGATCTTCCATGGCATAGTGCTTTGCAAATATACATAATTCTGTTATTTGCACAGCTATGCTTATGCATGGATATGAACAAAAAGTGTGGACAAACATACTGTCTTACGTTTTTATTCCGCCTGTTAATATTTTGTCAAGGAGTAGGTTTCATTAGGACAAGGTGTCATGATTTTGAACAGAAAAAAAATGAAATACACATTACGAAGAACTTATTTACTATGAGGATGGTGAGGCACAGAAAACTTGCCCAGAGAAATCATGAATGCCCCATTCTTACAAGTGTTCAAGAGCAGATTGAATTGGTCTTTGTAGCAGCCTGGTCTAGCAGAAGGGGTCCCTGCCAATGGCAGACAGGGTGAAGCTAGGTGATTTTTAAGGTCCCCTAAAACTCGAACCATTTTATGAAGAACAAAATTACATAATAAGGATTCCAACCTCAGAATTCTTTATAAATTTTAATAAGGGTCTGATACTAAAATATAATGGTGAACTGTAGCAGGTGGTCAGCTGAAAAATAATTATGTCCATAGTATGTATTTCTATAGTACCCACAGATGATCAAACTTGTTGTAAAGAAAATTGATGTGAAGTTCTTTACATGTGCTACATGTGATAATTACAAGGAAAAAAAAATGACTTGGTACTAAAAATACAACAATATTCCTTAAAAAACAAAAACAAAAACTATTTAATCTTCTAATTGTAGTCTCATTTTAGAAGGAGGGGAAGAAAGGGGAAATTTCCTTCGTGTAAACGAGTATCTGCTTTCATCTTTTATTGTTCTGGAAAAAAATGAAATATTTTCATGAACTTTTAAATATTCATTGATGTATGCTAAAATTTTTTCCTTTTTAATTTTGGCTTTCCATCTTCAGAGTCAGCAATAGCGTTTTAAATTTCAATTTTCCAATGAAATTTTGGAAGAAGAAATATAATGTCTTGACATAGTGTTTTCTTCTTTAAAAAAAACCACAAATATAACCTGCAAACACCATGTACATCCCTCTTAGTTTTAGTCATTAGATATACTCCAGGAAGTTATCACCATTTCTGTTCTATAAGAAGTCAGCATGTTGCTATTGCTTCTTTTCTTAAAGTTCATGTCCAATTTACCATTCAGTTTTGTAACACCATCACAGCAGACTCTTTACCACTTAAATGATAAAAGTTTCAATAGGCACTTTAGTGGAATTACGAAAAAGCTACCACTCTTCCACCATGATGCCAGAAAGCTGTCTTCTTTCTAAGTCAGTCAGTAAACTGTACCTTGTAGGCCTGAGCTTGTCTCAGTGTAATTCCAGAATAACAAAATAAGAACAACAAAAAAAACTGTGTATATTACAGTATTTATCTCTCCTTTGCAGATCAAACAAAAACTGACAGTATGATAAATGTAGTAACTTGCTGGAAACAATTGCTGTCTTTTCTAATCAAAGGAATCCTGTCCTATTATAAAGCTTAGGTTTATCCTTTTAATTTGTTGTTGGTTTGCTTTTCTTTCTTTTTTTTTTTTTTTCACTGTTGTATTTGTTCTTAAGTGACTTTATCAGGATTATAACTTTCTTCTTCTCCGAACATGTCTGCCAAAATCTTAAAACGAGGTCCCCAGTCACTCAGATAGTCATAATCCTGATCTGCCTCTGTAGTAAGGGATTCTATAGAGCTGAGGGACTCTGCAACAGATCCATTTCCTTCATAAGCATAGGTTGCCAAGGAGTCATAAGGGGGTGCAGTTGGATCAACATCATTTTCCTGCAGCCTTTGATTAATGAAATCTCTTATGTCTGTGTTGTCTTCCACTGGTGGTCTCTGACGTGGAAAACACAAGGTGTCTGGTTTTATGTCTCTGCGCATTTTGTTATCTTCAATCACTTTGGGATTCCTCAGTGCACCAATGTCAAAAGCTTGTGTGTCCTCTTCTCCACCTCCTTCATCATCATAATGGATAACATTATCTCTGATGTCTTCTTTAGAGGTCATCAGGGTGTCCTTTTTCTTCTGCCTCCGTAGTGCTACATATAGTACTACAATGACTGTAATGAGAGAAAACTGAAGTTAAGACATGCATAGAAATAATTCGGTACTCTGATGACATATCATTATATCTTCCTTTGAAAACTACAAGCAATCAAAAGGATTTTTTTTTCCTTAGAAGATAGACTCCTGCTATTATCATAAAAATATCAGTGCTCTATCCAACAAAAAGTCATTTGCTGTTTGATGTATGGATCTGACTTCCTTTAGTGCTTGCTGTGAAGGAAGTAACAAATAATTATCTTACTGTCTTGCTTTTTGCAAAAAAAATAGGGTTTGATAGGACTTTCAGTTCAGATAGAGAGAGATGGGATTTTTTTTAAATGCTTTCCATAGCTTAACAGAGAAAAAATCCCAAATTTTGACATTATAGAGAGAGAGAGAAAAGAAAACAAAACCAAAACAAACAACAACAGCAACAGCAAAACACTGTTGAAGAGAAAAACAGCAACAACAACAACAAAAAAATGAGGTATTTCTGAGATGGATTAATGAAGTCTAACTTCAGTTATTTTTAGCGGACATTTTTTTGCCTCTGTGAGTTTTGAAGAATCACAAGCGTTATGTGATATGGTTCTGGAGAGAAAAGGAGTCCCATAGAGCTGGTTGGTTTTCAGCTGTCACCTTCTCCAGGCTCAACAGTGTTTCATCTTGATGAGCAGGAAACCAAGCAAAGGTAGTAGAAAGCCTGTGTGGATGACTGAGTATCCCCTGACTAAAAAAGAAATATATAGGAGGGGAAGCAGAGACAGATGAACTAGGACAAGTATGCACTGCCTGAACTTGTAGGGATAGTGTTTGGCAAGTTGAAGCCCATCTGCTCTTAAGAGGTACATGAAGGGCTTGTGCAAATACTTCAATAACAAGGTGTAGTTAAAATGTGGTCCCAGTTTCCTTGAAGGCCCACATCATTACCTAGCAAATTTTGGGGGAAAATCAGACTTCAAGTATTTACATTTACCCAGAAACTTGGGCAGCATAAATAATCAGTGAATTAGAACTGACAGGTTCTCTGATACGTAATTCACATCATTCTAATTACTGATCTCAAGGGTGGCAGCCTAGAAGATTTTGTTACTTCTACGTGTTTAGATCTTCTAGGCACTTAGTTCTGTATTAGACAGACTAGATAACCTGAGAATCCTGCCTTAAAATGGAGTTCTAATTGACTCATCATTTGTTCTTGCGGATTAAATGCTTCACAAGAGCCAAAGGAGTGCATTTGCAGTTTGGAAAAAAAAAAAAAGAGGGGTGGCCAATGGAGAGAGAGTGGGGATTGTCCCCCTCTGCTCTGCCCTCATGAGGCCTCATCTGGACTACTGCAGCCAGGTCTGGGGCGCCCAGCACAAGAAAGATGCAGAGCTGTTGGAGCAGGTCCAATGCAGGGCCATTAAGAAGAGGACTGTAGCTTCTTTCCTATGAAGAAAGGCTGAGGGAGCTGGGATTGTTCAGCTGGGAGAAGTCTACAGGGACATCTCATTGCAGTCTTCCAGTACTTAGAAAGAACTTATAAACAGGGGGAAAACTGACTTTTTACACAGGCAGGTAGTGACAGGACAAGGGGGAACAGTTTAAACTAAAAGGCAGGAGACTTAGATTAAATGTTAGGGGAAAATTTTCCACTGAGAGGGTGGTGTGCTCAAACAGGCTGACCAGAGAAGCTGTGGATGCCTCATCCCTGGAGATGTTCAAGACCGGGTTGGATGGGACCCTGGGCAGCCTGACATAGTGCCTGATTTAGTGGTCAGCAACCCTGCCCACGGCAGGGGTTTGGAACTAGATGATCTTTAAGGTCCCTTCCAGCTGAAGCCATTCTATGATTTTATGATTCTATGATCTCTTCACATTGATGTAAGCTGAAACTATTATTCACAATGGACTTTTCTGAAAGCTGAACCTCACTCTTGGCTGTTTACTGGGTTTACCCCTAGAAGTATAAAAACGTAATCCCAAGCACTGTATAAAAGCAGTCTTCTTGCTTTAGAAAACTGACATGAGGCTTTTTTTTCATAGAATTTCTTTTAAATCTTTACAAGTATGAACATTTACCATTCTCATTCTGATTTGTAACTTATTTCTTACCCCCAAAATTTTAGACAGAATAGAAATTCTAAATTTTACCAGCTACTACTCAGAAACTACTAATGTAACCACAAGTCTGAAGTACTTCACTTAAGCTATAAATTATCGTATTAATTCAAGTGCAAATAAGTGTGCATATATTTTATTCAGTGTCTTGGCTCTTCTGCCCAATAGATCTACACAAAAATTATCATGAGATCTAGGCAGATCACTAGCATCAAGAAAAGGTATAGACTAGCATCTCTAAGAATTAGTTTGCACTAAGCTGCTCACAATGAACCTGTTTAAGGTACAAAGTTGGATTTAATTCATTACCAGTTTATTAAAGATATACTGTAGGTAGGATGCAGATGGTATAGATCCAGATGATGATGCAATGTAGTGGAATACATGTCTGCCTAAAATTAACATGTTTCTGTCAAGTTCTACAGCAATCTAGCCAGTCACAGTCTGTATTACAATCATTTTCTCCTCTTCCCATTCATCACGCTTTTTTTCAAGCCGGTATTAAAAATTAAATAAAGGCCTTTATGAAGTCCTTACTGCTATTACTGTCAGTAAGGCTTGTCTATTGTAGTAATTTTAAGAAATGGAAGTTTTTCAAGAAAAGTATTTCAGTGAAAGTGTTTCAGACATAAACGCTGCTGTTCAAGGTCCACTGAAAGTGGTACCTTTTCATGCAATAAAAAACATGTAGGTGTTAGTAGATTCACATTTATGGTCAGTTCTTTGGGATGCTTCTCTAGAAAGTTAGAAATGCACAAGTTTTCATGAGTATCCACACATATTCAGCGTTTTTTTTTTAAACACTACATTAAGCTAATAGGAACACAATTTAATTAATACTTGAGTCATAATAACACATTTCAAATGTTATCATGAGAACTAACCTAGAAGGATAACAATGCACAACAAGATTGCAATCAGTGCTCCTGTACTGAGGCCTACTGGCAAGAAGATTGCTTCCACATTGCAGGACAGGATGGTACCATCGGAATCACATCTGCAAACCCGAATAGTCATTGTGTTTGTACTGCTCTGAACAGGATAACTGCTATCTTCTATTACCACTGGAAGAAAGTACAGCTCTTGCTGCCTCCTGCTGTAGCCATTTCTCCTGGTTTCAATCCCAGCTGTGTTGTCTGTAAAACATGAGAGACATTATAGGATTTTTACTGTGCACATAATTTACCCTTGATATTTGTATCAACTTTACTAGTAGGAAGCTGTTTCATTTCTGAGACTCAGTGCATGACATGCTCTTATGTATCTGTCTTGTCTTATCATTACAAAAGGCATTGTATTCTGATCAGTGTAGCTAAGGGATTTGCTTTCTGCAGAGAATCAAATAATATATAATTTCCAGTAAATATGTCAGTTTTATAGTTCACATTTGAAAGGAGACACAAATAAATAAGCAAATAAAAAGAATGTCAGGTACTACAGGTACTACAAGATATTTCAGTTTTTATTTTCTCCATATCTCCTTCTTATAGCCCAGGACTATGTCCCAAATGACTCTAACTGCAGGTGGATTTAGATCAAGACTCCATTAAATCATTTGATTCCCTTTGAAAAAAAGAAAGATGCTTGGGCAAAATACAAAATCCTTTCAACCTTCTTGCCCTATAAAGAGTAGATAAATGAACTGAGTAATTCCTAATCAGTACTTTTTCCATCAATTAGTCACAAATGAGTTCAGAGCTCCTAGAAATTATGTTTTGTCATTTCTTCCCAGTAGCTGGTCAGTTATCACTACTTTTCTTGAATCAAACAAAGCAACAAGGAAATGATGTGCGGATTAAAAGAATTACACTGAAAATAAAAAGAAAATAAAATTAACAGGCAGTCAATTAGCTGTCAGATCTGAATGAATGTAGCCTGCAGCAGTAACCATTTTTCCATCCCACCCATATGCTTTACTACATCTTTAGAAGAGATTATTTGCTGTCTAACACAGAACCACAAAATTACAGAATTGTAGGGGTTGTAAGGGACCTCCAGAGACCATCAAGTCCAACCCCTCTGCAAAGCAGGCCCCCTACAGCAGGATACACAGGTAGACGTTGTGAAAGACAATAATTGTTTTTTTGTTTTGTAGTTGTTGTTGTTGTTGTTATTGTTTTTGTTTTGTTTTCTTATGGCTCAAAGCTTGCTTTCTGAGGCATTTTTTTTTTTGCAATAAGACTGACTTATCTAGGAGAATGGTGAGTGTCTCGCTCTGGCATCACTGTTACATTTTACAGTTTTGCATTTGAAAGCATTTCTTTGGAGCTGTTTGCCTTCAAAAGGGAGTGCTCAGGATCGTTTACTGCTGGAAGATCTGGTCTGTGACCAAATAGCTGGTATGGGAGACTGTGGGATGATACCATTGTATCCTGTGAAGGCAAGACACAACTTGACATCTCCCTGCTCCCTCTTATCTCCTGGCAATGCCCGGAAGATGGGAACAAAGAAATTCCTGCTGAGATCCAAAATCCAGGAGCTGTCACTCCAGAAAGAGCTGACTCGACCACTTTGGACTTATAAATAAGTTTGTACTGTCGTTAAGAAGTATGGAAGAAAATAGTCATTGTCAATTGAACAACACAACCTCCAACGACCCAATGACCCATTGCTACTGGTGATCAGCATCTGACAAGCTAAGTTGGAATCCTGGTGGTGACTAGCTACAAAGACTTCTTGCTTTTATTTCCTATCTCTTCTCTATCACCTGCCTTCCCTTCCCCATCTCCCTAAGCAACTAGAATTTGTAATAAGCTGGTTGGGCTAACATTTGACCTGTTGTGCCTTAATCTCGCTGTTGGGTACACATATATCTTAAGAACTTCCCCTCCCTCCTATAAATTGGAGCAATACAGGCATCCAAGTGAGACTTGAATATCTCCAGAGAAGGAGAATCCACAATCTCACTGGATAGCCTGTCCCAGTGCTCCGTCACCCTTACTGTGAAATAGTTCCTTCGCACATTTGTGTGGAACTTCCTATGCTCTAGTTTATGGTCATTTCTCCTTGTTCTGCCCCCACAGACTGCTGAAATGAGGTTGGCCTTGTCTCTTTGACTCCCACACTTAAAGTATTTATAAACATTAACATGGTCCCCCATCACATCCTCATTTCCATATTGGAGGGAAGTGGATTTGATGGGTGGACAACTAGATGGATAAGCAATTGGTTGAAAGGCCGCAGACAGAGGGTGG
>JANHGO010000075.1:51112455-51131487 GCA_024606505.1 Aquila spilogaster | reverse complement strand
TGGCAGGGGGTTGGACTGGATGATCTCTGGAGGTCCCTTCCAACCCCTACAATTCTGTGATTCTGTGATTCTGTGATTCTGGACGGTCATACCCAGAGGGTTGTTGTCAATGGCTCTATGTGCAGGTGGATGACAGTCACAAGTGGTGTCTCCCAGGGGTCCGTTTTGGGACCAGTGCTCTTCAGCATCTTCATAGATGACATAGATGTTGGCTTCGAGTGCACCCTCAGCAATTTGCAGATGACACCAACTTGACTGGTGCAGCTGACACTGCAGATGGAAGGGATGTCATCCGGAGGGACATACACAGGCTTGAAAAGTAGGTTCACGTGAACCTGATGAGGTACAAAAAGGTCAAGTGTAAGAAGGTCTTGCACAATCCAAGATACGTCTACAGACTGGGAGAAGAACTCATTGAGAGCAGCCCTGTGGAGAAAGACCTTCACCAGAAGGAGTTATGTATCCTGTCTGGGAGAAGAACTCCTTGAGAGCATAGAAGGACTTAGGGGTTCTGGTGGAGGAGAAACTGGACATGAGGCAGTAGTGTGTGCTTGTAGACCAGAAGGCCAACAGTATCCTGGGCTGCACCAACAGAGGGGTGGCAGTGGGCAGTCAGGGGATTGTCCTGTACTCTGCCCTCATTAAGCCCTATATGGAGTACTGTGTCCAGGCCTGGATCCTCAGCACAAGAAGGATGCAGAGCTGTAGGAGCTGGTCCAGAGGAAGGCCAGGAGGATGCTCAGAGGGTGGAGCACCTCTCCTATGAAAAAAGGCTGAGGGAGCTGGGGGTATTCAGCCTGGAGAAGAGAAGGCTCCTGGAAGACCTCATTGCAACCTTCCAGTACTTGAGGAGAGCTTAGAAACAGGAGGGAGAGTGACTTTTTAGACAGCTAGATAGTGATGGGATAAGGAAGACTGGTTTTAAAATAAAAGAGAGGAGATTTAGGTTAGATATGCGAAGGAAATTCATTACTCAGAGGGCAGTGAGGCACTGGCCCAGGCTGCCCAGAAAGCTGTGTGTACCCCATCCCCAGTGCTGCTCCAGGCCATGCATGGGACCCTGTGGGCAGCCTGAGCTGGAGGGGGCAACCAGCCCAGGGCAGGGGTTGGGGCTGGGGGCTGTAAGGGCCCTTCTAACCCAAGCCATTCTGTGATTCTCTGCCTAAATAGCAGTGCAGTGACATGCTCGCTATGCTTCCTAGCCTATGGTGTGAGTGGCAATGAGTTGTGTGGTAAAGCATCTACAGGCTTTTGCTGAATCAGAATATGCAATCTTTCACTGGGAATCTTGACCCAATCCATTATTTACAGTCTGGTTTGTGAAAGGAATTCAGAAGTTGAGTCCAGTGGAAATAAAGCAATCCATATGGGTGAAAACATTGCCTTTCTTTCAGGGTATTTTACTGGGTAAGTCTTACAACGACAAAACAAACCAATTTCATACCTATGCATTGCCAAAGGCAGGACCACAGTGAGCGGTGCTACTTACAGGAGTGTTTGATGTGTCTGAAATGATGAACTTCTAAGGCCAGGGCAATCTGAGGATGACTGAAACACAAAAAGGAGTATCAGCAGGCATGGGAAGGATTGGCGGTCGTTGGGACAGGAGATGCCTTGCCATAGAGGCAGCCACTGTTCTGGAAGCGGGATGCAATGTAGGCAGTACCTTGCTGCAGATCACAGGCAGAACATATGTTTGTTTCTGGAGGGGGGCATACGCGTACTAATCCCTCAGGAACATCTGGTTAATTAATAAAGCCATTAGGAAAATTCCCTTTGGCTTTGTCTCTCTGTTTTTCTGATTTCAGGGTTGGTGAGCTTGAGGAACCATGCAAAAACTGTTTACTGCGATGTCTGGAGACCTTCCTGCAGCAGAAAGCTTGCTTCTTAATAAAAGCTGTTTTCTTGGAAATAATAGTCACGTACCTGTAGAGAGTTCAGGAGCATTATGTGCAAGTTCCAATGTGGCAGTCGTACAGCGCTGAGTAGCACTTGGGTCATACCACTATGCAGCAGGAAAACGTACTAGAAAGTAGGTCGTGGAAGTAATCCTGCTGGTTCCAGTAATCAGAGTATACAATGGGGTCGAAAGTTCAGGCTGAGCTGGGGAATGCAGTCGGAGAGTTTCTTCTGTCTGAGTGCTGGACACCGCCTGTGCTCTGCGAGGGACTGTGGCAAGGGTTTCTCTGGAGGGGGACGCAGCCGTCAGCTGGGCTGGATGGCAAACACCGGGTTTACAGCATCGTTTCTCCCTGGGAACCTGGTGTCTTCCTTCCTCTCTGAAGAGCAGAGAGTAGGGAGAGAAAACTTGCCATTCTGAGATGCAAGCTCTACAAATCTATGCCTGAGTTTCTGGACAGGTCTATGATGGTTATTTATTCCTATGCAAAGAATATAGAACTTTAAGATGACTGAAGATGAATGTTGGGCTAGAAGCCCTGTATACATTTTTTTAAGTGGTTATATCACCTTGAAATTTCAGATTGCTTATTCCCGTGTTATTTTGGCTGCTCCTGCCCTGGGACACAGGATCCAAAGCCATCCTGAGGACTGAGAATCCAAACCTCCCTCTGAGCTTTGGTTAAATGTATCATTGCCTACCCCTGTACAATTAATCAAAACTCTGTTTGAAAAACTCTGAGAATATCTTCTGTGTATTTGTGACTCCCGGGTAATATAAAAGCAGTAATGGTTGTGCTGGGGAAACCAGAGCTGTGTGTAGGCGATACACAGGGTAAAACTCCATTGCTTCCTTGCTTATGGTAGCTTACAGCATGTCTTTCTACGAGTGACACACTGAAGTCATCATGTTCAGTAACTACTAGCGGATCAATCCTCCATTAAATATTTTAAGCCCTTTCAAACCCTGTTGCATCCTGCATTGATAAATTCCACAGTTTCAGTTGTGAAACATCTAGAAAAGTGTACCTTTCTTTTGTCCATTTTTGAACTAATTTTTCACATTTCTTCGCCATGGATCCTCAATCCTGGTAACATGAGGAATGCTAAACGTGAATATTTCATCCCCTTCATCCATCATACTCAGGATTTGCAGCTCTTTTCATTGTCTCTCTGTAGATAACTGCTTAATACAGCCTCTGTCACTGCTATGGAGTCGTTGCATGCGAAACATGCATGTGAAATAAGGACAATGCTCCCTACACCAGGAGGTAATTGGTGCTTATAAAGGTCTTAAGGACCATTATATAAAATGTAGCACAGCGTTCAAAATGCTGCTGATAAATTAGTTCACCCGTACGCATGCAGGTGACACGAGTATAAATTTGGTCCTTCCCGTTCACAAGTTCTTTTCATACAAAACACACATATCAATTACAGACACCAGTTTTTGCAAATGTGGCCGTTATTTACTAGAAAGCACTCCTCTCCTAAAATTATCTTGAGTATTGCTATGTTGGAAAGGTAGACAGTGAGCCCATTCAAAGCATTCATTGCTATTAGCTGAAAGAAATGTCCCCCACACCTCCTTATTCATTGCCTCCCTCATGACTCACAACTCATATAATGCATCCATCATTCCTGGACCGAGTGAAAGGGTAATGCAAAATCCTATGTAAGTATTTCTTAAGTAATTTAACTGTAATTAAATTTTGATTTGTCTCATTCAAACCTTTTCTTCGTTGCTAAATCTTTGAAAGAGAGATTACTGTAAGTAAAGAGTTTTAATGGCAGCTTTTAAAGTTCCACCAGGTTCTCCTCCCAGGGGTTTGATTGTAGCTGAGTTCTTAATCTTTAAAGCTTGTTTTCACCCTTTCAGATTGTCTGTTCAGATCACTTTGTTTTCCTTAGTGTAAATATTCCAGCACATTTCAGGACCAAACAGGGATGAACGTGATTAGAATCAGAGCTTTGTTAAGCAGCATGAAAAGATCTTTTATTTCAGCAAGGGAGATATAGCACCTCTGTTGCAAATTATGTCATGCTGACAGAGTGAAATGTACTGTAACCTGATGAGAAAAAGAACATGATCTAACGGTATTGATATGGAGGGCAAGAAATGCACACAGCGTTCAAAACAAGTATGGCAGTGAGATTTCTTTTATTCCTCATTTTCAATTTCTGAAGCAGAGAGTGAGGTAATTGTTTCTCTGGATAAAGATGTACAACTGGTGTCTGGCTGGTAGGTGAGTCTTGTTCATTTGCTCATCAGCTGCCAGTGTATGGTATAAGTAAGAGGGACAAAGGCTGTAAGAATATGAAGAGCTCAAGCAGAAAGCATTACAGGATCCCACCTGAAATAATACGCTGAACCCTTTTAAAAAGCTTTTTTTTTTTCACGGAATGGATGGATTGTTTACAGGCAATAATTAAGACCATGTCCCTCTCCTAAAATGCTTTTGATGTCGGGGCCAATTTTCATTTACTGTTACATCAAATCTCAGATTAAGTCATTATCTATTTCATCCAAGCTAACAGAGATGGCCTGGATTAATGCGAGGGTTGTTGAGAGGTGTATCTCCTTACGGAGTGTAGAGGAAGGAAAGCTGCATTACAGAAAGTGGTGGCATTGAGCACTAACATGAAGCAGAATTCCTCGGGTCTGTGGTCTGCGTTGCTTCTTTGCAGGATACACTGCTTTGCTGAATTGAGCCCAGAGTGAGCTGCAGTTCACGGACTCCACTGCCCACCTGAAAACCCATTGAGATTTCTTGAGGTCAGGTAGAAGGGCAGTGTTCACAAACGGCTGCTCACATACAGGGTTTTACAAATACATGACCAATACCATCTGCCAGGTGTCATTTGCAGGTAGCAGTTAAGGGCACCACCATATTCAAGCTAACAAAAGATGAGCAGCAAGGCAGCCTGAAGCATTGCTGAGTACGCAATACAGACCGTGCTTTATCACTGTTGTCAGAGACTGTTTGGTATGGGAGCTGAGACTGAAACTTCACCAATGGAATGAGTCTATTTTACTACAAAAAATAGTTTATCTCCTGAGCGAGTTCTTTTTGTGTCCTGCAGTCATTGTCACTGCTGAAGCTGTCTGTTTTACTGCTCCATCACCGCACTCTTCACTCTAAGCCATTGCTACAGGAAACCCATTTCCAGCTGGAACTCAACACAGAACTTCCACTACACTTACTTTGTAAGCGTGAGTACCTATTTTTCAGATCATTGAGTGTATCAGTAAATGTACCTACTCTTTGTGAGTGTTCCTTAAGCCTATACTTAAGCTGGGCTATGAAATGGCAGAAAACTGCATGTTGGATCTATCATTACTGGGGGGCAAAGAGGAGGAGAGAAGGAAAAAGCGTTGTCTGGTGTGTGAACAGAAGAGCGAGGAAGCTTTTTATTTCCCCGCCACTCATTCAAACATCTGAGACCGCGAGAAAGATGGGATGAAAAGTCTCACAGCACTCATGATCATCGTGACCAAATGGGCCGAAAATAAGATCTATCCCCAAACCTGAACAAGTGCTTACCCACATCTAACTTCTTGCCTGTGATTTCAACATCTCCGCTCAACGTGGCATTCTTCTCTTCATGTTCCAAACTGCCATGAGACGTTGCTCTACTGCTATGACTGCCAGTGCTGCTATCAAAGCAAAACCTCTACTATTACGGTTATGGCTCCTTCCTTCACAGTTCTATCTTTCACCACATCAGTAGAGAACAGTTAGCCCTGCACGTTACCTGACGTTTTCAAATTGTCTTGAAATTTAGCGAGCAAATAAAGGTGTATCTACCTTGTGCTGTTACTGTCAGTCTTAACCAATGTGCAGAAACAAAAGTGTTTTAATAAATAATTGTTAAAAATCAAGTACTTTTTAAAACACTTCCCCGAATGACGGGAAGGTCGCTTTTCTTTTGGTTAACTTTTAAACTTCTCAGTTCCGTAATACCCGAGCGATCGTTTTCTGCACTTGTATAAAACAAAAATAGTTTTGCTCTTAAAAGATGAGATTTGGCACTCAGGGCAAAATTCTCCTCTCCAATCTGCAATGCAGATGCCTTCGCCGCAGAGCAGATTTCAGCTGCCTTTCTGCATTCATTTCATGCATAAAACTTCCACGGGCATCTATAGGAGCTCCATGAACAGGCGCTGCTCAGACAACACAGAACAGGCTGCGGGGAAGAATATTCCCCTGGTTTACCTTGAATGCCCAGGCCCAAAATCGAGATGAGGACGGAAGCCAGGCTGCTTGTAACCATTTTAAGATGGTTCGTATACAGGGAGGAAATTTTCTCAGGGGAATTGCCTGTTGGAGGAGCTGGAGGTTTGGCGATGCTTTGCATGCTCCCATGGCTAGCTTCTCTCCTCTGCATGCAGGGCTGTTATCCTAATTTCCTATAGCACTGCCTTATAGGTGCCTGTGTCTCCTTCCGCTAGCAGCTGGGCTGGAGTGGTTGGAGCTGCCTCTGTCCTTCCAACCCACCCTCCTGTCACACACGTGAGACCACATGCAAAATATTCTACAGGGAGGAGAGCCTCGGGATGAGGTGGCTATGAATCCTTTCAGCATCGGTACAGAGGAAGGGAACTTCTCCTTCCCTCGTGTAGGAAGAATATGCTAAAGCCAATGCCAATTGCTGTTGCTGTGTGCCTTGAGGCAATGCAAGCAGGATTTTCTCTTTACATCACAGCTAATTAGAATGAATACATCCGGTGAAATAGCAGCATTGAATACTAATTGAAATACTCTCAATCTCACTCAGATGGTTTTTGAATTTTCTTTTTTTTCTGTCTGAAGAGTCATACAAATGCATGTGTGTATGTATGTGTGTACGTCCATGTGCCCATGTCTTAGTATGAAGCAGAAATTAAAAATCACAGACCTCAGTGGAAATGTATTTTGATAGCAATCAGCGGTAGAACTGTTTATTCAGCCATTTTGAAATCTGTTTCCTCCCTAAAGCACTGTATGCTTGAGAAAAGGTAGGGGGCAGACAAGGCATCCAGTTCTGATTTCTGTGCCAGATGTGGTAAATAATTAAAGGTACAAGGTGAAACTTGGAAAAAATACTGGGATCTGAGCACGCTGCCGTCCTGAAAATCAGTGGGGCTTGGAGAAATCTGGCATTTTTGGAAATGGTACATGAAATGTTATTTCTCCTCTTGCAAGAACAGAAGTCAGCTCAGAGAACCTTCAGTCTCCTTTGGGTTCAGTGAGGCCATGCATGTAAACATGGGTTTTCGCAGGTCCATTTGTTAGATATAGTGATCTTAATGATAAAACATAAAGAAAATAATCCACATTAGTAACTTTACTTAGGTGTTCTTGATGCAGTATCTTGATGCAGATTCTCTTCCCTAATTTCAAACAGACAGGCAGTTTCCCATGGCAGTAACACTGGTGGGATTAAGGAGAATAAAAATCTTTCTGGAAAACAGACGTAACATAAAGCCATACGATTTCTATTACATAGGAAGAATGGGAAGACAGATGTAACGTCTCACTACTGGCTTACTACCGCAATGACTAGCTTGCCGCCCGACATTAACCTCCTTACAGAACAGTTTAAAACGCGGTATCACTTACACCTTTGTCAGGAATTCTGTTCCTTGAAGAGATGCTATTTTTACATTCCTTGGATGAGGTAAGCGGCCTTTCAATGTAAGTGCTTGTCTTGGTTCTACAGTTTCTGTTTGGTTGTTTCTCTATAAATTTTTCATAACCCTGGGCAAGCTCTGCCTTCATTCAGGCCCAGACTGGATGCCAAGAGCTGGCACCTGCACGCTGACTTTGTCCCTCTCATAGACTTAAAGAAAAACCTCAGTAAGAAGGAAAATGAACAATTAATTAGCATCACTTCTTCTGGATCATTCATTCGCTCCAAAAAGTTGTATGTAAGATACAATAGGATTGAATGATTGAGGTTGATCAAATATATGAAGTGCATTTCTTTCAGCGAGGAAGTGCTGGGTCAGCCTTAGAGAAGTTTGTGGGTACTCCTTTGCTTACATAACTTATGTGGGTTTTGTTGTTGTATTGATGTACTGTCGGTCTCCTCTGTTCAATGAAAATGCAGAAGGAATCAAATTACCCTTTTCATTTACAAAATAATAGAAAAGGGGAAAGAATTGTTCCATACTTCACCCTTTTTAAGGCGTAATTGACACAAAAGCTAAAACACATCGCAGAGGATATACTCTGCTGTTTGCAACGTCATCAGTTCCTGTGCCCCAGATAAGCTCTGAGTCGCCCAGGTTGTCCTCTCTCTTCTGCAATGAGATCAGTGGAAGTCTCTGGGATCAGTGTCTCTGCTGTGCACGTTTCCCATCCGCAGCCTGTTAGTGCAATACACAGAAATCTCCCATTCAGCCTCTCATCCTGGCAAGCATTTCTTGGACCATATCGCTGTCCTTTCATGTTGGCCAAGTTTAAAGGGGAAGAAGGAGGAGGAGAAAGATTAGCCAGCTGCTTTTAAAACCCATCAGTGCACACTGTGTTTACTGAGATGGGTAATAAAGACAAGCTTTGGTTCTATTGTTTTCGTTTTGGATAAAGCCTGTGTTGTGTTTGGGGAACAGAGATCTTGCACTTGTGTCCTATGATTAGCGTGCTGCTCAAGGACTGTGCAGAATAATCTTGTGCTCCAAAGGAAGTTGGCAATAAAGTTTCCTCTATAAAAAGAAGCAAGCAGTCAGGATACAGTTTCCTATTCTGAGTTGAAGCAGAGTGTCGAGTCAGAAATTCCGACCTCGAGGGTCAGGAAGGATTCCAGGACTTCCTGAATCACGACTGGGATGTGCAGCCGCCCTCCCGCTCCCTTCCTTTCACCCTTTTGGCCTGAGTCCCGCTGGGATTGCTACCCAGAATTATTTTATTCAATCCACCGTATGATGGGTGCTTACTGAAACACCTACCATGCTTTCCCCCTGCTGTAGCTTCTTTTCCTTTGGTAACCAAGTACTGCTATTTCTGCTCTGTGTGCTGTGCACATCACCAGTTTCCCCCATACTTAGGAGGCTTCTCAACCACAGCAGACACTGGATTCTCTCCTAAACTGACGAAGATAACAGCTCTTGTTTCCCAGTCTTTGCTTATGGCATTTCACTTGTAAAACAAAAGTACTGATGAACCTATAAGCTGTTTGCGTAGTGGTTTTATTCCACAGTTACTTTTTCCTCAGTTATTTTGAGAGCACAACTTTTAAAGGATGGTTTTCTTTCTCCTTTAAAAGGCTTTGGACGCTTGAACAAAAGCACGCGCTTTGTTTCCATATGGCCACATTTACAATAAAGGCAGTGCACAGCACTGTCTTCATTACATGGCAGTGTGTTGTTTATTGACTGTGATTTTGCAGACACACTTGTGTTAGGAACTTTCCCTGCTTATTTTTCTGTTTGTCCATATACATTCTGGCAACTTAACCAGAGCACAGGAGGTTCTTCTCATATTTTCAACCTCATGTGGTTCTCACCCCCAAATATATGGTCGCAAAATAACATTAAAAAAGCATAAAATGATACAGACATACACTATATGATGTGGTTCTGTAATACTTAATGATGTGAAGAAGTGAAATTTCAAATCTGCCTGAAAGAAGGCAAAATGTAAAATGAATGAATCTCTTGTAGCACAGAACAGCTTACATTTGGTGGAGTGGCTCTAGTAGGACTGACTTATCTGGATGGTTTTCCTGAGTTTGGTCATTTATTGTATCTTATCCTCGCAGTTTTCTTCCTTCTGACAGTACATGGAATGAACTTATGATGTAATTACTTTCTTTCCACTGTTACACAAACAGCACATGCAAAGATGACGTTCTCATGTAGAGATAATGGAGCAAATAGCAAAGAGAACTGGCATCTAAAAAAGGAAAGAAAATCTAAAAGGTGAATTAACCAAGTTAAAAGGGAAATTAACTTGTAGGTGAATTAGATAGATGAAATGAGCAAATTCACTGAAGGACTGAGTAGTGGTTCTGTGGATCAAACAGAATTCTTTTCCAGAGGGCCGACCACGGTGTCATTAGGTACTGCAGTAAGAGGTAAAACAAGGCAAAATAAATGCTTGATTGCTGGGCTTTAATGATTCTCCTTCTCTTCTGCTCAGTGTATCTTTCCCTGTGCTGCACGCTGGACTATCATCAAAGGATGGGTGGGGAACCGCTTCACCTGGAACACCCTGTAATTTAGCAGGTAGGTCATTTTCATGGGAGATGTGGGTTTAAACCTCTTCAGGCAGACGTCTCCCACTTCCTTGTTGCTGGGTTAAAAGGAGACATTACTCCAACATCTTAAGAAATTATTCTCTTGAGGAAAGACCTCAGGTTCCAAAACTTGAGAATAATGTTCTTGATTGGGAGCACAGTTCTGGTTGAATTGAACAAAGGTGGCCATGAAAGCCATCATTTTGTGTCTGAGGTTCACAGCCTGGCTGAAGGGAGAACTTCATCCCCACGGCTCTCCTTCGTGTTCTCACTGGTGGGCTGGGAGCCCATGTAGCAGCGCGTTGTCTTCTGTGACTGCTGTGCTCCATTGGAACATGTTGTGAACACACATGTGGCTGTGGGCATCCTCCTGTGAGAAGTGTGCCCTCTTTTAGATGGAGCTGTACAACAGCGTGGGTTCATGGCAAATCTATCCCTCAGTTCTTTTCAGTCAGGTTAACTACTCTGATAGCTCTCAGCTTTAGATCAAAGCTGCGATGCCAGCACCTCGTGCTCTTCATTCTTCTTTGCTAATTAACAGAAAGGTATGAGGTGGTCCTGAATCCAAGACACGCTATTCTGTGTTGACCTGGCACAACCTAGCCCTTATAATTCCTCAGCAGGAAAAAATCTGCACCAAAAATCCAATGCCATGCTGAGAAGACTATTTTAGAGCTCCTTCCCCATTCTAGACAGTGGCACTTGTTTATCTTTCTTATTTCTCATTTGCTATGCAATAGCCTACGAGGCTTCAAACTGTGAGAGCAAGTATGGAATGGCAGTCTTTTCCTTACTGCATTTACTCCAGCATATGCAGGTTATTTTAGATGATGATTCCTTTGCAGGAGAAACAATGAACTGTATGAATCAAACGTTTTCACAGCAGTTGAAAACTATAGCTTGGCAACAAATGGGAGTGGGAAAACATTAAAGCCAATGTAGTAATAACAGATGGGGAAGAAAGAGAGAGATGGGGTGGGAGATAACAAGGTGCTGGGTAGAGCACTCAAGCTAAACAGGAAAAATTAGATGAGGAAAGGAACGTGAAAAAATGAGGAGGTAAAGACCGAGAAATCTGTCCTGCCAGGTGAGCAAGCTGCCATGCCTCGCTTTGGGAAAAGGGAAGGTTAAAACTTCTGACTGACCTGAGATGAAATATAATATGTATTTTCCCAGTTTCTCAATAATAGTGATAAAGCAATTGGATTGCATGATGGTCTGGGAAATGGGTGCTTGTTACACTGATTTCCTGCAGCCCAACCTGCTGCTGGGGCGGCTGTGTGCAATGGGACACAGCGATATTCCGGTGTGCGGGGGGATGGTGCGTGCCATGCTGCTCACTTCTACGGGGCAGCACATGCCTGAGCTCCAGATCAGCTGAATCTCCACTCGACTCATATGTGTCCTTTAAGTGCAGGTTCCTTTTGTCTGAGCTGCTCTTATGGAGGTGAGAGAAAAGGTTTGGGTCCAGCACTTAGAACAGAAAGGAAATGTTACAGACTGAGGTTTTTGTATAGCCTGTGCAGGGAGTCTCAGGCACATGGCCAAACACACAGCTGATGGGGTTTTGGTTGTGCAAATGTCCCTGTGTTAAAACCTGAAGAGATTATTCTTTTACTATTCTTATCCTGGAAACCACTCTTACACGTGTGTCCGACAGCCGTCTGCGATGGCCCCCAGCGTTCAGCAACAGGTTACAGCTGCTGGGAGCTGCACTGGCCACGACGTCAAAGCTCAGGACCCACTATGTATTTCCCAAAGGCACAGACTGAGGACTCCGAGTCTGTGGGTGCCTTTCTGTGGTGTGCTCCCGTGGTGGGGGATCAGACCAACAGCATTATCTTCCCAAGCAAAACACACACGGCTCAGTGCCACCTTTCCCACCGAGCACTGCTTTCCTTTATTCCTCCTTCACACAGCGTTTGCCTTTCTCTGTTGCTTGCTCGGGCACAGAGTCCTCCACACCTGTGGTCACCCCATAAATCCTGCAGAGGACAGCCTGTTTTTTCCCTTCCTGAGCGCAAAGAACGGAGCACGCTTGGCAGGTACAGCCCTGCTGATATGAAAACCTGCTGCTGGCGCTCACTGCGCTTTGCCCGGTGGCTGTGTTCACCCAGGGCTCCAGGAGAAACCGCACTCCTCGGGCTGCTCCACGTTTCCCTCTTGGTGCACTCAAGCCGCTTGAAAACACAGCAAATTTTTAATGCGTGGTGTCATCTCGCAGCCTCTGCCAATGAATGTAAATGGCATAAAGAGCATGTGGAACAGATGGAATGAGACATGCACGTAAAGAATTAAAGTATTTGTGAGGGAATTTGGCAAGGATATTGGAATGCTTCAAGCGCTGCGTACGGGGGTGGCGAGAGGGAGACCAGGATGCGTTGGGGGTGGGGCTGGATTCTGGTGATCCATTTCTTTCAGATACAAGATGTGACCTATTTCTGTAATCACCCTCAACACAGCAACACATATTCCTTTTCTCTCTGCTCCTGATACCTTTTTGGGAAGCTTGGAGAATTCTTTACAAAATATTTCCTTGGCTCTTTGTGGAGTGTGTGAGTTGCTCGTCAGTTTTTGGTGGTTTGTTGCTTTAATTTTTTTTTTTTCCATTGCAAATATTAAAGCAAATGAAGGATAGCAAGGAGCAAAATGACGGGTGGGAGCAGAGTGCCGTGTTTCACTGCCAGGAGAGCTCACTTACCTGTGCCGCATGCAGGAGAGCGATGTGTGCCGCAAAGAAAGTATTATATGAGTGCTGCTGTTAAATTTACTTAAGTGAAATGACTCTGCTTTTTAATTTGTAAATGGCCTGATACATTGACATAATCTTATTTTTAAATGACTTTTTAGGAGATGTTGCAAACACAGAAACAAGAGAGCTCTGGGGAGCGCCTAATTGAATCGGAAAGGAATGGGAAGCAGTGACAGAACGAAAAACCAGTGCAAAACGGAACAAAAAGCAACAGCTTCTACAGACCCAGTCCTTCTGTGCTGCCTGTAAGTAGACGTGGGGACCAACATTTCCAGTCAGTTTGTTGCCTGTACCTCGGGAGGTACTTCCGGAAGCTCTTGGTCACAGCATGGATTGCTTTGGGTGCAGCTCTGCGGAGAGCTGCTCCATCAGCTGCACACCTCTGGTCACACACCTGCATGGCCTTCGTGCGGTCCCTGTGTCAGTCACTTCAGGTTTTGGGATCTTCAGTCTCCCTTTCTCAGTATGGGGTGGCGGAAGCCCTAGGTCTGGTTAAATGCTCCTGTTCACTGCTAATTGCATACATGTGAAAATGAAGTTTCTCCCAGGCACAGGAAAAGCAGATGTGTTAACTGAAAAGGTTTTTGAAAGAAAAAAAAAGATCTTTATTTCAGAAATGCTGACCAGCGGTCCTAGGAAAAGGTGTCACCCGATGGCTTTCATTAAATCCCCATCACAGCTTCCAGCAGCACTGCTGGGCTTTGAAGGAAGCCCACATCCAGTCTACTCACCCCACAAGAAATCCTGAAACAATGATGTGAATAGAAGAGACAACTCAGGTTTCCCTTGGTAATCATAAAGGGCTCAAATTCCCTTCCTTTCCATCCCCAAGGGGGGCATAAAGACTTCATTTATGAGATTGTTTGCGCGTGACTAATCTATTTCTACTTGCTAATTGTAATGACTAATGCATCTTACAAGCAAATATTAGCTTGTAATAACACCTGAACAAGTAGATTTATAAGCGTTAAGCAAAAACACAAATAATTAGCAGAAGCTGACTGGTATTATCTTCTAATTAACTGCAAAGACTCTTTCTATTTATAAGAAAAAGCGTGAGGATTTCTCAGGAAGATGTGGAGAGAGTGGGGCCAGGCTGCCGTCCTCCTGAAAAAGAGGCACTGGTCGGGTAACATTTCATTTCATGGGAGCTGGGTTCAGTCATACTTACCCCACTGACGTCAGTGCAAGAAGAGCACTTTCAGCCACTTCTTACCTGCGGAGCCCATATGTCCACTGGGAAGGATTTGGCAGACATCTCCACGTAGAGGTAATTATAAGAGACAGAAGCTGCTCTGATAGCACAGTTCGGGACGTATTTCTGCCCACCCCTCACTGCCCACTACTTAGAACGCTTGTCTGAAGGAACGCTGTTGACCAGACACGGGGTTTGATACGTGCAGTGCTTCTGACTCAGGCTGTTGTGCCTTTGTTTAACTTTGCAGTGATGTTCCAAGTACGTTTTTGAAAGTGGGTTCTCTTCAAGTAAGGTGGAACATCAGAATGGTACAGAATACTTCTATTTTTTTTTTTTTTTTGCAGATTATAAACACACGTAATGCAAAAGCGTTTTTTCAGCTGTTCAGATGTAAAGTTTGCATACAGATTAAAGTGACACAGCTCATATTATATTCGAAAGCTGAATCTAAAGGAATCCTATTGGCTTCAATGCTTCCTGAATGCAGGCTTGAGCACTCACAGCCAGCGCTTCCAGCGACTTGAGCCCTGGTTGCCTGAGAGGCAGAGTCTGAGTATTGATGCTCACCCTGCACTGGGATGCCCCTGAGGCACAGCAGGTACCTCATCGGAGAGCTGGACCTGAGGTTTGAGACTGCAGCAGGAGCAAGTGTGGTACTGTAGGCACAGCCTCTGAAAACTGATGGATGAGGGCTCCTGGCTCCTAAGTTACAAATTGCATTTTGGCACACAAACAGAATTGTAGCTTCAAAAATAGAATTCTGGAATAACTTTTTACAGCGCTAGTGTAATTCTTCACTTGAAGTCTGCAAGTATTACCAAAAATATTTGGCCCGTAGTGCAGACGGATATCCAGAAGCCAAGTGACTTTCCTACAGCCATAAAGAGACTTAGAATAATGCTACAAATGCTCTCCAGATCTCATGCTCCCAATTACTTTCTTCAATTTTGCTGTCTTATCGTTGAAACGTAGAATCACAGAATGGCTTAGGTTGGAGGGGACCTTAAAGATCATCTCGTTCCAACCCCCCTGCCATGGGCAGAGTTGCCAACCACCAGGTCAGGCTTTCCAGGGCCCATCCAGCCTGGCCTTGAATGCCTCCAGAGATGGGGCATTCACAACCTCTCTGGGCAACCCATTCCAGTGCCTCACCATCCCCTAAGTAAAAAATTTCTTCCTAACATCTAACCACAATCTCCCTCTTTTAGTTTAAAGCTATTCCCTCTTTTCCTATCTCTATCAGATTGTGTAAAAAGTCAGTCCTCCTCTTGCTTGTAAGCTCCCTACAAGTACTGGAAAGCCTCAGTGAGATCTCCCCACAGCCTTCTCTTCTCCAAGCTGAAGGGTCCCAACTTCCTCAAACTTTCTTATAGGAGAGGTGCTCCAGCCCTTTGTTCATCTCTGTGGCCCTCCTCTGGACCCACTGCAACAAGGACCACCTCTACCATATTCAGAATCAGATTTACTAAAGCATGAACTCATGCTGTAACTGAGAAAAAACAAGTGAATCAACCAGCAGATCAGGGCCCCCAGGGCTTTGATAGCCTCCAGAGATGGGGCATACCAACTTCTGTGGGCAACCCGCTCCAGCACCTCACCATCCTCAGAGTGAAGAATTTCTTCCTAACATCTAGCTGCAATCTCCCCTCTTAGTTTAAAGCAGTTCCCCCTTGTCCTATCACTATCAGACCATGTAAAAAGTCAGTCCCCCTCCTGCTTATAAGCTCCCTACAAGTACTGGAAGGTCACAATATGGTCTCCCCAGACACTTCTCTGGGCTGAACAAGCCTAATTCCCTCAGCCTTTCTTCGCAGGAGATGTGCTCCAGCCCTATAATCATTTTGTGGCCCTATCTTCCATGTTCTTGATACTCTGAAGCGTGATCATAATGCTGGGAATTGCTCAGCCTGCAATTCAGGGGTCTGCATCTTGTTGAACTTCAGTTAAGAGTTACTGCATTCACAATGTTAGCAGAAAGGACATAATGATTTACATGCACTCATACAGTCCCTCACTGTGGGCTAACACTGAAAGATGACTTAGAGATTCAGCGACATTTTTATACCTAAGTTTCTCATCTTCCGCAAGTTGAGTAGCTGTGATTTTAGTTTAGATTTTATGCAAAAAAACATTTCTTCCAAATATGTATTTGGAACACGAAATGTGTTTTGTCAAATACTGTATTAGTCGGAGTGCTGGGGCAGATCTTAGACACTGCTGTGTGCTGAGACTTGTTGCTTTGTCAATCATTTAAAAAAATCTCTATTAGTAACACTCGATGTACTTCTAACTGAAAAAAATTATGCCAGAATAAAGCTGTATCCAAAAAGCGTGAATAAAGCAAGTGTAAACACTAAGTGTTTCCTAATATGAGTTGAGGGGTTTGTCTGAATCAGCAGAGGTGATCTTTGCCCAAGCTGTATCCATGTGCCTGGAAGCCAGAGGTCATCCCAGATTAGATGAGAACAAAATTACCTCCAGCCTTCAGAAAATGCAGTTTCTAATGCAAACTACCGCTCTTAGTCAACATGGATAGGGGGATAGTGGAAAGTAAAGCACAAGATGGAAGGGACAATACCTGTTTTGGACCAGAAAGCAACTGCTATTGTAACCACGTCTTCGTTACTCTTTCCATCTGGCTTTGCAAATCCATTCACATTTGAATCCTCTTCTGCATAAAATCTCGAAGGATTTTCAGCAAAAATTACCAATGGAGCTGACATGTATTAGTTTTATTACAGGTCTTAAATGAGGCCAAAGGGCTTCAGTCTTCATATAGAGAAACAATAAATATTACTGTAAAATTCATTTCATCACATGTCAAGTAAAGACAACCATTTCAATTCCTTCCTGAGATAAGTGGTTTTCATCAGAAAAATCCATAAAAGCGGTATTCAGTGGCCTGCACAGAAACAGGGTGAACAGATATCTCGAAGCTTGCCTAGCAGACTGAAAGATGGGTTCCCATTAAACCATCATTGCAAGCCATGGCTGGTTTCCTGAGCAATTAAATCAGAAGCAGTTGAAATATTTTATCACCAATGAGTACAATTTCATCTAAGACTAGTCTTGTAAGTTGTTGGTAGTAGGAGTGGTAGCAAAATTAGATTTCCTTTGTAATTCTCTTCCAAGAGTAGGGTTTGCAAAACCATAAAATCAGAGAGAAATGAGTTGTTCCATTTAATAGGGTTTGGAAATAGGGAAGTCAACACAGGGCATCTGTGCAGGTTGTGTGCCTCTAGTTCTTTTATTCATACTCCTAATTTCAGTGAAAGCTTTCAGCACAACGTTTATCTGCAGATGATGGATCACCGAATGCTTACAACTGAAGGAAATGAGCATCAAAGATATCCAGTAAACTATTTTAGTAGTTGGATCTTTCACAGAGCAAGTCTCACTTTTTGTAAGTTTCATTTTCTATAAAAAATACAGTTTAGGTATGGTTTGAAGACAGAATTTGGCTATACATTACTATGGGCTCTGATTTGTATGTCTGACAGCTGAGCTGTAAGTGAACTTGACAGCTTTGCAGCCAAAAGGAAGTCCCGAGACTCCAGTTCCAGAACTCAGGTTCAATGAGGTGAGAGAGGTAAGAGAGCACAAATCAGAACATTTCATATTCTCTCAGTGTAATTAATAGGCCTCCAGTGGGTCTTGCCCACTTGTTTTGGGTTGAGATGGGGACAAGAAAGGACAAAAGGGAGAATAGGTATAAACTGTGAATAATATAGACATTATTATAAATACTGCAATACGTGTGTCTGCCAAGAGAAGTGCGTGGACATAGGCTTTGCATTTTTGTCAGTACCCCTGTGTCAAACTGGCTTTGTCAGTGTTCAGATGAGCTTATGTTCAGGGATATAAATCAGAACCTTAATCTCTCTTTAAATGGTTAAGTCCACGACCACAACATCTACTTCAAACTAGTTTCCATGCACCTCACACATTCTCAACCATTTTGTTTTGTTCAGGAACAACTGCGTACGGCTTTGCAGATCCAAAACTTGTTTCATGTTTTCTTCTCACATCAGTTTGCAACATAACATTTTAGCCTGAGAGGCCTACAAGTACAAAAGCTGGAGTGCTACAAGAAGATGCACTTCTAATAGTGAGAGAAAAAAAAACAAATCTAGAGGGAAGAAAAGAGGAAAGATTGCAATTCAGATTAAGTAATGACTTGAGTATGAGTGATGGACATTATGTACAAAGAAATCCTAAGAACATCCTTTCCTTACAAATAATATGGGCTCTGCTGAAGGCTGGAAGCTGAAGAGCTGTTGTCTAGAAGATTTTGTGGTAAGTTTTCAGTTTGTGGTGCCTGTTTCCATATCTCCCCATGGAAAAGGGTTACGAAGTACTTCCACTGAGTGGATACTTTGTTTTTTCTGTCTTCTAAAGGATCTTGTTTTTCTTTCTTGCATGTGCGTGGAAGTGTTTCCACCAGAGTACAATCAAAATAGCCAAACAATTACAAGGATGTGTTGAAGTCAAGTCCATGGATGGTTTTATTCACAATTACACCATTTACAACAAGAGAGACAATATTTCTAGAAAAGGAGGAACGTATACTTGAGGGGAGAAGAGTTAGAAAGTAACTGGAGCCAAACAGTAGAAACCCACAAGAGCCACACTCCTTCAGGCAGTGTGGTCAGTGATCACCGACCACAAGACACACATTTTTCATTCCTCTTTATTGTAGCAGAATTTGAACATGACTTAAAGAAAGAACTAAGGTTTCTTAGGGCTTATTACAAAACCTTTACGTTTTCTTTTCCTGTAAAGCAAAATGATTTTTAGAATTAAAAATAAATAAATAAACAAATAATATTTGCTTATATTTTTCCTGCTCTTTGAAAGGCTGTACTGCCTCTGAGAGAATTTTTTAATCTCTTCCCTTCCCTTCCCTTCCCTTCCCTTCCCTTCCCTTCCCTTCCCTTCCCTTCCCTTCCCTTCCCTTCCCTTC
>JANHGO010000075.1:51078640-51099974 GCA_024606505.1 Aquila spilogaster | reverse complement strand
AGCGTCCTCGGAGACGAGGAGCTCACGTGGCCGCCGTGCCGGCAGACCGGCCCACCCCGGGGCCGGTTCCACTCCCCGCCCCACTCCCCCTCCGCCGGGCCCGTCTCCTCAGACATGCCCCGCTCTGGCGGCCGGGCTCGCCGAGGATCATGACTGCAGCGGCGAACTGGGTGGCGAACGGGGCCAGCCTGGAGGACTGTCACTCGAACCTCTTCTCGCTGGTGAGTGCCCGGGGCTGGGGAAGGGCGGCCGAGGGGTTAACCGGGCGCTCCGCCGCGCAGCGAGTTCGCCGCTGGAGGTGCGGCTGCCAGGGGGGCTTTATAGTCGGGGCCCGTGGGGCTGCTCCTCCGCTGGCCCCTCCCCCGGCCCGGCTCCCCGTGTTTATTTTGCTCTTTAACGTGGTTTGCTGCGAGTGCGTGTGTTGCTCTCGCGGCTGCGCTCCTCTGAATAGGGGAACGGAGAGGCGAGGGATCGTGTGTGTGTGTGTGTCCCCCGCCCGTGCTGCCTGCATGTACGACCATCTTCTCTGGTAAACAGTCTCTTCTCCCCGCCTCCCTTGGCACTCCGTGCCCTGTGTGCTTTGTGCCTACCGAACTGTGGGGTTTTTTCTCTCCTTTCACAATGACAAACGCCATTTCAGCAGCAGCAGCAGCAAGCGGTCGCGTAGTGTGATTGTCTGTCGGACTTGTGCTCTGGGCTCTTGTGACTGCGCGTCAGCTGTTGTTACAGCGTGGTCTCCTCTTTGCATAGATCGTGCTTGGGGGTGAGAGGTAAAAAAAAAAAAAAAAAAAAAAAAAAAGAGAGAGAGAGAAACCCCAAACCTTTTCAGTGGCTGAAAATGTAGTATGCTGGATAGCTTGTTTGCATAGACGCTGTCTACCCATCTTACTGGTAACTGACAACTTCCTACTCGTATTACCTGGTTTAATGTTGCAGAAATTATGGTATCACTTTTGGCTAGCTACAGATTTGTAATTTAAATCAAAAACAAGAAAAACAATTCGTTTCTCTGTAAGGGCAAAGTCATTTGGAAATACCTTGCATTATTTTACCTGACACAAATGGGAACATTATGCCTTCTGTCTGGGTAACAGCTGAGTGAGCGAGAGGACTATTGGATCATCAAGAGCCTTCTAGTGCTACCAGGGATAATGTCGGAGGGAAGGAGGGACTTTTTTTAGTGCATGGTATGGTATAATTAAAGCAAAAACTTGTAATGCAAGTTTAGGGGTAGCATGTAGGAAAGATTTATGGTAGATGCCGCCTCCCCAGTCAGAGCTCTGCCAGAATTGGAGGTGGGTGCATGTGGTGGTGGTCTTTTTCTAATAGAAAGGGAGAGGTTGCTTTTAGCTCCCTTATAGGAATTAAAGAGAAAAAAGAAAATTAATTAAAACCACAAACGATCGAGCTCTTTGTTTTATGTTTTTCACCTTTTATTGCTGTATGTGCATTATTTTGCCTCTGTTGTTTTGTTTTTTTTTTTTAATGTATGTGTGTGTGGTTTTTATTTCGCTTATACCTTTTAAGAATCTGGGACAAGAGCTGTAGTCACGCTGCTAGGAAACTGGCCCAGAGATTCTTCCGCAAGAATAAATGCAATTCTTACTTCGGGTTTTTATCGAACTGTTGCGTTGCGTGAGTTTGTATCTATGCTTCTGTCTGATAGCACTGCTATATATTTATATTAGAAAATGCTATATGTATCAAGATGCAGGAATTGTTATGGTGGTTTTGACTGCAGTGCTCTTACCAAGTAAGAAAGAAAAAGCGTTAAGCGTGAGGGAGACAATTGTATCTGATCGTAAGAGCAAGGTAGTGAATGCTTTGTCCTTTACAGAGAGAGAGTTGTGAAGTCTCCATTTATTAATGGAGAATTGAGTAGCGTGTTTTTGAGAAGCGTAATGTTTCATGTAGTTGCAGTCTGCAAATCTGTCACTGGTAAAAATAATTGTTGGCGTGCAATTAGCATAAATTATAAAGTGAAGTTATTTCGTAGTTATTGTGGTTTGGTGTTGTGTTTGGTTTTTTTTTTCTTTTTTTTTTTCTCCCCACCTTACTAGACTAGGGAAATGTTAAATTTTAAATGGGTGTGTAATATCATTGAAATAAGTTTAGCAAAATTCTTTTCCAAGTGGGTTTAATAGTACTAATAATAATGAGTTTAATGTGCAACCCTTTAATCTCTCATGTAATTTTGTGGGAGGTATCCATACCTGTAATGTGGTGCTATGTATGAAACAGTAATGTTTTTATTGTTTTCTGGCTCCACTTGCAAAAAGAAGTGCAATACCGTAGTATTACTTTTTTTTAATATAGCATATGTGCAAACCATTAGGGTGATTTATATTATGTTAGTATTTGTTAGGATTTATGTATCAGTAAAAAATATTGAGAAAGGAAATATTGACTGGAAATACGTGGCCAACACCGTTGACCCTTTAACCTCAAATTGTCATAGTTATTTCAAAATTTATGAAGTGTTAAAGCTACAGTAGTCTGGATTACTAATTAGAGAAACTTTTGCTAATCATTTACTTTTTCAGTGTAAAGGAAAAAATCATGCACAAAGTAAATCAGCTCTTGATGGGAATTCATCCATTCTTTAGGAGTCAGGTGGATTACAAATCTCTTTGAACTGATTCTGCTATTAGAAGTTGACAATTAAATTTTTTTATCGCAGGCTTTGTTTTGGGTGTGAATCACAAAGCAATGTTCTTGACTGGAGAGTTACGGTTCTGAAATAGTTATAATCTACTGTGATTCTGTTTCTTTATGTTGAAATAATTTCTTCCCACAAACATTTGTTTTGTTTAAGAAGGAACGCTATCTCCCCACCCCAGAGAAAGCAGAGCTTTGTGGCGAGTCTGTCTGGTTGCTGTAGTGGATTCGGGTTGGTTTAACAATTCATAATCTCTGTCTGATTTTTCTTTTGACTGTAGACAGCCTTTAGAGAGAAGTTAGATACCAGTGTTTCTTCTGAATCTTTTTACGGAAAATATTTTCTAAAAGCTTTTTAGCAACTGATTCTCTTTTATCATTGATGTCCAGAAAGTATAGGGGTCCTTAGTGTTCTTAGCTCAAAATATTTCATTTGAGGGGAAGGCAGAGTCTTCAGTTAAAAGTTTGAAGTTAGCTTTGAATATCCAGATGCTGAGCGTGATCTCAGGCTTGCCTAGTTGGGTTTCATGAAGTGTCCCGCTGGAGTTAGTGACGCAAAGGTCTGTTGTCTGTATTGCGTATTGCTCTATACTGAAGCAGGAATCCAGTGCCGTTCTAGAAAATGGGTTAATGTTTGTGTGCTCTGTCAGGCAAAAAAACCCACAGACAACCTACACAAAGAAATCTGGAGTTTCGCTCTAAATGTAAAGCATTTCTTAGTAAGATGATGTAAGGACCGGTTTGCATATTTGTCCTCAGAATACACCTCGGATATAAACTTGTTTATGCTGGCATACGCAGCAGATTAATAGGCTTGCTCATTAAAAATACACTGTCTGTCTGAAACTGCTATGTTTCTGGCACAGCAGTAGAAGAAATTATATTAATCCTAACTCTGTTTTTGCAGTAGTCAAAATGTCTGCTGCTGCTTCTGAAAAAGACTCTCTGTTTATCAAAAGAGTATTTAATAAGCAATTGTTAAGGGCCAGTTTATTTAAATACTAATTAAGAGTTGTCTAATAACTATTTAGAGACAAAATGTTCTGAGGTAATACACTTTGTATTAGAACTTCAGACCCAGCTGGCAAACAGTCTTCCTATGAATAATCCTGAATCATAAAACTAGTCTTGCTGAAATTAGTATGACTTCTCCTGTGAGTAAGGGTTAATCATATGATGGTGAGGGCTTGCATGAAGTATGAAGATGTTTCCCCAGCTGTCTGGCTTAGCTGCTGTGGTGGATCCAAAGGCATAAGTCAGTCTCTGAAAACTGGGATGAAGTTGCGTAACGTTTTATATGTTGGAGCTGGAAAAAGAGTACAGCAAAGGGTGTCAGGAGTGACCTAAAATTTGGAGTAGTTTTCGTGTGGTGAAAGATTAGATACTGTAGGAGTCTTCAGCCTGGAAAAGACATGATTGTGTTCTTGGAAAGTGAGACCTATTTATAGAGGACTTTATAGAAGCTGGTATGGAAGATGTCATGAGTACTGGTTTAAATGTGTTCTTACAGAAACCTGCTGCCAGAAAGGTCCAGTTAGTAGGAATGGTGTCTTTGTTCCAGTTAGTGTTCAAAGGCAAATTTACGAACTGTAAAGGTCATTGCTACTGTTACTTTTTTCGGTTTGCAAACGGGAACAGAAGTCGTTGGGTTCGATCAGTGAGTTTTGTTGCCGTTTTCAGAATGAAACTGAAAGGAGTCAAGGAAATCTGAGATGGCATTTGAATTATTTTCTTAAAAGTTTTTCATGGCATTCAGAAAGCGAAGGCGGCAGAGGTTGCCAGTGAGGTACTCCTTGGTGTTGCATAATTGTCGGTAAAGGACTTCATAGTAAATGGTTGATTGCCCAACCACCTGCTTAAGTAGCAGTAAATTAACCAGTAGTCGTTCTTGCTTATTGTATTATCATAAATGCAGTGCTCCAAGCAGTAGGCTGTTATTTTGGCATGCAGGATGTTATATCACTACATAGTAGATATCTTGCTTGTTTGAAATTGTATGTAGGTGTGAATTTACATGCATGTATATTTAAGAAATGGAATTAACCTCTCAAGTTTTCCAAAAGTATTTGATTCTTTAGTTATCTTTATCCTGAATTTTATTAGGTAACAAGATAGAAGTAGAAAAATGACATAAGAAAGCTTGCTTGCTTCCTGCTAATAAAAGATTATTTCACGTTTTAAATCACTGCAGTGGCAGGTTTTTATTATGTCCTGTCAGAGTATTCGACAGTTTAATGTGTATACTAGGGTGTGAGTTTGAAGAAAATAGACCCAGATTTGCAAAGAGATTGGGACGGAGCGACATTCAGTTAGCTTGCCCAGCTTTGGGAGTGGAATTAATGAATCTGTGTTGGGTAACTAACCTTTTCTGAATATTGCACAAAGAAAATCGAGTGCGCAGGAGTGACATTTGAAGTTCAGGACAAAGCATGCCGAAGAATCCCAAGCTAGCCACTAAGAAATATTTGAGTGAGGTTTTCTTGAAACTGGGATTATCTTCTGAACGTACATGTGTACTGGAGCTGCGAATCCTTCTCCGATGACTGTGTTCTGATTTTGGTGACAATGCGAGTCCTTTGGCAAGACGGCTATTGCAAACATCAACGTGATTAAGAAAATAATCCTAGGTAACTATGTCTTAAGAATCATGATTTTCACTTACTGTAATACTATCTGAAAATACATATTTCTGGATTTTTCTACATAATTAAGTGCAGTATTGACATCATAACCCCAGTTCTCAAAACCCCCCAGATTCATTTGATCTTGAATTTTTCTCCCCTTCTGCTTCTGAGAGCACTTCCTTATGTGAAAGAGAGTAAAGAAGGAACTCTTCAATCCTATATGTTGACCTTTCTTCTATTATTTTCCTTCCTGACTGTGCAATTCTTTTGAAAAAATCTAAAGATACTGAAAGTTTTGAGCTTCAGTGGGAAAAAAAAAATGTGGTGCATATGAGATGTATCTGCTGAATGTGTTAACCTGATTAACTTTGGTCATTAGATGAAGAAGGAATTTTTATGGATTTTGTTTTAATTTTTTAATCTCTCTGTTTTCAAAAATGTTATGCCTTGGTAAAGGGAGAGTGTGTGTGTGTGTGTGCAGACACACTGCTTTTTAAATACCGAAAGAACATCAATGTTACTGGAGTATTATACTTTGTAGTAAGTTGAACATCTATGCTTGTTTGAAGCTTTCTGTTTACTTGATAAGAACGCTTAACCTGTTGTCTCCACTTTTCCTTGATGGCTGTACGGAGTTACACCACCACCACCCCGCCACCTGTGACTGGGACCACGTTGCACCTTTCTGCAGTTTTTCATTGTCTTCCCCTGCTGTTACATCTCCTCAAAGTTCCAATTCCGAAGCCTTGAGTCCTATTCTTTCTCTGCCTTTTATTTTTCATTCAGTACTGACTGTCTCCTGACTCCGATATACACCAGGATCATCAAATTATAAATTAGTGTCTTTTGGGTTTTTTCCTAGTCGCTCCTTTGTATTTGTGGGAGGTTACCAGTTGACGTCCACAGACTTACTACATTGCTGTCCTACAAACCCTTTTCCTAAACTTGTTTGTGGGATCTTACAGACATCCTCATAACACTGAATAGGTGGTTGGTCTTTTCAGACTGTTGCCTTTAAGGCTGACAAGTATAGTTTTATATTCTTTCAAGTCTGTGTGTATTCATTTACTGTTCTGTGGGTGAGTAGTGCACTTTTTTGTGTAGAGTCTAGCACAGTGGGATTTGCAAGTTGTTGGTGCCATAGTAACACAAATAATGAAACAAATACTGTTCTGACGAGAAGTGTGCTCATTTCAGTATTAACTTGCCAGTTTTAAAAGTACACCAGTGTTTTCAACAGAAGATCCCAAATCAAATCTGGAAGATTTGTTTATATGGAGTATGTATTTACACGGGGGCATCCTTCTTCCTCAGACCAAACTTTTATACCACTTTCATTTTAAGCTCTAAGTAATGCTTTAAAAATAGGTCTTCTTTCCCTGAGTTCCGCAAGATCAACTGGTAGTTTCCAAGAGAAACCAGCTAATAAAAATATTGTCCTCTAACAGACCTCAAAATATTACTAAAACATTGTGTTAGATTCCCTCTGCACACAGTTGTGAAGTATATACCGCAGGGATAACAGGCCTGTGATACTAAGAATGACAGCTTGCATTGTTTCCTGCTGTGGCTTCAGCTAGTTACGCAGTCTTGCATTAGTATGATCGCTATACTGTAAAATGATAATGACATCTGAACATAAACCACTTTGATACCATATAGTAAGTTTAACTTTTCAGATCAGGAGGGTTCTTAGCATTTTACTTAGTAAGATGGTGCCTGGTTTTTAGTATCTCACAAATGTAAAAGGTTTAAGCAGTCTTTCCAGCTTGTGCTGGAAGTTTTTGATTAATTTTGATAAATCCTGACTCTCACTTCCTACCTGTCTGTTAAAAAATGTTATTTCTCATTGAGTCTTGTGTGGCTTAATTCACTTTCCTAAGCAGAGTTGCAGTAGTGGGTATGGAAATGTGACTTGAGCTTTTAGTGGCATTCTCTCTTTTGTTTCTTTGAGACAGGAAATTTTATTGTGTGTTGCTGTTGTATAATGTGCCCCTAGGCAATATTTACACTTATGTGACTAACACAGATGAGCTTAAACATACACAAAGACCTTGTCCCTATACTAAGGAATGTATTTAATCAGCTTATGAAAATGGAGAAAAATGGTCAGTCTTCTGAAATTAATTTTTAGTATAAGATATGACACACGTATTTCTGTATCACTTCTCCTTAGGCGCTTACCTCTGCTTTCTTTAGTCAGCCAATGTTGCAGTGTAGTGTACTATTCTTGTTTTCTATGAAAAGAAAATAATATTAATTAAAGAAGAAAAGGTGTGGTTTTTCTCCCGCTCTCATTTTTCTCCCTCCCCCTTCCCTCTTCCATGCCTTGGTGACCCCAGAAGGATTCATAAGCTCATATCTAAGCCTGGATCAGGGAGCTGACCTAGTGAAAAGCTTTTCCCCCTTCTCATTCCCTAGCCAGCTCTGTGTACCCCTCCTTCCTCTCTCTCCCCACCAGGTTTTGGCAGCGGCATGGATTGAAGCGAGATCAAAGTGGCTGCGTAACCACAATCCATGTCTTGGAGAAGGAAATTTAAAGCTTGTTCAGTAAAACTTTATTTGATTCATCTTTTAGCTTTAAAAGAGCTATGCTGTGGTCAGTGCCTTGTTGTTGCCTATTATAGCTCCATATTTGCCCATAAAATACAGTATTCTGTGAGAACAGAGGATTGAGGAAAAAAATTTAGAGGAAGACTGTTCTGTACCTACTGACCAGGCATTGGCAACCTTCAGTTTTTTGGTAACGATGCGTTCATAGCTGACAGCTATGAGACATAAGTTTCAAAATGTGTGGTTTGTTAGTATAAAACCATGACTTTTTTCTTATTGGAGTCTCTGGTTTACTAGGAAGTTTTTAAATCTAGTCTAGTATATCTGCAGGCTCTTAGTGTTAGGTTTTTATGAGTCTCACTTCGTGTATGTCCACAATATTACTGGATTTGTAGGTGGTTCTGGGTGAGTTATAAAATTAATTCCAGGAACATCTTGTAGTGACCATGTCAAGTATTTTTATTAAAAAAAAAAAAAAAAAATCTTTGCTGACAGAATAGGTTAATTGGTTAAATTACTTTATTCTGAATTTGCTGGTTTCTTTTAGCCCAGTTTCTGATTATTTAATTTTGCATGTGTATTTTAATAAAATTTTGACTTGAGTTCTCTGTGAATTTTGTTCTGGCAGGAGTTGCTGGATTCTTGTCTTTGCAGGAATGACAGTAAGAAAGCTGGCAAAATGAATCTACATGACCAGTCATGTAGTGGATTGATTTACTTCTTTCTATATTAAGGAAGATTTGTAAGAAAGAATTCTTGATGTGGTGGTTTTTTTTAAAGGGCTGAGGGATTTTGGCAGACTGCCTAACAATTTGAGCTTTATTTGATGTCACTGGTCAAGACGATGTTGATGCTAAAGAACCAGGGCTGTCTGATTGTATTTCTGCACTGTTACTACCTTCCTAGCCTGGAGCCAGGAATCTGGGCCAGGGCCCATTTGGGCAGGCAGCGTAGTTTGCTTTGCAGGTCAGTGATGGACACATGCGTAAAACAGCTATGTGAGCTGTCGTTGGTATTCCCTAAGCAGTTCTGCTTAGATGTGGTGTACAAAAATGTTCTAGTTCTGAGCTCTTAAATTCCCTTTGTGTAAGGGAAGAAAAGGAACTGCATTCTTTAACTCGGTATGCCAAAGTTTACTCTACTCGGGTTGTTACTTCCTCCAGCCCCCCCTCCCTCCCCTTTTTTTTTCTGCCCATATGTCAGATTACTTGGTTTGGGAAACATCTGATAGTCCATTGTATGACTCTGATGTTTGACATTTCCTTCCTCCTTAAGTTAAAAAAAAAATTTAAAAAGTTAAAGTTGGGGGAAGAGAGAAGATTTCTTCGTTTACTTGCAGATTTGCTTTTGTCATCTTTTTTCATGTGTTGGACTACTTTTCTGCAAGAGAGGGTTTTTTTTTAATTTGGAAAATGGGCAGTTACTCAGTTCTGATTCTGCCTTTTTGAAGGGGACTTGCAAACCTAATCATTCACCGTGTCTTAGAATGAGGGAGGGATTCTTGGGCTAGCAAGTTGCACATTTGCTTGCTTTCTTTTGTGTGCTATCTGAAGTGTGCAGTGGTAGTTTTCATTTTATTATCTGTTCTCAACCATCTACTCAGAAGTTAAAACACAGTTGATTCCAATTTGTAAAGAAACTGGCTGAAGTGTTATGGAACTCAGAGGTACCTTTTAGTGTGCTCTGTAAAATAGTGTCCATAACCTGACCTGCAGGGTAGTTCACTACCTAAACCTAGGGTTTGTTAAAATGAAAAGAATGTATTCAATTCCTTCTGTCTTTTTGTCTTGGAGATGGCATTTTGCTTCCAGGCATTGTATGCATCCATTGCATACAGCCTAAACTGGTATACATTTGTTTCCAACATGGGTAAATTTCATTCCAGTTCTTCCCCTCTTCCCCATAAAACCACCCAAAACAAATCAAAACCCACCATGTCTTGTTTTAAAATGCTTTTGTCTGTCTTGGCTTTATTAAGTAGGTGTGTTCTCCAAGTACATGGATAGGTCTTCCATAGTAGCATCCTCTAGATTCCTACGTATTCAGTACCTGTTTTGTTGTTCAGATTGACTTTTCAGTTTCCCTCTCTCATGCTTGGTGGTGAGACTCCAGCATGACGACTTACCATTTCATGTGTCTGTATTGGTGCAAAAGCCAGTAAGTACGAGTGTGTGGAAGTGCGTGCCTATGTGTGTTTCAGTCACACGCTGACCTGAGAAGATGTTGCTGCCATCTTTCAGTTTCCTTATATTTTTGTGTCTTGAGTATTTTTGACTCAAAAGCATCTTTTCAAGTAATGGCTAAATCTCAGCCCTTTGGCTTCCACCCACACTTATCACGTTATCCTTTTACATCTCTGTCTGATGAACTTAGTTACAGCCTTTACGGTGAAGAGAGCTGACGAGCTAGGCGCCAGTTTGGAACCGTGTACCGAGATGTGCTGAATCAGTTAAGGGACTGGAGATTTGCTAACTAAAGCCATTCACTGAGGGTGAAAGATGTTGATGCAACTAACTCAAAGGTCTTCTCTCAAAAATTCCTTCTTTTGTTCTTTTTGTTGTTGTTTTATATTGAATTTTTTTAAGAGTTCCTGGAGTTGGTCCTGAATGACTGTTACTGTTTTATTGATGGGTGCTTGGTATTAACTCGAGGACGGCAAGTCTGAGAGCTATTTTGAGGGTGATCATTGACACTGCTCCTCAAGTGCTGATAAAGATTTCAAAGATGCCAGTGTGGTATCTAGCTAAATGACATGGCATGGGAACAGCTTTGTTGAATCAGAACAAAAGTCCATTAAAGTGTCCTGTCTCAAAGGTGGCCGGCCAATGGCTGTTTGGCCTGCTGGATTTAATGAAGTGTTGTGTTGGTGCTTACCAGTTTAACAGCTGCTATGCTGTCAGTGACAGCGACATGTATTGCGTGGCTTTTTGTATTTGGGAAGTCACCTAGGGGCTTGCTATAGGTGCTCATAGTGATGCTGCAATTTTTCTGGGACAAGAACAGGGGACGCAAAAAATCTGCTGCAAAAGCATGCACTCCCATGTAAACATGAGCAGTTACCTGGAGAAAGATGTAAGAGTAGGTCAAGGACATAATAATACGTCCCTTGAACAATCTCCCAGGCTCCGTATATATTTGGTTGAGAGATTTCTTGAACCAAGTAGATATTTAATAGACAGTTTTTCAACTAGTACCTAAGGTTTTATCCTGACACGAAGTTCAGCCCTCTCGTTGTGGTTTGAGTCTGCATTCTGCTGATTTAATTTGATACCTGGAAGACACAACCAGCAGCTGTGCTCTAGAGACCCTCAGAGTTTCCCTCTTTTAGACTGAACAGTCTTAATCCTTGAATGCTTTTTGTTGTATGGAATATATACTTTTTAACTATTCCTTTCTGTTTTCTCTACTTTTTGATGTGGTGAAACAAGAACTGCAGTTAGTGATGAAGGTGCAGAGCTAGAGGTGAATCATGATGGCCTAACAATTTCTGTGTCACCTTCTGTTTCTTTTGTGAGAATTTGTAATATTCCATTTTGTTTTGCCAACCTGTTTTTGGAAGATACTGTTTCTCTTTCAGTATGTCAGCATGCACTCATTTTCCTTCCTTCTGCTGTGTTTTATTTTAGTCTTTTACTTTAGTATTTAACCTTGAAATTCTGTGACGGTTGGGATGCATATCAGCAATTTGGGCCCTTTTATCAGATTACTCTTTTATGCTTGCCACTCAAAACTTCTTTGTTGGTAGCTTGTGCATGTGCCAGAACTGCTGAAATTTGAGCATTAATATTGGACTCCTTTTATATTTTCTACTGGGAAAGATTGTACTTAGTTGCCACCTCAAATTCCTTTTGAGACTACTCTGACTTTTGTTTCTTTGAAACAGTCTATTAATCTTTCTGGCTGCCTCCTCTCCCACATAGGCAGAATCACACTGACATCTAGTAGAGAGAAGAAAAAATAGCTAATTTCTGTTAGTACTGTTTACTTTTTAGGCATAACAGCTCAGGCTATTAGTTTGTGGCTTTTAATAATGGTATATGTGGACTCTATTATTTTAAATATGTCTTGGTTTTCTGGTCCTCCATACTATGATATAGTATCTCAAATGTCCCCAGGTACAGAAGTCCACCAGGAAGATATCTGATAATAGGATTTTGGTTACAGCTAAATCCTTCACTGAGACTTGGCAAAGATAAAAGATGACATATAAATGCCCTGACACTGTTGCTTGTCACAAACAGCTCTGAAGTAGTAGCATTTAGATAATCTGTTCCAGGGGGTATGAAGGAAGAGGGTGGCACGGTATGAAGAGATTTATCCAGCAGAAAGCTGTTTCAGGCACACGTGCTGCATGCAGTGGTGTGCTCAGTTTCTTGCTGATCTTAAGAGCAAATGAACAACAACAAACAAAAAAAGGATAATTTTTTTCATCCTTCATTTTCCAAAGATTGTTAGTGGCTGTCCTTTATACTTTTTTTCCAGCCACTTGATTGTGTGCTTATACAGGGAAAGGATTAAAGTCAAACATGTCATTCTGCTGTTGATCAGTTGCATATTAAGAAGAATGATGCTCAACTCAGCTGATGAGTCAGCTCTTTGAAGCACTAGGCATGGCATGGTTTTCCTGTTGGCCATGTGAGGCCCATTTCAGAATTGGATTTATGTTTTTTAAGGTGTTGGGTTTTTTTACATTCTTGAATTCAGAGTATGAAAAAGTTTGAAGAACTTTGTTTATGCAGTTATTGCAATGCTTATCTGCATGTCATCTTGAAGACGAGCCATGGCTCGTTCAGTGCAGGATAAGGCCTCTCCTTGCTGCCATATGGTTCCTTCCTTTTTAAGGGGCAGAAGGGATAAGCCCTGAGGGAAGGGAACATGAACCATTTGCTGCTTTTTTAAAATGGATAGGATAAAGAGGGGAATGTTAATATGTAGTTTAGTAAATGACCTGATTTCAGGAGGCTACACAGTGTTGAGATGGTTGGTTTGTTTTGGTTTTTTAAACCAAGAGAGTTACAGACCCAGGAGTAAAAGGTGAGAGAATGTCTGTGTACGGGTGCTTGCTGCTGCTTCAGTCGTACCGTAGAAAGTTGTGCTCTCCAAATAGGAATCTTTCTCAGAGTGTAGAAGTAACATATAGCTATGAAGAAAACTTTTTTTAGTTAAGCGATCTCCTCTGTTCCCTGATGTGTTTCTTGCCTCTGTTCTTTCCATTCGCTCGACAGGGACTCAGGCAGATGTTACTAAAAATTTTATTTCAGTAGGAGTGGGGGACAAGAGTTCTTGTCAGACTATGTGTTTGCCTTCCCCATAAGCACGCGTTGTTACAGAGTATTTTTCAGTCCTCCTGTCTATCGTCCTTTTGTCCTTCCTTCCTAGTAAGGTGTATCAAGATGACATAATTTTATCTGGTATTTAAATGGCTTGAGTAGAGTGTGAAATGGTATTTTGTTGCTGTGTGAGGATGATGTAGTGAAATGAAACACTGTAACCAAAACAGATGGTGCTAATCTTGAATATGTCTGCAAGATCTTATAGCATTTAATTAAAATGGTGGTGTAATTCCCATGACACCTTTAACTACAGTTTAAATTCTTGGACTATGAACTAAGGGCTTTCTTATGCAGATTTTTACTCATGTGAGTAGTCCTTCCTATGAGTCTCTAGTGGCTTCAGAATAGCTACTTACTTGAATGAAAATCTTTAAGATGAGACTCTAATAAAACTGGCAAAAAAATACATATATGGCATTTATGTTTTTTATGTTCCAATTTGAAGCATAAATTCTAGACTAAAGATACTTAGCAACTACAGTATCCAACATAGAAGCAAACAAAAATCTAGATTAGAGAAATTGTTTAGATTGTGCCTAACTTCAGAGGCTGGTAAATACAGCCTTTTAAGCTACCGTGGACAACTTAACATCTTCCCCTTGGTTAGAAGGGCATATGATGAAAGCTTTTTCGTTTTTATATTCCTGTTGGTTAACTGAAACTTGTTTGTAGAAGTACCTGACTTAAGTGATGAGGTGTGGTGTGATTTGGTTTGCTTTTTACAGTACTTGCCTCTTTTCTTAAGAGAATTAGAGAAACTTACGTTTGAAGCACTGTGCAGACCTGAATTTGTCTGAGTAGCACCTTTTGGACAGGCAAGTGGGAAGTATTTTTATACCTGGCTTTTGTTTTATTTTTGTTTTCTTTCAGATAGGAGAATTGAGAAAGATAAAATGACCTGAACAACGCCATGTTGAAAGTCTTTGTGAAAGTCAGGGCTGCAGCTGAGGGCCTGAGTGATGGATATCTAGTTCTTTAGCTCATAAGACCCTTCAAGCCTCTTCTGTAAATCTTTGCTTCCTTTTTAAGTATATCCTTCCTATTTTGGAAGTACTGGGGTACTGATTTTTTTGCACTCTGGGGTCTGAATCTGCCTTAGCTTTTCTCACCTTTCTGTACTATATGAAGCAGGAAAAATAATATGTGATTATATAATTTTAGCCATTGTTTTTAATGTTGAGAAGTACAATAATACAGAAATAACTCTGCTTTACACTTGGAGTGGCCAAATACAAGAATTTCTCAAACTTTTGATGCTCTGCCTTTTTCTGGTTCTGCTGTGTCTGTATGCTTGTATAGTCTCTCCAAGGGAGCTTTGTGTATTAAAGTGGGTGGAATTACTCAAGTCTTCTGGAGAAGTTAATTTAGAATTGGTCTGTCCATTTCCCATACAACATATATAGTCCAAAAAGTATTTGGTGGAGATGAGGAAAAAAAAAGAGGAGGTGGAAGATATGCTTTGTTTGTGTTCCATCTGCGAGGACTGCAGAAGAGGAAAATAGTCACAGTGGCTACACAGCACTAATTATATCTTCAGGGTTGCTGGTAGCATGCCAGAATCAAGTTGTGCAGTGTGAAATGTTACTGGGGAATTGTGATTTTCAGCAGCCTAAACTCTGCCAATCTGAATGGAGCGCTATGAGATCAGCAGAAGACCCTTGCTGCCTGTCTATTATTCTGATTTAAGCCTGAGGGGGGGAAAAAGAATCAGAGCTTAGATTTTGTCTCTACTAGGAATTTACAGTTCTGGATGCTGTCCTGGAGTTAAAATGGCTACAGCCCTCAGCTGTTGTAGATAGATGTGAAGGTGTCTGTATTTAGGGCAGCAGACTAATGGTTGTCAAAGAAAGTGCTAATAATTTGCTTTCTCTGTCTTTTCTGCTTGCTAGTGTGTATAGGGGATATCAGAGGTTTGGATACTCTTAGCTCATTTCTTCTGAAGCCGTTTCACTCTGCAGAGTGTAATGGTTAAGACAGTCATCTAGGAGGAGGGAAACCTGTGTTTGCACTCCTTTTCCAAGGACTGCATATGACATTCTTTCTATGGCCATGTTTCTGAATGAAAACATTGGCATGGCTGTGTTTTCCTTAATGCCTATTCCTTGGGTATGTTTTGGGTGGTTTTGGAGGTCTCTGTGGAATTTGGGGTTTGAACGCACTCTTCTACCCTGATAGCTGCTTTTGGATACATCAGAAACAGATCTTTTTGTGTCTTGGGAATTTTACTGTAAAAACTTGAATGTTAGTGAAGATTTTGGATATTACTGTTAGATGTAGAGATCTGATTTCTCTGTTTCCTTACAGGCTTGGCCCAGTGCATTTAGAACAGGTGTCTTACAAACACTTTATTCTGTATCCAATTGCAGTTAACTGAATTTAGAAAAAAAAATTTAAAAAAAAAGTCCCTCTTATCTGGGAAGTTGAACCCTTCACAGCATAGTCCTCTGAAACATATGTTCCTTTATAAACCAAAGCAAAAATCTCTTGCATAATGCATGATTTACTAACAATGTTGGTTAATAGTAAGTATTTCTAAGTTCCTTTTTTGTCAGGCTTTTTAGTGTTAAGAACATTGTAGCAACAATAATAAGCCAAGACTACGCATATGGGAAAAGATGCAAGAATCACAGAAGATTACATCACCTGGCAAGACTTTTGCTTTGTTCTGCGTTCATTTCTAACCAGTTGTGAGTAAAACAGCATGTTCACAGTTTTGTCCTCAGGTTGGCAATCTTGGTTTCTGTCTCAGCGAGTACTTTAGGCTGCTTTAAAACCAGCTGTTTTACTAAAAGGAGCAGCTCTACCCTCCCTGACTGGCTTTGCTGTCCTCTGTCTTACTGGTACAAGCATCTCTGTGGGTATTTAATGAATCAGGTATGGGGACTGATCTGAGTAGAGGAGAAAACCGTTTAATGTAATGCTTCTGATTTTTAGTCAGTTCACCTCGGTATGAATCTATGCAAACAGCAGCACTGCTGTAAAGCGGAAGTGGTGGTAAAGTCAGGAGCAGATGACTGAGGCAGGGAAGGCAGGCCAGTCCAGGACTGCTTTTGGCACGAGTGCTTGCTTGCGTTGGTTTAAGGTGTACATTAACAACAGTCTCTGTGTGCAGTTTAATGTTCTGTTTTATCTGATTGGAGCTGTCGCTGAAAGGGGAGATCCCACTCCACTGCTGCTCTCAGCTGTGCATTCTCACTCCTGCTCTTCTGTCTGCTCTAGTGATTATGTGGCTGCAGGGTAAGCTGTCGGTGTGCTGATCTGATAAATGTTCTTCTTTCTTTTTGTTTTTCATCTTTAAATTGGTGAACTGATTCCATGCACCCAATGATTGCATGATCACTGGATCTAATGTCAGATTGGGAGATGGAAATGCATGGCTGGGGATGAGGAAGAGGCTGCCATTTTGGTAGCAGCCTGTGTTCACTGCTGATTAAACGTAAATGAAACCACGTTTAGTTCTTTAATACAATCACCAGAACCACAGGCCATTGGCTGTCTTGTCTGTAAAAACCTTGCTACAGATTGAGGCCTTTTAAAACTAGTGATGTTTGTTTGTTTAAATAAATTAATTAAAAAGAACTTCATGTGGATGCAGATACTCTCCCTATAGTATGTTAAATACTTTACACAAAACATCTGTAGAGGCACAGAATATATGTTAGTGTTCCTGGTGCAGTCTTCTCATGTGTACTCCTGGATTCAGATCTTCTTTTGAATTCAGTTTTAATTAACGTGAGGACAAAATCTAGAAGTTCTGAGGGATTAGTATTGATGCTTACCTATTAAAAATTTAAGAGGAAACGCACATATCCAAATAAATGCACTGAACTGCATCTCTGCAACTTTGACCAGAAAACGATGTAAGAGACGTCATTTTATGCTGCTACTAAGTCCAAAACCCCCAGTACTTGTCTCTTCCTTTTCTTGGGAGTCACTTTCTGTGTGGGTGGTCACTAGTGACCCTGGTTAGCTCTAGTAGTTAGTCATTCCTCGGTCTACAGAACTAGACACTCCAGAAGTTTGTTAGCGTAGAATTAAACTGGATGGAGCTCTGCTGGTTTCTGTATGCTCTTCTTGATGATATTTCATCTGTAATATGGATGGAATGTTATGGACTGATACCTCTGAGCTACCAGAAAGCTGCAAGAGCTTGTCTGCTGTTTCAGACAGTTATTGCTGTGTTGATCAAGCGAGTGGTGCTGTTGAGTAGCCTTTTTTGTTTGGTTGGGTTTTTGTTTTTGTCATCCTTCTATTCCATGTTTTTTGTGACTTACCATATGTTCCTAGTGGATTATGACATATAAACATTTAACATTTTTTTTCCTAGGTTGCCTATGGTGGCACTAATCTTTGGTGCTTTGTGATTCGTAGTCCTATTCATTACACTTTTTCAGAAACTCTACACATTCCTTTTCCGAGACATCCATGTAGAACAGATGTAGGTGTTTTGGAGAAGCATGTGTAAGCACTTTCTTTTAGAGTATTATGTAATGTGCGAGGTATTCCAGCGCTACGCAGCACTCTACTGTGAAAAAATAATTTTTGTCCTTCCCTTTTGCCTCTTCCTGTTGCACTCCCATGCCTTCTTTGGTGCCAGGAACATGGCATATATGCTGTGCATCTTGGCCATTCTTGACTATCTTTTCTGATTTGCTTTTCCATGCTTCCCCAAAACTTTGAATAGATGATCAGCATTTCTGTTAGAATGCAAAAGCAGTAGTGCTGGCTGTAGAAAGTCTTTAGCGGGGATAATCCACTGCTGTCTGCGATTTCATCACCGTTGGTATCCTGCTGATGTGGTACAGGATGGTAGCATCACTTCCGCAATGTGAAACTGAAGATGACTGGTGGTTTAGGGGCGTGCAAAAAGTAAAACCAATTTCACTGCTGTTCAGTGTTTTGTCAGATTTTTCCCCTTCCCAGTAGAGGTCAGCTACTGTATTCCTGCGTGACTCTGCTGAGGCTTCTTCAAAGGAAAATTAAATAGGCAATCTGGGTAATTCAATGTTTGGGGAAATAGTCCTTGAGGCATAGTCACACGAACTTTAGTCATGGGCCAGAACCCTGCTGTGCTAGGCAATATACAGGCAGAATGAGGTGAAACTGTTTTAGGGGAGATATTTATAAGATCAAAGAAATACAAGTATTTTTTGCTTCTGTTGTTGGTATGATGAACGTCACCTTTAGCTCCTCAGCAGTTAACCAGCTAGCTCTTGAACAAGTAACAGCTTACTTCCAGTTATTGTGGTGAAGGAAAGTAAATTTTAGAGTTTAAACTTCTAAATGAACTACGTTCAAGTGGACTTGAAAAGGGAGATCCTTCCGTATGTGACATGTAGTATGGGTTTTGGAGGAGCAGCGTAGGCCAGTAGGTCAAATGTACTTGTGCAGATGATCACAATGGGAGGAATACGTGATTTACAAGTCTTTTGTTTTCTTTAGGAGTAAAAATTCACCCTTTTTCTTGTTGATATTTTCTATATGTACTGTGAAGAGGAAGGAAAGAAATTTTAGTGTTTAGATACAGCTTAATTTATTGGGAGGGAGGAGGCAGGCATTCCTACAGCTAGCATTTCCACTGCTGTGTCTTTCCCCTTCTCCCTGGCAGTGACTTCTCTTGTCAAAGGTGTGGATGCTGTATTTGAGTTTTTGCAGCTTGTTGCTGTAGACCAGCTGGCTTTTCCTGTAGGACCACTTTAAGGCTGAGCACACCAGCTATTTCTGAGCAGCAAAGTGAAGGTGTGAATACTGTAAATGAAGCAGAGGTAATAACAGCAGTGAGAATGTGGTAACATGGGTTAGAAACTAGAATACAAGCCCACTGTGAACGCAGAGTATATACATACAACTTTTTTATTTGATAATGATACTCACGCTAGCTAGACTAGAATTCACACGAGTATTCTCCTTTTGTGTCCTGGGCAGGCTCCCAGAGCCGGTGGAGGGTGGAGAGAAAGGAGGATGAAGCAACAGTCATAGGGACAAACTGGGAGTGGAGGAAACACGAGAAGGAAACCAGGCAGCAGGCTGGGGAGGGGAGAGGAAGAGTGTGATGGGCAGGGTAGTAGAAGTAGGTAAAAAGGTAACAATCTGGACACTTCAGAGGCAGGAAGAACTGAATGTGACAGCTGTGAGTATCTGCTATTAAAAGTGAAAAGAGAAAAAAAAAAAAAAAGAAAACAATTAGAACCATTGCTCTGCTGACCTGGTTCTAGCTGCCAACTCTTTCATGGTTTGATTACTTTATCGGCTTCTTCCCTGGCAATTGTTTATTCATACAGCTTTGCAGCGGGACACCTATACTTCTTCAGGTTTTTACCCTGTGTAGAGGGAAAATCCTTCCCAAAAGTCCGGGTAGCCATTTTCCTGCTCTTTTTATTCTTCCTTGATGGTTAATAAGAGAATTCTGTTTGGTCAAGAGACAGTAAATGGCAACTTTCCTTATTCCGTTTTTGTTCATTTGAGCAAAATAAAAATAAAAAGCAGGTGTGGTAAACCTGTAACACCACAATATGAAGCTGTATTTGACCATTTTCATTAAGTCACTTGTTTTCTTATGTCCTGTAGTACTTCTTCTTTGTGACTTCCGAGCGGTCAACTTTTGGACCGACACTGAACTCACTTGACCACCAAGCAGCGTGTAGGGAATGGGCCTTCTTCCCTCTCCCTGTTTGTCTGTTTGGTTTTTTCCTTCTAATTTGTTAGATTACAATAAGATAACAATAAGGTTAGAAATGAATGAATCTGCTGGAAATGAGTCAAGTTGTGGTGAAAAACCTAAATGCAGGGGTAAGCCAGGTTTATTCAGTACTGTTTCTAAAATTTTTTTCCTTGAGGGGGAAAAGAAGAAAATGTGGGAATAGGAGGAGTTTTTAACTTCGGCTCCTTAGAGCTAAATTCTACAAATTAAACAACGAAAGTGAAAGAAACCAGCACTATGAATGTAACTAAATTTTGAAATAGTGATTTAATGACTTTTTTTTTTTTCTTTCCCCTCCTGTAGGCTGAACTCACAGGCATCAAATGGCGTAGGTACAATTTTGAAGGTCATGGGGACTGTGGCCCTATCATTTCAGCCCCAGCACAGGATGATCCAATTCTGCTCAGCTTCATCCGCTGCTTGCAGGCCAATTTGCTTTGTGTGTGGCGCCGTGACGTCAAACCGGATTGTAAGGAGCTATGGATATTCTGGTGGGGAGATGAACCAAATCTTGTAGATGTGATACATCGTGAACTGCACAGTAAGTTACTCTCTTTCTTTGTTTCTTGATTTATTTATATTTTTTCCAGTGGAAAAGGAACTTTGTTATTAAAGACTTTAACTTGCTACCATATGTGATTTTGTCACAATTTGTGTTTTAAGACCTAAAGGAAATAAAAAGCTTGTAAATTTGACTTCTCTGCTGCAAGTGATCCATTGATAAAATGCAAAATGAAAACTTGAAATGAACTTAGGAGACCTATATCCAACATCATTACTTAAATTTTTGTGAAATCTCGGATGTGCTGTAAAATTAGAGTAAATTCTAGTTCAAAGGATAATAAAAAAAATAAACCCTGGCATAAGGTAATAGTTGATGGAATAAAACAGCTATGCTACAGTCAGGCAAACTCCATGGCACCACAGGTAAATCTGCAAGGTCAGAACTTGCCACGTTGGTCATGCTACAAGGATTTGAGTGTAAATGGAGGCAAGTTGCAGCAAGTGAATGTAATAAAAGGAAGCAAGGGGAGGGTAAGACAAAGGTGACAATGATAAGTTTATGTGATTGTAAGTTTTATGCAACTTGATTGTCCTCAGTGTCTCCAGAATATGTAGCCTTAAAACTATAGAACAAAACTAACTTTATCTGTTGTGATCCTTTGTGGCTGTGACTATCTACTATATATTAATTCCTTTTCAATGATGTATTGTTGCTATGAGTAGACCTAGTTTGCCTGAAAACTTGTAACTTTTAAAAGATATTTTGTTAGACTGCATGAATACTTGTTTCACCTCTCATGTCTTGGATGAAAACAATGGAAGTTCACTAATCCTGGAATAATAGTAGTGATTAAAAAAAACCCCAAACCAACCCACCAACTCCCCAAGTCAATTCGCTCTTTGCTTCTGGTTTAACACAATAAAAAGCTCAAGGTCTTTTCTTGTATGGCTGAACCTGAGAA
>JANHGO010000075.1:50946009-51078540 GCA_024606505.1 Aquila spilogaster | reverse complement strand
CCCGTCGACACAGCGGCGCTCCCGGGGCAGCGGGCAGCGGCCGGCAGCGCCCGCAGCCTCCACCCGCCGCCGGGCCCCGCTCCCCAGACATGCCCCGCGCTGGGGCTCGCCGAGGATCATGACTGCGGCGGCCAACTGGGTGGCGAACGGGGCCAGCCTGGAGGACTGCCACTCCAACCTCTTCTCGCTGGTGAGCGCCCGAGGGGGTGGGGAAGGGGTAGCGGGGAGGGTGGGCCGGGACGGCGACTCGCACCGGGCGCTGCGGGTTTGGCGCCGGGTGCGGCTGTCGGGGGCTTTATAGCCTGGGCCGTGGGGCTGCCCCTCCGCTGGCCCCTCCCCCGGCGCGCCGTCCCGCGGCCTTGTCGCTCCGTGCGCGGCTCCGCGCAGCGCTCCGCTCGGTCCCCCCGGGTTGGGGGTGCTCAGCGTGCGCGGTGACAGTGGCGTTAGGGCGGCGGTAGGCGGGCGCGGGGCGCTCTCAGCTCCCAGTACACTCTCAGCTCCCAGTACGGCCCCGCCTGGCACGGAGCCTGCTCCGGGACACGACGGGGACAGAAATAATCGTTTATTCCTTCTCTGGAGAGAAACAGCTGAAGGTGTTGTCTGCTGGGTAGCACTGATGCTATCTTTCTGTGTTATTGGTAATTGACAACTTTGTACTTTGATTGTTTGGTTTAATGGTGCAGAAATTATGCTATCAGTTTTGGCCAGCACCGGGTGCGTGGTGTAAATTGAAGGAGATTGTTTCCACGCAGGGGCAGCGTCCCTCAGAAGCCAGTTTACCAGCAGGCTGTCCACTTGCTGCCCACAGTCCCCTGCCCTGGCTGGGCACAGCCGCACTGGGGGGGGCTAGCAGCCAGGCAGGGGGGGGCTCAGTGTGTGCATGGGAATGCATGGTGTGGGGTGGGGATGGAGGGGGTGATGGGCCCTTTCCCTCTGCGAGCACTGGAGGTGGGTGCTGGTGTTGGTGGGGGTCTCATTTCCAGCAGAAAGGAGGAGACTGCTGTTGGCTGTCTTGCAAGAATTAAGGGAAGGAAGAAAACGGACTTGAAATGTGAATGATCTTTTTGTTTAACATTGTTTTGCCTTTCAGTGCTGTGTGTTCATTTTTTTTTGCCTCTGTCTTCTTGCTTATGTCAGTGTGTTTATTTGTTATTTTGTTCATACCTATGGAGAATGTGGGGCAGGAGCCCTCAGCACTCAGCTGCTGGGAAACAAGCCCGGAGCTCCTTCCGTGAGAATGAATGCAAGTCTAATTTTGGCTTTTTCATGAACTTTTCCATCACCTGGCCTTGTGCATGGGCTTTTCCTTGGCTGTGCTCTCTGAGCTGTAACTGCATGTAGGTAGCAGTGCTGCATGTGCAGAGATGCAGGAGCTGTTGCAGTGATTTTGAATGTACTGCTCTTGTGCGTGAAGGAAGAACGATGAGCATGAGGGAGACAGTGGAATGGAGTGCTCTCTGCTTTGTGTAAGGAGTTGTGAGGTCCCCATTTATTCATGAAAAACTGATTATTTTTGAGTGTAACTTTACGTGGTTGCAAACTGCAGATCTGCCTTTGGTAAGAAAAAAATAGTGGTTGGCATCCAGTTAGCATAAATCATAATGTGAGGTTATTTCATAGTGACTGTGGCTTGGTCTGTCTGCTTTGTGTTTCACCCTGCTGAACTGGGGAAATGGGAACTTTTTGAAATAGGGCTGTGATACCATCAAAACGCAGGTGGGCTTCATAATAATAATGAATTTAATGTATGATCTCTTCATTTCTCATGTAATTTTGTGGAAGGTATCCATACCTGTAATGTGGTAGTATCCCTACAGCTGTAGGGATTTCATTATTTTCAGGGTCTACTTACAAAAAAAAAAATCAATTAAATAGTGTGTGCTTGTGTATGTATGTATAAATACATACACACATATACAAATGCGGTAACTTGGTGTGATTTGTTTTCAGTTGAATTGGTATTTGTTATGGTTTATGTATCAGTGGAGGATACTGAGGAAGGAAATAGGGACTGGGAATATGTGGCCAACAGAACTGACCTTATAACCTCAAACTGTCATATTCATTTAAAAACTTATGAAGTATTAAAGGTACAGTAGCCAGGATTACTAATTGGAGAAACTTTTGCTTATCATTTACTCTTCCAGTGCAACAGAACAGAAACATGCACAAATGAATCAGCTGTTGATGGGAACTCATTCAATTCGTAGGGGTGAGGTGAATTACTGAGCTGTTTGAAACCCATTCTGCCATTAGACACTGAGTATTACAGTTCATTTTTTATCTCCAGCTTTGTTTTGGGCTTGAATCAAAAAGTAATGTTCTTGCCTGGAGAATTACAGTTCAGAAATAGTAGTTCTGTTTGCTTGTGTTGAAGCAACATTTCTTCCCACAAACATTCCCTTTGTCTAAGGAGGAACGGCAGCTTCTGTGCTGGAGGAGCTGGGCTCTGCTGCGAGCCTGCGGTTGGCAGTGGCTTTGGGTTGTTTGGTAACCCGTCATTTCCAGCTTGTTTGTCTGTCAGCTGTAGACGGTCTTTAGAGAGATGGTAGACACTGCTGTTTGTTTGAATCTTCTTAGGGGAAGTATTTCTGAAAGTATCTTACTCTCATGAAAAATATTTTCTAAAGCTTTCTAGTAACTGGTTATATTTTGTCGGTGATGCCCAGAATGTGTAGAGGTTCTTAGTTTAAAATACGTTACCTGAGGGGAAGGCATAGTCTTAAGATTATAAAATGAGCTCTGAACATGCAGATGCCAGAAGTGATGTCCAGCTCCTGCAGTGGTATTCAGGCAGCGTCCCCCAGGCACCGTGGCATGAGGGGCTGCTCTCCACGTTGTGCTGTACTGGCACAGGAAGGGAGCCATTGTGGAAAGTGGGTTAATGTGTGCCTTTAGTCAGGCAGGCAGCCTGCGCAAGGAAACTTCAACATCTGCCCTAAACATAAAGCGTTTCTTAGTAAGGTGATACGAGGGTCACAGAATATGCCTCAGATGGCAACTTGTCCGTCCTGCGATGCCCGGCAAATTGATGGCTGTGCTCATTAAGAACACACGCTATCTGAAATCGCCGCATCTCCTGCAGAGCAATAGAAGGAGTTGTATTTGTCCTAACTCTGTTTTTGCAGTAGTCAAAATGTCTGCTGCTGGAAAAGAATGCCTGTTTGTCAACAGTACTTAATAAGCAATTGTTAAGGGCCGGTTTATTTAAATACTGAGTGTTGGCTAATAACTACTTAGAGACCACATGTTCTGAAGTAATACCCTTTGTACGAAAACTTCAGCCCAGCTGGCAGACCGTCTTCCTGTGAATAATCCTGTATTATAAAAGTAGTCTTGCTGAAATTAATTTGATTTTTTTTTTTCTCCTGTGAGTAAGGGCTGATGGTATGGAGGTGAAGGCATGCAGGGAGCGTGGGGCTCTTTCCTCCCCTGCCTTCCTGAGCTGTAGCTGTGGATCAGGTGGCACAAGACAGCCCTGTGAAACTGGGCCGAGGTTGCATAATGTCTGCCGGGCCAGGAGGAAGAATGGAGCCAAGGGTGTCAGGAGTGACTGCAAATTTGGAGCAGCTTTCGTGTGATGAAACACTGGATGCTGTAGGAGTCTTCAGCCTGGAACAGACATGATTGTGTGCTTGGAAAGTGATACGCGTTTATGTAATGCTTTGTAGAATCTACTGTCGAAGAGGTTGTGAGCAGGTGTTTAAATGCATTCTCACAGGAGCCCGCTGCAGGAGAGGTCTGACTAGCAGGAGTTTGTCTCTACTCCATGTCATGTTCCAGTGCAAATTTCTACACCGTAAGGGTCGCTGCGATTCTGCTTTTAGTTCCCAAACAGCCACAGTTGTCTTCCATCTGTGGGACTTGCTGCCGTTTTCATAGTGAAACTGAAAGGAGCCAAGGGAGTCTGAAACAGCATTTGAAATATCTTCTTGAAGGGTTTTCATGGCATCCCAAAGTGAAGATCAGGAATGCAGAGACCGTTGTAGAGGCACTCTTTGGTACCTTGCATAATTGTCTGTAAAGAGCTTCGTAGTAAACAGTTGATTGTGCAACCAAATCCAGGGGCAGTAGTAAATTAACCTGGCCTTGCTCGCTGGATTATCTGAACAGTAGGCTGTTACTGTGGCATGCAGGTGGTTGCGACACGGCTTGGTCAGTATATTGCTTCTTTCCGATTCTATGAAGGTGTGAATTTGCATAGATATTTTCAAGAAATGGATTTAACCTCTTCAATTTTCTGACAGTATTTGATTCTTTAGTTACCTTTTATCCTGAATTTTGTGGGGTGATGGGATAGAAGTAGAAAAGCTCCATTAGAAACCTTTTCAGAGAGCATTCAGGAGTTTCATGGAGTCTATTCTGGTGTGAGTTGAAACAAAACGAATGCAGATTTCTAAAGAGATTTGGATAGAGCAGCATTCAAAGTATGTCACATCCAGCTTACCCACCTTTGGGAGTAGAATTAATGGCTCTGAGTTAGGTAAGTAACCTTTTCTGAGCACTGTACAAGGAAATCGAGTGTGTAGGAGTTACATTTGCAGCTTGGGACCAAATGTGCCAAAAGCTCAGGCTAGCTGGTGGGAAGTATCTGAGTGAGGCTCTATGCAATCCTGCTTAGCTTCTGAATGTGCAGATCTCCTGCAGCTGTGAGTCTTCCCAATGACCACATTCTGCTGCTGGTGGCAGCACAGGGCCTCTGGGAGAGGGCCACCATGAATGTGAACATAAGAAAATACTCAAATATTAGGCTGATGTGTTTAAAAAAAAAAACACAATAAAAACAACTGCTGATCAAGAATTGTAATTTTCACTTGCTTATCCTGGCTGAAAAGACATAATATTTCTGGGTTGTTCTACATAATTGCGCAGTACTGACATCACAACCCTAGTTATCAAAAACATTTTGATCTTGATTCTTTTTTTTTCACTCTCTGCTACTGAGAACACTTCCTCATGTAAAGAAGTTAAAAGGAGGAACTTTTCAATGCTGTATGTGAACCTTTCTGCTATTACTTTCCTTCTTCACAATGCAATTGTCTTGAAAAAATCTATAGAAACTTTTGTGAGCTCTATCTGCTGAATGTGCTACCATAATTGGCTTTGGTCACTGGATAGAGAGAATTTTTATGGATTTTTTTTTTTTAAGTATTCAGAAGTATTATCCCTGTGGTGTGGGGGTGTGGATAGCACTTGTGTAAATGCTTGGAGTCATCAGTGTGACTGGAATGGCATGCTTGTAAGAAGTTAAACACTTAGACCCATAAGCTTTCTGGTTATGGGGTCAGAACTCTCCACCTTGTCTCCCATCTCCCTTGCTCACTGCAGGGACCCCCTTCCCCCCCCAGCTTTGCATCTGCTTCCTTGGTCAGGACAGCATCCTTCTGCTAGCCTGCTGAACACATCCCTGCACATACCAGGAGTGCTGCTGCAGTTTTCTCTCATCCTGCGGCTGGGACCATTCTGCTCCTTTGTGTTCTTCTATTGCTGCTCCGTCTCCTTTGGTTACTGTGATTTTGCTTCCAGAGGCTTTGGTCCTGTTCCTCCTCTGCCTTTTATTTTTCGCTTTGCACTGACTGAGTGCTACCTCCTGCAGAGGCCAGTGCCATCAGTTACTAACAAGTAACTTCTCATTGTTTTTTTTTTCTAGTTGTTTCTTCCTAATGGAGAAATGTTACCACTTTATGCCCACATGCTCAGGGGTTTGTTGAACTGCATAGCAGTTTTCTTAATCTTGTGAGTGCAATGCCTGGCGGGCAGCCCAGTGACATGGGTAGGGGATTGTCTTTGGGGCTGACCAGCATAGCGTTACACTCCTTCAGATCTCTGCATTCCTCTACTGTTCTGTGTCTCTCTGGGAGCTGTGTGCTTCTTCTGTAGAGTCACAGCTAACTTGTGGCTTAATTCACTTTCCTGAGCAGAATCACAATAGCGTGTATGGAAACGTGATTTGAGCGTTTGGTGGCATTCTCTCCTTTGTTTTTTTGAAACAGGAAGTTTTATGGTGCTGCTGCTGTATAACGTGCCTCTAGGCAATATTTATATCAACGAGGTCAAACATATGCAAACACCTTGTCCCCACGCTAAGGAATGGATTTAATCATCTTACAAAAATGGAGCAAAATGGTCAGTCCTTGCCAGTTAAGGTTTTTCTTTGAAATAAGACACATTTCTGTATCACTTTTCACTAGGAACTTTCCTCTGCTTTCTTTCATCTGTCCCAGTGGCAGTGCTGTGTACTGTTCTTAGCTTTCTGTGACAAGACAAAAACATTTCAGGGAGAGTGCCCATGGCAGGACTCAGGTCCCATGTATGCCTGCATCAGGGAACTTCTGTTCTCCTCTTCCACCCCCCTCACCCCCCCCAACTCTGCACACCTTGTTTCCTTGTCCCCCACTATGCTCTGGCAGCAGTGCAGATTGAAGCTGGGTGCAAGTGGCTGTGTAGGAGAGGAGATTGAAAGCTTGTTCAGTACAACTTTATTTAATTCATCCTTTAGTTTTAAGAGAGTTGTGCTGCAGTCATTGCCCTGTTGACTGTTCTTACAGCTCCATGTTTGCCCACAAAATACAGCATTTTGACAGAACAGAACAGAGGACTGAAAAGAAAATTTATAGGAAAACTCTTCTGTACTGCTGATCCAGGCATTGAAAACCTGCTTTTTGGTTATGTATTACTTTGTAACAGTATAAAACTATATATTTTTTTCCTCCTTGGAGCCACTGATTTGCTAGGGAGTGCTGAGTCTGTTTTGTACAGCCGCAGTCTCTTATTGTTGGGTTCTTGTAAGTCTTAGCTCCTGCGTATCTGCAGTGTTCCAGAACTTGTAGCTGATTCTGGGGAAACTATAAAATCCATTCCAGGAATGTCTTGTAGTAACCATGCCAACACCTTTATACAAAAAACAATGTATGTGCTGACAAAGTAGGCTAGTTGGTTAAATTACCTTATTCTGAATTTGCCTGGTGTTCCTGGTTATCTGATTCTGTGTTTGTATTTAAATAACATTTTGAGTTCTGTGAATTTCCCAAATTTCCTTCTGGGAGGAGGTGCTGGGTTCATGTGTTTGCAGGAGTGACAGTAAGAAAGCTGGCAAAAGGAGTCTGCATGACTAGTCATGTAGTGGATTTATTTGCTACTTTCTTTGTTAAGGAAGATTTGTATGAAAGAGTTCTTGAGAGGTGTGGGTTTTTTTTTCTTTTTTTTAAGAGGTTTTGGCAGGCAGCTTGACAAATGGGGCTTTGCTTGGTGCCCCTGTTCTGACTGGCATTGGTACCAAGGACACGAGGCTGTCAGGGTGCAGTGTGGGTTGGGGCGTGGGTGCTGCCCGTGCATGGGGCAGTCCCTGAGTTGCTGTTGGCACAGCCATAGTGCTTGGAGGAGCTGTGTGACAGTGTTCTGAGCTCCTAGTGCAGATTTTTTTTTTTTGCGTAAAGGAAGAAAAGGAACTGCATTCCTGAACTCAGTGGGCCAAAGTTTACTCTACTTTAGTTGTTATTTCCTCTCCTCCTCCCCCTTCTTCTTTTTTTTTTACTGCTCATGTGTTAGATTACTTTGTTTGGGAAACATCTGATAGTCCATTGTAAGACTCTGATGTTTGATATTTCCTTCCTTCAGTTAAAAATAAAAAGTTGAAGGAAGAGAGAAGAATCCTTCACTTTCGTATTTGCTTGTAATTTGGCTCTCTTGCGGCTGCTGACGTGTGTTTTGCTTTCCTTTTTGAATACATTGGGTAGCTTCTCTGTATGAGAAGTTTTGTTTTTCAATTTGGAAAATGGGCAGTTCCTTAGTGCTGATGTTGTCTTTTTGAAGGGAACTGCAGACCTAATCATTCACTCCCTCTTAGAGTGAGAGAAAGGATTCTTTGGCAGTCCATTGCATGTGGATTTGCTTTATTTTCTGTGCTGTTAGAAGTGGTGGAAAAGTGCAGTGATGGTTTTATTATATCTGTTCTCATATTTATAATATCTGTTCTCAGCTATCTAGTCAGAAGTTAAAATACAGTTGATTCCCTTTGTGAAGAAGCTGGCTGGAGTGTGATGGAACTCTGTGGTTCCTTTAGCTTGCTCGGTGTAATTGTGGCCATAACCTGACCTGTAGAAGTTCAAGGAACATAATATTAGGGAGAAGTTATCACAAGTCCTTGTTTAAGGACGTGAACCACTAAAGGAGAATTTTACAAGCTGTCAGAGGAGCTGGATTACACGTTACTAAGTACCTAACCCTAGGGTTTGTTCAAGTTGAAATAAGGTATTCAATTCCTTCTGTCTCTTCTCAGAGGAGACATTTTGCTTGCAGACATTCTGCAGCATACATTGGTATATCTTTATTTATCCTCTCTGTTTGGTTCTGACATAGGTAACTGTTGTTCCACTTCTTCCTCTCTGTTGCGTAAAAACACCCAAAACAGAAGCAGAGCCCACCACGTCTTGTTTTTGAGTGCTTTTGTTTTATATGGGTCAGTAAGTTCTCCATGGATGCAGGTAGATCTTGTCTAGTAGCATCCAATGAGACCTAGATTCCAACCCATTCAGCACCTGTTTTGTTGTTGAAATTGGCTTTTCAATTTTCCTTTCTCATGCTGGTGATGACTGTAGCATGGCAGCTTACAGTTTCATGGATCTGTAATGGCGCATGGACCAGAAGGAACAAGTGTCTGCAAGTGTGCGCCCCCCTGGGTTTCAAATACTTACTTGAGAAGATATTGCTGTTGTATCTTTAGTATTTCTGACTTAAGAGCATATTTTCAGGTGGTGGCTGAATCTCTGCCCTTTGGCCACTGGCCGGGCTTATCACATTGTGCTTTCAGATCTGTCTGATGAACTTGGTGCAGCCTTCTGGCACTGGGGAGCCAGGCTGAGATCTGTGTGCTGAGGTCTGCTGCGTCTGGTCAGGGGCTGGAGGTTTCTTAACCAAAGCTGTTCACTGCACTGAGGTCTTGATGGAGCCTGAAGGTCGTCTTGCACAAATTCCTTTTGTTCTGGTTTGTTTTGTTGTTTGTGTACACTCTCGGTTTATGCCATGTTTATCTATGCTGAATTTCACATACTGGCTTGATTTCTTCCACGGTGTGAAGTTTTAAGTTCTTTGCGGTGGGCTCTTATCCTTCCATCTCAGATAACTTTGTGTTAGTCTCCTCCTCCTTTGTTTTAGTATCTGTGGGGAATCCTGAGAAACACTTTTCTGTACACTGATTCCAGGTGTTTGCTGTTGTAAAAGGGTGTGTGTTCTTCTCTCCTTTTTCCCTTTCAGTTGGCTGTTAATCTGCAGCAGAGCTTTTCTCTCTTGACCTGTAGCTATTTGACTTTTAAAAATCTTCTTAAATGTTTATTAGCAATCAGCATATGCTTTATTAGTCTTCTGTTTTCACACATTTTTGCACTCCAGTGCAAGTTCAGGAATTGCTGGGCTGTGGCTGTCTGAGAGGTTGGACTCCGGGAAGGTGCTGGTGCTCTTCCTGTATGTCAGTGTGTGCTTGTTTTTCTTCCTTCTGCTGTCTTCTATTTTAGACTTTTATTTTGGTACTTAACCCAGAAATTGTATGGCTCTTGGGATACATATCAGCAGTTTGGGCCTTTGTATCAGATTATTCTTTCTTTTATGCTTGCCACTCAGAACCTCTTTGGTAGCTCCTACATCTGCCAGAACTGCTGAAAACCTGAGCGTTCATACTGGGGTCCTTTTCTATTTTCCACCTCAAATTCCTTTTGAGACTGTTCTGACTTCTGTTTTCTGAAACAATCCCTTAATCTTCCTAGCTGCCTCCTCTCCCTCATACACGGGATTGTGCTGACAGCTGGGAGACAGAAGAAAACTCCTTCCTGTCACTACTGTTTACTTCTTAGGCATGACAGCTCACGCTGTTGGTTTGTGGCTCTTAATAATGGTATGTGTGGACTTTTTTAGAAATATTTTGGTTTTTCTGGTCTTCAACACTAAGATGCAGTATCTCAAATGATCCCAGGTATGCGCTCCATCAGGAGTATTTCTGATAATAGTATTTTGGTTACGGCTGAATCCTATGTGGAGACCTCATGGAGATAAGGGCTAGCGCACTTTCTGTGAGGCTGGTGCATGTCACGCACCGCTCTGGGGCAGCAGTGCAGACAGCGTGCGCTGGGGTACAGAGAGGAGGGCTGTGTGCTGTGGGGCCAAGGCGCTCCACCAGCATGCTGTGCTGCATGCGGGCGCACTCAGGTGCATGCTGGCTTTAAGAGCAGATGGACAAAGAGGGGCTGACTTGTTTATCCGTGTTTTTTCTGGGATTGTTGGTGGCTGTCCTGTGCCCCTTCTCCAACCACTGGACTGTGCCCTTGGAGCAGGGCAGGAACCAACCGAGTTCTGCTCTTCAGAGCACTGAGCATACTGTGGTATTCCTGTTGGCCATGTGGATGCCATTTCAGTATTAGACTATTATTTTTTTCTAATCTGCTGGTGTTTTTCCTTTCTTGAATTCAAAGTATGAATAGGTTTGGTACAGATTGTTGTTTATGTGGTTCTTTTAACACTGGTCTGCCAGTCACTGCCCAGCAGATGCCATTCTGGACTCAGTGCAGCCCATTGAGTGCAGTGTGCTTCCCCTTGGAAAGGGGCAGCAGGGATGAGCCCTGTGGGAAGGGGGCACGAACCTGTCCCCTCTTCTCAAATGGACAGGGTAAAGAGGGGGATGTTGATATGTAGCTTTGTAAGTGATCTGATTTTGAGAGACTGCATGGGGTTGAGGACGTTTGTTTTATTATTACCTTTTTTTTAAACCAGAAGAGTTAAAAAATCTGGAAGGAAAAAGTGTGGGAGAGAGTGTCTGCACATGGCTGTGTGCTGCTGCTTCGTTCCTTGCTCGAGAAGGTTGTACTGCCCCAATTGTTTGCCTTTAGTGAAGCAGTCTCCTCTGTTCCTTGGGATGTACGTGTGTTTTCCTTGCCTTTGTTCTTCCTATTCACTTGACAGGGACTTAGGCAGATGTTACTAAATATTTTATTTCTGTGGGAATGGGGGATAAGAGTTCTTGTCAGCATGTGCTGTTCACCCCCTTCCACCTCCCCCCCAATAAGCACAGGTTGTTACAGTGTTGTTCAGCCCTCCTTTCATAGTGGGGATGGCATAAATGTTATCTGGTGTATGAATGGCTGAGTAGAGTGTGAAATGATATTTTGTTGCTGTGTGAGGATGATGTAGTGAAATGGAACGCTCAGAACCAAAACAGATGGTGCTAATCTTGAATCTGTCTGCAGGATCTTATAGCATTTAATTAAAATGGTGGTGTAATTCCCATGGCACCTTTAACTACAGTTTAAATTCCTGGACTATGAACTAAGGGCTTTCTTATGCAGATTTCTACTCCTGTGAGTAGTCCTTAGTACGAGTCTCTAGTGGCTTCAGCGCAGCTACTTACTTGAATGGAGCTCTCTTAAGATGTGACTAATAAAATTGGCAAATGTATTTGTGACATTCACATTTTTTTGTGTTCCAATTCAAAGCATAAGCTGTAGACTAAAGACACTTGTCACGTACAGTTTGACATAGAAGTAAGCAAAGATTGAGACTAGAGAAATTGTTTAGATTTCACCCACCTTGAGAGACTAGGAGATAAATGGGGATTCTAAGATACCCTGTACAACTTAGCATCTTTCTTATAAAAAAGCTTTTTCTTTCTTTATACTCCCTCAGGCTGACAGTAACTTGTTTGTAGAAGTGCCATTTGGACAGGTACTTGGGAAGTATTTCAGTGACCTTTTTTTTCCTCTGGATCAGAGTATCAAGAGAGATAAGGATGACCTGAGCAGTGTCGCACTGAAGGTCTTTGAGGAGGTCCGGCAGAGCTGAGGGCTGGGCCATGTGAGGTTCTCCTGCTCAGAGGGCCTTCCATGCCTGTTCTTCAAAGATGTATATCTTTGGCTCCATTTCTGTATGTCCCTCCTGCTTTGGAGGCTCTCGAGTGCTGATCTCCCACACTCTAGGGCCTGAATCTGCCTTAGCTTTTCCCACCTATTTGTGCTACATGAAGCAGGAAAAATGTCGTGTGGTTGTGTAACTTCATTCTTCATCCAAAAACTCTGCTGTATGCTTCGTGTGCCCAAATGCAAGGTTTTGCAAACCTTCTGCTGGCTCTTGCTGTGTTCTGGTGTGATATGTCCAAGATCTGTGATAAAACAGGTGGACTTTCTTGAGTCTTCTGAGAAGTTAATTTAGAATTGGTCTATGGTTTGGACTATCTACATCATGTGGGGAAAAAAAGCATTAGATGGCGGTGAGCACAAGAAGGAGGTGGCAGAAGATCTGTTTTGTTTGTGTTCCATCTGCAAGGACTGCAGAAGAGGAAAATAGTCACAGTGGCTACACAGCACTAATTAAATCCTCAGGGTTGCTGGGAGTGTGCCAGAATCAAGTTGTGCCGTGTGAAATGTTGCTTGGGAATTGTGATTTTTTAGCAGCCGAAACTCTGCCAATCTGAACGGAGCACTATGAGATCAGCAGAAGACCCTGCCTGCCTGTTGTTCTGATTTAAGCCTGAGGGGAGGGGAAGGAGTCAGAGCTTAGGTTTTATCTCTACTGGGGATTTACAGAGCTGAATGCTGTCCTGGAGTTAAAATGGCTCCAGATCTCAGCTGCTGCAGATCGCGTGGAGGTGTTGTCTGCATTTAAGGCTGCAGAGTAATGTCCGCAAGAGAAGGTGCAAATTTGCTTTCGCTGTCTCTTCTCCCTTGTGTTTACAGGGGGGGGTATCAGTGGATTGAATAATCTTAGCTCTTCTTTTTTTTGTTCTATTTGAAGCTGTTTTGCTCTGTAGAGTGCAATGGTTAAGACCGTCACCCATGAAGAGGGAAGCCTGTGTTCTCCTGCTTCGCAAAGGGCTGTGTATGGCACTCTCTGGCCATGTTAGTGAATGAAAACATTGAAATAGCTGTGTTTTCATTATTATTTATTTCTTGAGGTATGTTTTGAATGTGTTCAGCTGCTTTCATGGAATTTTGGGTTTGAATACCCCAGTAGCTGCCTATCAGAACCAGGTCTCCAGCATCTTGGGAGTTCTTTTGTTGGAAGCTGAATGTTAAAGGTTTAGATGATGTTGTTAGACAGACGTCTGATTTCTTTGTTTCCTTGCAGGCTTGGTCTGGCGCATGCAAAGCAGCCTTCTTACAAACTCTTCATTCTGTGCCCAACTGCAGTTAACCAAATTAAAAAAAATAAAATTCTTATCTGTGGAGTTGAACCCTTTGCAGCACAGCCCTCCAAAACATATGTTCCCTTACAAAGCAAACAGTCTTTTGCATAACGCATGATTTACTAACAATGTTGGTTAATTGTAAGTATTCCTAAGTTCCTTCTTTGTCATGATTTTTAGTGTTAAGAAAATTCTAACAACTGTAATAAGCTGAAACTGTGCATATGGGAGAAGATGCAAGAAACACAATAGATTACATCACCTGGCAAGACTTTTGCTTTATTCTGCATTCATTTCTGAACAGTTGTGAGCAAAAAGCTGCATGTTCACAGGTCTGTGCTTAGACAGTAACCACGGCTGCTGGTGTTAGAGCCTACCTTGGGCTGCTTGAAACCAGCAGCGGTGCTGCCCTCCCTGACCCGCTCTGCTGTCCTGTCTTACTGGTGTGGGCATTTCCCTGGCTATTTAATGAACCCGACTTGAGGACTGATCTGAGTGGAGGGAAAAAACTGTTCAATAAATGCTTCTGATTTTTTTAATCAGCTCCCGCTGGTTATGAGTGCATGCAGACAGCAGCACTGCCGTAAATTGGGACGGGGCAAAGCCAGGCACAGGCTGATGGGGAAGCCAGGCCTGCTTTTGGCAGCACTGCTCGCATGTGCTGCCTTAAGGCAAACAGCAGCTTCTGCATATGGTGTAATTCCTGGTCAATGTGATGAGGGCTGTCCCTAAGGGGGACCCCCTGCTGTACTCATCTGTGCCTTTCCCTCCTGCCCCATCTGCACTGCTGACCGTGGATGTTCTTCCATTCGGTCACCAGAGCCACAGGCTGTCTGGATTGTAATGCCTGGCCTCAGATGGAGGGCATACAGCTAGGGACTTGTGCTGGTTTAAATAAGTGAATATGAAGAGTCTCAATGAGGGTGCAGGTACCTCTGTGGTGTTAGTATTAACGGAAAGCTGCCTGTAGAGGCACAAGATATACGCCGCCTGCTGCCATCTTCTCTTGTGTACTGCTTCTGTATTCCGATCTTCTTCCCTTGAATTCAGTTTCGATTAATGTGGGGCAAACTCCGGAAGTTCTGAAGGATCAGTATCAATGCTTACCTAATACAAATTTAAACAGAAAGAGACACATCCAAATAAATGCACCAGACAGGCTTTGCTGCTTTGACCAGGGCACGTGATGTCTGAGATATTACTTCATGCTGCTGAGGTTGGCACCCGCAGAACTTTTCTCCCTTTTCTTGGGACTCATTTCTCACATAGGTGCTCACTGCCGGTCCAGCTCAGCCTGGGTCACTGGCCATACCTCTTAGCCTGCAGGATCGGATGCTCCCAAGATGTGTTACTGTGGAGTTAAATCAGTTGCGGCTCTGGTGGCTTCCATGTGCTTTTCTTTCTATAGATATTCCGTCTCTAGTATGAATGGAGTGTTCTGGGTCCATACCTCTGTGCTTCCAGAAGCTGTGTATGTAAGAATGTGCCCACTGCTGAGGCAGCTGACCAAGCGTGTGGTGCTGTTGAGTAACTTGTCTTTGGTTTTGTTTTTTTGTCATGCTCCTATTCCGTGTTCTTTGTGATCTATTGTATGCTCCTAGTGGATGGCAGCATGTAAATGCTTGGCATGATTTTTCCTCAGCTTCCCTGTGCTGGCACTGATCTCTGAGGCTTTGTGATCTGTGGTACTGTTTGTGATCTGTACTGTTTCAGAAACTCCACATGTTCCTTTCTTATGCTGTAGATAGAAATCCATGTAGAACAGATGTCGATGTTTTGCAGAAGCATGTGTAAGTACTTTCTTTTAGAGTATTATGTCATGTGTGAGGTATTCCAGCACTACACAGCATCCTACTGTGGAAAAAAATAGATTTTTGCCCTTGCCTTTTCCTTGTCCTCCTGCCCTCCTGTTTGCTTTCTTTGTGCCAGTAACATGGCGTGTGTGCTATGCATCTCTTCTGATCTGCTCTCCCATTGCTCCCCAGCACTTGGGTTGGAGACAGCATTCCTTGAAGCACTCCTGAGTGCTGTGTGGTAGCGCTGGCTGTGGGGTCCCCAGTATGGAGAGCCCTGTGAGTAGCTCCCAGCAGTTAGCCGGCCACTGCAGGTACAGCTTCCCGCTGCTTTGATGATAGGTGTACGTTGGACTGGATGATCTTAGAAGTCTTTTCCAACCTTGGTGATTCTGTGATTCCATCTATATTCTTCATCATTACTGCCCAGGGAGAGGAGAGGAATGTTTACTGTGTAGATGTAGCTCAGTTCGGGGACACCCCACTCCTGCAGGCAGCGCTTCCATTACTGCGCCTTTCCTCTTCTGCCTGGCAGCAGTGCCTCTTGTTGGAAGAGTAGTGGCAGGCTTGGAGCTCCTGCAGCTTGCTGTGTGGGCCAGCTGGCTTTTCCTGTAGGACCACTTGAGAGCTGAGCACACCGGCTATTTCTGAGCAGCAGAGTGAAGGGTGTGAATGCTTTCAATGAAGCAGTAAAGGTAATAACAGCAGTGAGAACGTGGTAACATGGTTAGGAACTAGAATACAAGCCCACTGTGAATGCGGAGTGTGTATGTACTGCTCTTCTCTTTGGTAATGTGCTTGTGCTGGGTTGGCTTATGGGGGAGGTGAGAGTCCCGCTGGTGCCTTGGCAGCCTCTGGGCCCATGGTCCTGAGGGCAGGCTGGGAGGGGCAGGCAGGGGGAGCTAGGCTGGGGCTAGGGGGGAGTAGTGGAGTGGGCAGGGCAGGAGACAGGCATACAGGTAGCACCTGACGGTGTCAGAAACAAGAAATATGACAGCTCTGAGTCTCTGCTATTAAAAGCAAATAGGGGAAAAAAAAAAAAGAGGTCTGTAGTTCTGCTATCCTGTTTCTAGGTACCAGTTCTCCCGTGGTTTGAGTACTTTGTCTTCTTCCTCTCTGGCAGTTGTTTATTCACTTTGCTGTGTGGTGTAATACCTGCATTCCTTCAGATATTCACCCTCTGCAGAAAAGCTTCTTCCCCAGAAGCTTGGGCAGCCACCTCCTGTTCTTCTTCTTTTGTAGTTAATACAATGTTGTCAGGTGGAAAAACAGTAAATGGCAATTGTTGTTGTTCTACTTCTGGTCATGTAAGCAAAATAAAAGGCATACATATTGCACTTCCAGCGTCACCCCATGGAACTAATTTCTTTACCATGTCCTGTAAATCCGTTGTTTTCTCACGTCCCGTAGTGCTTTCTGCTTACGGTTTTGATACTTCCAGCTTCTGGGCAGACACTGAAATCGCTTCACTGCCAACTGGCACGAAGGGAACGAGCCTTATTCCTCATCCTTGGCTTTTATTTTGTTTCTAACCTGTTGGATTACAGTAATATGACTGTAAGGTTAGAAACTCTGGAAATAAGTCTGTTGTGGTGAAAACCTAAATGCAGGGATAAGCCAGGTTTCTATTCAGTACTGTTTCTAAAATTGTTTTGCTTTTTTCTTGGCAGAGAAAGTGGAAAATAGGAGCTTTTAACTTTGGCTGCTTAGAGCTAAATTCTGGAAATTAACAACAAAAATGAAACAGTATTATAAATAAAACCAAATTCTGAAATGAGGTGATTTAATGGCTTTTTTTTTTTCTTCTTTCCCTAGGCTGAACTCACAGGCATCAAATGGCGTAGGTACAATTTTGAAGGTCATGGGGACTGTGGCCCTATCATCTCAGCCCCAGCGCAGGACGATCCAATTCTGCTCAGCTTCATCCGCTGCTTGCAGGCCAACTTGCTCTGTGTGTGGCGCCGCGACGTCAAACCGGATTGTAAGGAACTGTGGATATTCTGGTGGGGGGACGAACCAAACCTGGTAGATGTGATACATCGTGAGCTACACAGTAAGTTGGTCTCTCTCTGTTTCTTGATTTTTGTTTATACATCTAGCAGTGAAGACGGAATGCCATTGTTAGAGGCTTTAACTTGCTACTGTCTATGATTTTGTAACAATTTGTGTTGTGAGACCTAAAGAGAAAAAAAAAAAAAAAAAGGGTAAATTTGACTTTTCCAGTACAAGTGATCTGCAGATGAAGTGCAAAATAGCACTTGAACTTGAGGGAATAATAGGACAATATCTAACGTCATTACATGACTTTTCCTGAAATCTCAAGTATGCTGTAAAATTAAGAGTACCGCTATTCTTTGAACTAGAATTTAATGACAACAAGAAGAATTTGATATAAGGTCATAGTTGATAGAGTGAAGCACCTTTCCTGCAGAGTTAGGCAGACTCCATGACACCACAGGTTCTTCTGTGGGGTCCTACAAGGTTCAAACTTGATACAGGTCGTGCTAGAAGAGTTGAGCATAAATGGAGGCAAGCTGCAACAACTGTGTGTAGTAAACAGAAGAAAGAGGAAGGTAGAATAAGTGACAGTGATAAGTTTATGTGACTGTAAGTTTTATTCTTGATTGTCCTTATTGACTCCAGAATGTCTAGCCATAAAATTATTGTACAAAATTAACTTCACCTGATGTAATGCATTGTGGTTTTGACTCTATCCACTCAGTCCATCCATCTCTATCTTTTCATTAATGTACTGTTGCTGTGAGTAGACCTAGGTTGCCTGAAAACTCTTAACTTTGAAAATATATTTTACTGTACTCCACCAACACTTTCGCTTATTCTTGTCTGAGATGAAAACAAGGAAAGTTGAGTTACCCGGAGAAATAATAATGGTAAAACAGTAAGTTCAAGGGTCAGTTCCTTGAGTTATGCAATAAACTTTCATTGTTGTAGCCTATAATACCATCTGGCTGCCTGGTGATAAAACTTGAATGCCAGTTCAAATATATACCATATCGTGTTTGTCAAGTGTGCTTCGGTTGACCGTTATCTGCCCACCTCTGCCCCACGCTGCTTTGGTTCTGGGTTAGATAGACTGTTCATATTCTTTTATAACCACCTATCTTCAGACAGTTACAGACTTCATATTTTCATGAATACCAGGTTGTTTGTTTGGTAGTACAGTCTGTGAAATCAGATATGAAACACTTTGTGTATCTTTAGGCATATTTCATGCAGGTAGCCATGTGATCATGTATAATTAAAGAGGTGGTTCTGAAGTGCTGCGCTAAGTCATTTCTCTGATGTGAATTTTTTATGAGGCTCCTGTTTTGAATGAATGCATAGATAACATTTCTGTGCACACAGCAAAGCTTTAATAATATATATTTTTCTCTCTATGAAATATAATTTACTTAGTATTTCAAATGCAGTATATGGGACTTAAGTGCCTTTTTATTAAAGGAGAGTTTGATGGCTGTAGCTTCCATTTCTGTCGTAAAATGATATAGCTTGTTTATATCTAACATTTGGTTACAATAATGTAATGCTGCATCCAGTGATAACAGTGTGGTGAAACACTGAGGTGGATGAAGAGCTGAACCTGCTGGAGCAGGAGGAGATGGAGTATAGCAAGTAGCAAGTAGTGTCACTTTGGTATGTTTTCACCTGGTCCAAAATATAGGTAGCATCCAGGTCAGAGCCTTCAGTACAGTAGCTTCTAAGCGGAATTAAATCTGCAAATTGGCTGCACGAGCACTGTTCTGTAAGCGTTAACAGCAGTAGCATCACACAGACGTGAGAGCTCGGGGTATTTCAGGAACGCTGCAGCCAGCTGTATGGAAAGGTACGTCTGCCCTTACGCAGTAGCACTGTCATTGATATTTATTTGTAATATTCTCACAAATTAAAGTGAAATAATGTCTCAAAGAAAAATAATGTAGCAGGATGTGAAATGTGCAAAGTTAAGTTTAGAGATGGAGGAAGGAATGTTAATCCTAAGTCATTTAGGGGAATGAAAAATATTTTATAATTGAAAAAAGAAGAAATATGCTCCCGCTAACTGTCATGACCCCGAAGAATCTGGGAAGTAATCTTTTTTTTCTGCTCCCTTCCACTGCAGGCTTTGGACTTCTTAATAATGTGTGTAAGTCATATAATTGCTTTACTTTTTATTTATTGGAACTGTTGTACCCACTTACCAGGTAGTAGTTCAAAGTGATGTAAATTGTGAGAAATGTTATCAGTAGTGCTACTGATAGGGCTGTCTTGCTTCAGTGGCTCTTTATTGTTCAAACATCTGTATTGACAGATTATTGAACATCAAATCCTGCCAGAATGAGACGTTTATGTACATTGATTCCCTGAAATATGACAAAGGACACTGTTTAATGTTTCTTATGCCTTCCTGCTGCAGCAAACAAGGTTATTTTGGCTTCTATTATATAAGCAGACAATGGTACTGAAATATTTGAAAGCTAAAATTAGTTTACTCAGTTTGAAAATACAGTTTAGTTTTCTCAGTTCTTGAAAATAGAATGGACTTTTGCATATGGGCACACAAGCAGGAAATAAGTTGCTGAAGCACACTGATTTACTTGCCTGTCAGTTAAGCCAGGATAAGAAACCATGTTTTTTACTATAGCGTAGAGATAAAATAACTGGTAGTAGCTTCAAGTCCCATTCCTATAGGTTGGGCTATCACTGTGGTCAGTAACCCATTAGTTCAGTGAGCAGAGCTTTGTTTTGTGATTGTACTCAAACATTTAGGAGCCAGAAATGTGAAACTGTAAATGCAACTGGAAGAATATACTCTATTCGAAGCATTTCAGCTTTACAAATCCTGTCTTTATTATGTATGATCTTTAGGATACAATGGCTGTTATATGAGTTCTTGCTGAGTGTGAAGTTGCTCACAGTTCTGGATTTGTTCTTTTTTGCCTAGGACTTGTGTTTTGAAAGTGAATTTTTTGTTAGATCAATAAAAATGTAACAGCAATTTGAATTGTGTATTTATTTATTCAGGTCTAAATTAGAATCGGTTATCTAGAAAAGGCAGTCACACGCTTAAATATAATATCATATTGCATTTAGTGTGCAAGTTAAACAAGTGAATTGTCTAGACCAAGATTTTTCTTTCAGAAACATGTTTTAGTTTTGCACCTGAGCCACGCGGATTGCCTTATCTTTGTAACATTCAAGACACATAATTTTGGTAACAGTCTGCTTTTAATAAGACGAGAATTTCAAGTAGTCATAGGGAAGACAACCTTAGAAGTTATGAACAAGAGCTACTGTGGGCAATTGTTTATGCAGCAGCTTTCCAAAACTGTGTAGGTAATTAAATACTGTCCTGGGAAATTAACTAAAAGCAATTATTAGTAGAACAGCTATGGATGAGTGAAGCAGCTCGATTGGCTACACGGCTGAGAACTAGGTAGTTTTCGTGGGTGTACCGTGCACTTAGTGCTGCACTTCTTATTCCCGCCAGCCTCAGCTATTGTGTTCTGTCTTGTGTCTATTGAGTTTAACATTTGAAGAAAGAAGGTGAAGAGTCTTCATTTTGTCCCAGATGAAAGAAGCTCATGGGTACGGGGTCCGGTGGAGTTAAAAACAGGGTTTATTTCACTGGTTTGAAAAAGTTGGAGATGCTCTAACTGCAAGCGTTGCTTTCCCAAGGACATATGCCATTAATGATATTACTGCCTGAAGAGGTTTGGCAGGTGTTAGAGCTGCTGTACGTTTTCACATAAGTAGTTTTGGTAAGTTCTGTGGAAGAAATAGAACGGCGAAGAGGTCATGTCTTATGCTTGGTTGGCTTTCTGGCAGTTAAGATGTAGATTGCAAGTTGCTCTGCTTTCACTCGCATGACCAAATATCTTCTGGAGCACCATAGAGAATTAATACTCGACTTCTGTTGGTTATTATTATTATTTTTTTTTATATTACACTTGCATTGTAAGCAGGTGATAAGTATTTCGTAAGTTGCTTGCTTTCTTTCTGCTAGGAGTACTTATATGTAATATTTTGAACTCTTTTTGTCTGACAGTTTAGTCAGTACGTTTGTCATATGTGCTTTGAGTTTATGGATACACTCAGCTTTGTTCCATCTGTGGCACAGAATGCTTGAGCTGTGAGGGATCAGGCAGAGATTAGGATGTGCCTCGCTACTGAGAGTACAGTTTTGGTGGCTGTAAACGTGACCCTGGGGATGGACTCTGGAATTCCATTGGAACATTAGGCAGCGTCATGAAAATGAACAGTGAAGCTGCTAGGCATTTGGTAGGGTGCAATTTCTTTTAAAGAACTTCCCAGTTAATAGCTCGGTTGCCTAAAATATTGATTCCTGCTGGTATTTAGGATTGTCATCATGTGTTCCTCTGTGACAGACAAAGCAGTGGGAGGAACTGGGGACATCGGGGAGGAGCCCTTGGGCAGTTCCTGCAGGCACAGCAGTGAGCTGGGCTGTCAATGCTGCTGTACTCGGCTTCAAAATAAGCACTCAACCCTACAAAGCCTGTTGAGAGGAAATAAATACAACATCAGCATTTTACTGTCATAGTAGTATTTCTCTAATAGCCGTTCTTTTGAAGCGCTGGCAAAGTTGCAGTGCACTCTTGACTTGCTCTCATTTACACCTTGCTCGGACATCTTATTCCTGGTAGGAATCCGTGCTCTGCTGGGCTGTTGGCTGTAATCCCGTGTGCTGGTCAGTGCTGAGACCAAAACCGCCAGCTGTAGGAGGACGCTTTGTGAGGCATTCATTCCCAGGTTTTGAAGTTGATTTTATCAGTAGGCGTGTACAGATTAAAGGTTTACCTAGTTTAGAGGACTTGAGTAGATGATGTTTTTCAGTATTTACTAGGGATTTAAAAAAAAGGAAAGCTTTAATTTTATATTTTTGTTTCTGCAAAAGTAAAAGAGGATATAGAGGCTGTAACAAGTCTCCTTTACTTTCTGTCTCAATCTGGTGTCATACACTGAGTTCTTTCAGGGTACTGTGATTTACTGCAGTTGTAAGAAACTGGGAGGACTCTTCAGGGAGATATGAAGTATGTTCTCTGTTCTCTGTTGCTGTGTAGTGATAAATGTTAATTATTGAATAAGATGTTCCTGTCTGTCTGAACGTATGAAGTAATGGATAAAACCAAGAGTAAGCACTACTTCCTGTGAAATGGGTATACGAATTAATAATACTGCTTTTAATGAGAGTGCTCTTCAATCTTCCATTGTATTATTAGCTTATAATAACTGAAAGTGGGAAAGAGGGGAGTCTTGGCTGCTGGAATTGCATTATGTCTGACTTTGATACTTTCCTGAAGGTACCAAGAGGTTATCTCCTTGTTTCCTGCTTTGGTGGGTTTAGCTGAATAACGTACATGCATGAAATACATATTACAGTGACTTGTTTTCTGTGCTCTAGAATACATAAACCTCAGAATTACAGTCACACACAGTATTATTTGGAATGAGAACAGCTAATGTGTGGAAAAGCAGTTTACTAACAGAGAATGAAAGGAATCTCACAGGAGCTGGTGTGGAAGTATTTTTAAAGGCTTTCAATTTGAAAAGCAGTTACGAATATCAAGCAGCTGAGTACCACTTATTAATAATTTGAAATTAAATCCAAAAATGGTTAATTGCCAGTTCTTGAGTTGAGAGTGGAATTAACAAGTAGGTTCATATGACAGAGGACTTTGTTGGAATATTAAGTTACTGAGAAGTCTGTTTGTGGGCTGTTGATTTTCTATACATTTGCATTTCCTTAATTGCCAAGCAGAGATTATTTCCAGAGACGTGAAAACAAAGTTAAACTTTTAAAAAATCTTTCAGAGAAGAAGATAGGGTTTAGAAGTGAATTTGTACTTTTTCAGCTCACAGAATTGTTCTGTGACCCCTATGTTTGACACTGCTAATTGGTGTCTGGTGATTGCCAGTTGAAGTTTAGCTTAGACAAAATAAACTTTTTCTCTTAAGGAGGCATTTGAAATGAGGTTATTATGCCATCGTTTAGGATTAGGGAATGGCTTCATGGGAAAGTGCCAACTCCTTTTATATACAAGAAGTTGACAAGAGCCTTATTGTGTCTGGGCAAAATGTCTTCATTTTATTCTGTTTTATTTTTTAAATAACTATTCTTTCCAGCACCCCAACTCCTTCCCTCTTTCTGCTTTAAGCTTGGTTTGTGATTACAGGCAGTGTATGAGTTCTGTGAAGGAATTGGATCTGGCTCTTCCACCTAGACTTTGGATCATGCTTTATCCTTCTTTAATGCTCTTCTTCAGCATTTCTCCTCTCAATATTAGCCATGAATTGCAGTGTAGTGTAGTACCAAATGAGTGCATATGGCAACTATGAATTCATTATCAGTTCTAGTCAGTGTCATACCACTCGAGCATTCCTCATTTTTTTTTTCCCTGTTTACAGTCTGCAGTATCTAAGTCCAATATGTAATGAGAGAAATGAGATTACCTTGGGGCCATGAGTAAGTTAGCCTAACGCATCCTCTATTCCTGCTGTCCCAAGAGTTAACTTTTTAAATCTTTCCATGTTTGGGAATTTGGAGGTTTTACTGTTGATTGCAACAAATACCTTCTGAAAATAGCTTAAAGAATGGATACTGATGATGGAAGATAAAATCAGTGAGTTCTCTACTGGATACCACACTTTCCTGCACCGGCTTTCAAAATACAGCCTTAGTTCAACTGAAATAGCTGGAACTGAGAAACTAATCTTTAAGTTTCACTATTATGCAACCAGTAACAGTTTTTGTGTGTGTTTTGTGGAAAAATGATTTAGCATTTCCTGTGGAACACAACTGGCTGCATTCTGTGCTGACCAACCAGTGATTGTGTTGCAGAGCTATCTCACTAAGGCTGGAGTTCATAGGAAATAGTGCATGTCTAAGGTTGGAACAGAGTTGCTGCTGCAAATTTGTTAGTGCACAGTAAGTGTTGGAAATCCAAAGCGAGATCGTAATAGCTCTGAACCCCTTTCAAATAAAAGCTGGCGTGAGGTATTACTAAGGAACTGGAGTGTGCTTGGAATTAACAAGAATGTTGGGACCAAACTGAAGACCAACTTTTGAATGTAAATAAAATTGATGTGTTACCACAGGCAACTCAGTGAACCACGTAATTAGTTTTTTTCCATGAAAAATGAGACATTATACTGCAGCTGCAGCAAAGCAGTATGTAAAGGATTTATATTCTAGTTATATGAAAATTAAACAATCATTAAAAGATTGTATTTTTAAAGGTGCCGCCTGAGGGGAAAAATGGAAAAATCCAATCAGTAGAATTTATTTTTCAGCGATGTGTTGGGCAATATCATCCCCTGTAGTTGATGGTTTTTTTGCTTCAGGGAATTTTTTTTTCTTTTTTTTCCAGTGAAATGAAGTCACTTAACTATGTGAAGTAAATCTAAGTTAGCTTGGAGAGAAAGCTACATTAACAGAGCTCATTACTGATGTTTGTGTTTTCCTGTACAGAGTAATCCTAAGAACATTGGGTAAACTTTACTGGAAAAATTCATCTTTACAAATAGACGAACTGCTGCCTTTAAAAAGGAAAAAAATCCTCACCAACCCAAAAACATGTACTCATACAATTCCATTGTGGTAATGCAGTGTATGGAATAATTAATGAACTTTTAGTGATTTACATGTGCTACTGCATTGCAGATAGAAAACATAGGAACGCGACTCTTCTCAAGTTAACCTATACTTTCTCTTGAGGGAAGTATGGTTTCCATTACGTAAGTTACTTTGTAACACTCCTATTAAAGGTTATAAATCTTGATGCAAAATCCTTATCCTCAAACTGGCGAGACTTGTTTCATTTTAAGTGAACTTAATTATACATGTGCACTCACTTACCTGTGGATTTGATGGTAATCTGTATCAAAGTGCATTGGATACCTGAATGTTCACATACAGCAACTTTAAAGCAAGATTTGTTGCACAGTTCAGCATGTCAGCGATCAGCCATGAAATGTGAGAAGTGGTACACTGGGGGTGTGGAAGTTTTGGAACATGAGGTCTGTTTCCTGAAGTTTATTTGAAACTACGGGGCATGGTATGGCTGTATATTATACATCACTTCTGGAACAGCAAGCCATAAATATACAAAGCAAAAATAAACTTACTTAGAGAGAGGAGCAAATGCAAAGCAGTTGAGTTCAGTACATAGAGTAGTTGAAGAATGAGGCTGAATTCTTTGTTCCTTGCCCATGAGAGTTGTGGGTTTCAATAGGATGAGGAGTGGGTGGAGTTATGTTGCTAGCTAAGTATTTGCTTCCTGTTGAACAACGAAAACAAACCAAAAAACTGTTGTGCACTCATTCATGTAATGGCAATTAGAACGTGAACTTCCAGTGAAACAATGTTGAATTGTTTTTCAGTGCTTAACCTTTAAATAATTTGAAGGAGAATTGTACAATAGAGGAAAGGCACACTGCTGAAATGTTCCTACATTCGTGTTGGTCTAAGCTGCGTGTTCTTACCTTTCCCCTCTTTCCCCTCCCTCTCCCTTTTAGCTAAGGATTGCAAGGATAACTCTGAATGAAGGTACCTGCGCTCAGTTTGTCCGCTTTCAGAAGAGTGACTGTCGTGTACCTTTCTGTCATGCAATGCAGTTGTCCTTGTACTCTGCTCAGATACTGCCTGCTGAGAGAAGGTACTGGATCCATTTTTGTTGCAGGTCACGACAAGGTTTGGAGCATCACAGCTCACAGCCAGTTTGTGTGCTTCTGCCTGTCTTCTACCACCCATGGTGCTGACTTACTCTAAGAGCACTAGTGCTTATCCTCTGTTTTGGGACTCAGGTGTTACCTTGTGGCCCATTGCCACTGCTGGGAGTGGTAAGCACTGGATAAAAAAGCTGTGCTTCAGTAGTAGTCATTCTTGCAGGAAGACTTTCACGGGCCTTACCTATGCTTTCTCTTTGTGTGGCATGTGCCAGTCTTTTCCTGGGTTTTCACAAAGCCTTGGGACGCTCTTTGCTTGTGGGGTAGTTATTGGGACAAAAGGATCAAATGGAAATAGTATGAATTTGTACATTAAGTTCTTAGGTAGTAACTAATAACCAGGCAAAGTTAGCACCTCATGTTCCTGGTACTGCAGAAAGGTCTCTTCCTTATGTGGCCACTATTTATTTTAAAGAATAGACTTCAGTTCCACAGTGAAAAGTGTTCTGCTGAAGGCCAGCTTGGGAACTTGTATGTTTGTTAGTCACAAGCTATCTAAAAATAGAAAGGGAGAGGAAACAAAGTGTTAAAGGCCCATAGGTAATGGAGCAGAAACGAGTCCAGTGATCCTAACATGCAGTTTTTAAGGAATTTTAGTAATTAGGACCAGGTCTTTGAACAAGCAAAGCTTCCACAAAGGAACAAAGATTGCTGTGACATTAGAACAGAATAGCTCTGAGGAGCTGCAGAGTTATGTCTGGTTCCATGGCTCCAGTCATACCTTAATGTGACCATGCTGCATCTTACCTCTGGAAATAGAGATACAAGGTATACATTTATATACTTGAAAATACTGCTCAAACGTGTAGAGCATTGGGAAGGAATTAAAAGTTGTTGGTAATTGCCCTGACAGGAATGCTGGGGCATTGCCTTTGTGGAATAGGGCTGATGTCATCTAGAGAATTAAAAAGGTGTTCTGGACCGACATAGAGGCCTTTGTGTCTGGGGCTGTGGGTTACTAGAAGTATACCTGGGTTACTGCATGCAGTCCTGGTAGCTGCAATTGCAGATGTGGAAATTTGGGTGGTGCAGTCTGAACAGAGCTGCTGCCTTGTGAGTCAGAGAGTGGAGATACGGCTGAGTGTTGGCTGGTTCTTGCAGGTGTGTTTTCACAGTGAGAAGAAATCTGGGAATATGTTTCATGTAGCCTGAGCTCTTCTGGAAACCGACTTAAATATCTAATTGTGCTAATCAGTGGTCTCAGGTCAGAATAACGTTTTGGTAGGCCCTGCCAGCAAATGAGATAGGCGCAATTGTATGTTTTAGGAGAAGTTTGATACTGGCCAGCATACATTGCGTTGGATCTCCTGAACACCTGCTCAGCACTGAGGCTGAGCGCTCCCATGGGTTTCCCACTGATGAGCAGCATGAGCTGGTGTCCGCCTGCTGTGGGTGCCAGGGCAAGTCTTGCCCATCTTGCTGCTGTTACCAGGCCTTGGGGTGGTTTCTGACAGTGCTTGGTTGCAGCATGAGTTGGTACGCAGGAGGACAGCAGTTCTGTGAGCTGGGAACGGGACCCTCCTCTCTTGGGCTTCTGAGGTCTGTGCTTTTGGCCCAGTGTGTCTTTGGTAGTGCACCCCATATGCGGCAGGGCTGGCTTGGTGAGTGCGGGGAGCACAGCAGCAAGGGAAAAGGTTGGAGAAGGGTTTTCTTTGGTCGGATGATGTTTTGTGACAAGCAGTGGATCAAAGATGGGACTGAGGGAACACCTCTGTGTCATTTACATGTATTGCTGACATGCAGAAAGTTACGCGATGGCAATGCAGCTGTACAGAAATGTTCTTTTTTGGGGGGAGAAGTGCCTTTTTCCTGAAATGTTTTTAAAAAAATGATACGACTTTCTTTCACATTTGAGTTGGTCTGTTTTCTCTGAACTATAAGTAATACACTTCATACTGTTGAGGGAGACTTCAAATACTAGATCATGAAAATATTGTTGTATGTTGACTTCTATTTTTCACTTGAAATTCTTGAAGAAATTCATATATATTCCATAATGCATTCTGAAGAAATGGGGAGTATGAAGGTTATTATTTTGTCTATGGGGGGAACAGGGGAGCTTATTGTCTTATGTGTTTATGGTTCTGGGAGTTGGTTGGCCAACTGCAGAATGGAAGTTCAGTAAAATTCTGTGCAGTATTTTGTATCATACGTCAACAACATTTGCTGAAATCTCCTTTATAAGGCAAAATGGGGAGCCGGTGTGTATTTTCTCCCATCTGTCCTGTATGAAAATAATGTTATTTTGGATAATATCATGCCAGTAAGTAGTGTGATTATAAAGCAGGTACAGCTTTTGTGTCTGATTGGAGGTCTCTGCTGCAGGTAAGCAGTGGATGCCATGTTGTCCTCTGTTGGGTTGGGGTAGAATAATGAAAAGCTTAACTGAAAATCCTGCTTTTGCCATGAATGGACCTGAGAATTGTGCTGCTTTGAGAGACTGCTTATCAAAAGGAGTTTTTTCCTGATAAAAGTTGTTTGTTTGCTTGGACTCCTTGCCAAAGTGGTTACTGAAATATCATGTTTTCATGACTCGCTAGACATGATTTTTTTGTTACATTTTGCATAGGTGGGGCTAGTGGCTCATTATTTAGATGAAAAGGATCGTAGTGTTGACTTTGCTCAAGTCTAAAGGCCATTGAAGGCTGTCAGGTTTTTGTACTTGCATCTTCTGTGGTCTAGTCTAACTCCCATCTCTGTCATTTGTAGTTGAAAAAAAAACCCACCAAAAAACTAGTAATTATGATTTCATTTTGAATGTATATCCTTCAGGTGCCTGGAAGAGGAGTGGCATTAGATTAATTCTCCTAAGGATACTTGTTGGCTTTCAGGATGCTTAACATTGTGTAGCACCAGCCCAGAGGTAGCAGTGCTGCTGGAACAAGCCAGAGAGCTGTGGGGAACTCCTCAGTGTTGGGTTCTCTTGGTGATCTGGTTTTTCTGCTACTTGACCTTTGTATTGCATTGAATGTCACCATTGGCTTCACATGGGGAACTGTATTTCTTTATGGAGATTGCAGTGTTATATATGCAGAAACTGTATATTTGAGGGGTGAGTTTTTATAATTCTACAATGTTTAAAAAAAAAAAAAAAGGGATTTGTGTAAGTGAAATACCAAGATGTGTAATCGGAGATGCTACAAACACAGAGCGATACCTTGCTGAAGCATCGCAGCATCCTTGCTCCACTGCCTGCGTGTGCTCCCAGCCCTCGAGTCCACCCTGCCTGGCTGTGCCCAGCGGAGCTCTGTCTGAACAGAGGAGTTTCCAGTCATCTGCTTTCTTCCCATTCCTTGGGAAACAATTTGTTCAGGAGCTAATAAACAGATGAGGTAATGCTGAGTGCACAAAGCAGCAGTGCGTCGCAGAGCACTCTGCAGGGATTTGGTTCCTGGGAGAAGCGGTCCATTGAAATGTGCAACTTGTAGGCAGCTGCCTGCTGTCCCACGTCTGTGAAGTTACTGCCCAGATCTCAAGCAGTTTGGAAAGACTGAACAGTGCCCCTCTGTGCCCCCTCCTGAAACTAAACCAGGCTGTACCAAGCGCTCCTTCTTGTTACTTCTGCTGGAAGCTGCAGTTAAAGCATGGAAAGTGGGAAGAAAATGTCTTGCCTGTGAGACTTGCTGCTTAGTTTTGAAAGGAGAGCACTGTAGTACTCGGCCTCCTCTCTCCTCCCTCCCTGCAGCTCCTGCCTGGTCTCATCCTGAAAGCATCTCAGCCCACAGAATGTGTACTGTTCCCCGCAGGGAGCCTTTGTTCTTCACTTGTGGGTCCTGTTGGGGTGTGGGGCTGCTGTCTGGCTGACCCTGTGTTTTAGCACCTCTGGACCAAAAGGCTCAGGTTATTTTATAAGAAAAAGATCTTAAAGATTTTATCTATTGCCTATATGAAAATAAATAATAAAAAGGCATCCTTTGGGAAGTAATTTTTGAGTTGAATGGGAATCTCTGAGTTCAGCTTTCAATTTTTTGTGTTTTTACAAGTATTTTCCTTTTTAATTTGTTTATTTTCATTAGTTTCCGTTAGTAAGGTTACTTACACAAACCTGTGTTGTATATCCTCTCAAAAATGTTTGTTTTCTTTCTGTCTTCAGTAACTGGGTGCAGTTTACTTTATCTGTTACCATAACACGCTGAATTGAAGTTAAAAATAAATTCCTGAACTGAAGACTGGCCCAAACAAAAGATCTGTAGGAGGGCCATGGTAAATCAGGAAAGGAGAGGAGGAGAAGGGAAAGGGGAAAAAAGGCCGCTTGTGTGTGCTCCCCTCCCTCAATCTTGGCTTTTCCAAATAGCTTTTCAGTATTTTCATCTGAATTCAATTGCTTAGTTTAACTGATGTGTGATCATTACCAAGAGAGTGGAGGCCTTGGATTACCCATGCACTGGAAAATCTACAGCGGCTGTTCGTTCTTAAAGATATCGTTTCATATGGCTGAACGGTATATACAAGAAACATGGTGCTGATTTAGCTGAAATAACAGGAATGGGGAAGGAGCTGCACGCTGATAAGGCTGCATGATTCATTATTATGTTAGTTCAGAATCTTTTGCTGCTCAAACTGCTGAGCTGTGTAGTTTTGTACTGTCGTTTGTCTTTGTTTTAATGGGATTAAGTAATTATGTGTGCATTTTCTTTCGACTAACTAGCTTGATAAAAGCATGCAAAACTGAACAGCCTATAAATCGTCAGCTCTTCTGTTCTAGAAAAAGTGCTTTGATTGCAGTGCAGTTTTTAAATCTTGGTGCATATATTTAGATGACCTACTGAGGTGAGTAAGACTACAGAAGTAGTTTATGTAACTAATGGGCTGAGAGTCTCCCCTTGGGACTATGATGAGGGCAAAGTGAAGCTCAGCCTGCAGCAGGAACTTCTGAAATAGCAATCCCCAGGACTTTAAATGGGGAGTGATGGATGTGTAGCCTAGTGCAGCGACATAAATGCTATTCAGCTGCTCTCCCAAACAATAGGATAATTTTCTACCCATATCAGTTGTGTTTAGTGTAGACATTTGTACTTCTGCTACGTAACTAGTAGTTTAAACACAGATTTTAATACAGCTTTGGAAACCTGTCCTGCAGCTGTTACGACCTTCAGTAGTGCCCTGTGCTAGCACTACCTTGATACCCATCAGATTTTCAGGTGTAAGTGCTAGTCATGCCCCAAGACTTGTATTGATGCTCTCACCTGAATGAAAAGGGAGCATTCATGTTTAATTGTGCATTTGGGATACGCTACCATCAGTTCACTTCTCTTTATATACTTTTTGGCGTGTTTATACTCTAAACTTTCTTTACTCTTTTTTTATCTTTTATTTTTAATTCAAATTAAGTTTTGTTTTGTGAATTTCTGTAATGGCTTTCAGAAGGTATTTGCTTCCTGTTAAACACTCATCTAAAGAATGAAAGGTTCTAATGTTTTTCAGGTTTACACTGCTGTAGTCATCGCTGGTAAGCCATTTTCAGTGCTGTGCATTTAACAGGATACCTTGCTGTTGTGCTGTCTCATTTCATACTGGAACAAACTTCTGTTAATTGCCATCAGTGTGTGTGTAGCAGTTACCTTGCTTCTTCTCTGGAGCTTGTTTCATACACTGGACAGCAAAAGTTCTGGCTTTTGTAGAATTGTCACTATTTAATCACAAGTAGCCATTTAAATTAACAAGTTAAAATTAATAATGAATCCCTGTGTGCTACAAGTGTTTATCCTTGTTACTTGTACAGTTTGTTAAAAGACATTGTATCAGCATAGCACCTTAAGCAGTGGGTGAGGTCTTCTGAAGGATGAATCTCCTGCATCTTTGTCCGTAGTTCTCACCTGGTTTTTGCAGTCTGAGACCAGAAGATACGGGTGGTTAGTTGTGCTCAAGGACTCGTAGCTGCTGAGCTGGAGGAGACCAGGAGCCTTAAGGTACCTTAGCGGAGCCAAGGTGTCAGGTTCCTATTTAACAATTCCCTCCTGCCTCCCTTAAGCCCAACCTAAGTTTCCTCAGCACTTGAACTTGAGGAGTTATCCAGGATGTGTGCCTGGAATGTGGTACTAAGAGCCGGAGGGAGTTCTGGTCCACGGCTGCTTTTACATGCTGTGATGATGCAATAGGGCGATGCCTGATAGGTGAATGCTGGGGTGTGCTCAGTTGGCACTTGGCTCTGTCTCTTTCTGTTCTGGTAGCAGGGGCAAACCAGGGTGGGAAGTGCTGCTGTGGAATTGCAGACAGCCAGTGTCCCCTTTCCTTGTGCTCACTGTGCCCAAGTCTTCATGCTGAATCCCGCAGGACAGAACTGTTGGGTGATGACACAAAGGCCCCTACAGAGTAATACTGCAGAAAGATAGCCTGCTGAGTGTGTTTGCCACATCTGGGTTGTGATTGTAAATACAAATAATCCACCATCCTGATGTCCCATGAACTGTAATTTTTTTAAAAGCCAGTGACTGTATGGAGCTGGAAGAAAATCAAAGCAGTTGAGATACTTTGTATATATATACTGGAACAAAATGGAGCAGGGAAGATTCAAGTTTTATTTGGCATGATAGTTGTCAGTACGTATAGAAACAATTTGTAGTAATTCTTTTAATCTGTCATTGTAATGTGTTGTAATGTGTTCCAGTTGTAAATCCCTATAGTAGGACAAAAGTAAGAAATTAAATTAAAAACAAAGCATACAGAAACTGTGGACTTAGAAAAGCTCATGCCATTTGCTGTGACACTGTAGCTTCTGTTCAGTGGTGGAGCTGGCCATTGTATAAAGGGAATTTTTACAAAGGCCTTACCATGTGTGGATCTGAATCAGACTGAACAGTGAAATGGTGGTTTGAACTGTTGGGTTGCCTTTAGGGGTGCATGGTGCATTCTGATACTCATGTGGAGCAGAGCTTGGCTTTGTTGCCACCAAGAGTTCATTTTACATATACCACAACGGGCAGAGCAATAGGAGGTGACCACAGTTGCCTAGTACTTATATGTATTAAGTACTGCTGTGATAATTTACTCCCTGTCTATGGCACATGTGCTGTGTGGATGGCATTAGCTCCTGCTGGCTGCTTCCCTGCGGCTGGTCTGCTGCAGCGCTGCACATGGGGATCACTCAGGTCTGCAGATGGCACTCACGTGTTTCAGCCCTTATGTTTCAGGCACAGTTCCTAGGTATGAGGAGCAGACATAACCATTGGGGGTTGGCGGATTGTTGCTGTGGATGTCATGTCCTTGGTGGTGCCCTGTATACTTGTGTGTGCTGCAGGCCGGTGTTGTGCTGGTGTGTGAGGCAGTGCCTGTGTTCCCAGCCTTACAGAGCAAACACACCCTTCTTTTTTTAAAGTAACGCATCATCAATATCTACTGAGTATTGCAAGAAAATGTGTACTGCTGCTGAACTGAAATGTAAGGGGGGGGGATGGGGGTTGCTGTTCTATGGTCAGCTGGGAGTGGGGAAGGACAAGAGAAGCCTTTGCTGCTGACATGGAGTTTGCTTTTGAATTTGGCCTTGTAGCTAATGTGGCAGCGGTCAGCTTCATGCTGTTGTGGGTTAAAGCTAGAACACAAGAGTGTATGATTTATGTAACTTAAACTCTTTTACTATTGTTGTATTTACATTACTTCTTCCTTGTATTTTTGTTCAGCGAAATAATTTCTTGTTAAATATTTGTGAAGAGAATTTCGAAATACTGTCATTAGTTCTTTTATTTTGAAAGAAGTAAATAGGAAAAAGCTTTTGGGAGTACTGAATTTCTGGCAAGTGCCAGCGGTACAGAGTGTACTGAACTGTAAATATTGCAGAGTTAGCACAAACTGTCTGATATAAAAAGCACGTTTTTGTTATAAACACTGCCTGGCTAGCAGAGCTGTTGGTCTTACAGAACAGCTTTAAGCAGTGACTGTTGCTTTTGAGTAATATTAAATATTTGTCTTCTGGTGAATGTTTTCTTAGGAGAAGTCGCTACAGATAGCAAACTGGTCCGTTTTATTATGCAATATAAGTGCACATGAACTTCCTTGTTTTATCTAGACTGTTTCAGCTAAACTTACATTTTTGGGAGGTTATTCTTCCCTTGAACAAATTAAAACTAAGAATAAAGTTTGTACAAGTCTTCTATGATTTCCGAATCAGCTGTGCTCTACGAATCAGCTGTGCTCTATGAAAGCTTAGTCTTGTTTTCTTTCTGTGTGTGCTGAGACTGCAGCACGTTGCTTTCTGAGTGCTGGGAGTGACAGGAATCACAACAGTAATGGAAAATACCGACTTGAGTAAACACTCTCTGGAAGCACAGCGCCATGTAAACGCATAAGCCCTTCCAGGCTAAAACTTGTTAAAAATGTTCTGTGCAATCCTACTCCTTCAGCTGTAGACTGCAGACTGAATTTCTGCGACTTTTTAATATTAAATGCTTAGAATGTAGAGCATGCGAAGTATCTAGATACTCTATCTTGTGATTGATCTGGGGTTTGTTGGCTTATAACCAGGATCAGCTGCCCTTCTTACTAAGCAGTGTGATTTATATGAGCTGAACTTTAGGCCTTGCAACCATTCCTTAGTTCATCCTATAGCTTGTATTTTCTTTTCTTCGGCAGTCTTTGTGAACTCGGGTGGCATGGGGGGAGAGGATAATGCATCTTAATTTTTGCAGTACTTTGTACCAAGGACAGAAGGGAAAAACTGTTTGAAGAGGAGGACAGAATATTGCTTGATCATTTAAGTTTATTTTGGTTTACATGGCTTTTCATACATCGTCACGATTGTGCCAAAATTTTTCTTGTAGGGCTGTAAACAGCTGAACTTAATCTTACTGATGTTTGCTGGACTTGATGCAGGAGATGTCTTCTGGGATCTTTAGGAAGAGAAGGGAAAAAAAAATGAATTACAGGTTTCTTGTAAAGCATTTGGATACCTTTGTTGGTACAGCAGTATTTTTGGGCATGGGGTTATAGCTATCTTATTTTTGATTGAAGCTAGATGTCTAGGATGTTCTTCTGGAGAGGCCTACCTACACCTTAAAGCATCTCGTACTGAGATGCTCTAAAAATCCACTTATTATGCAGCAACCCATCTTTTAAATCTAATGCGATACTAAAGGTTTGGCTTGAAGGTCACAAAGAAGATGCACATTGAGTTCCATTCAAAATACCTGGGATGTTCCCACCCTGACACCTGGAGCTTTGGTTATTGGAAGAGGTTTCTGCTCAGGACCAAAAAGGCTTATCCTTTATATGGTGATATTTTTCCTTTTTATTTTAGTTGCTGTTTTTAACGGTTTCAAAAGTTAAATTATGAGAGAATCGCAGAACAGCCGAGGCTGGAAAGGACTTGAGAGTGCCTATGCAAACCCCACCCAAGACGGCGGGCCAGAACCATGTCCAGCTGGGCTCTGAGCACCTCTGAGGGTAGGAGCTGCTCTGCAGCCTGGGTGCAGTCATCCTGACATAAAACCCTTTCTTCCTGGGTTTCAGTTTGTGCCCATTGCCTCTTGTCCTTTCACTGGGTGCTGCTGAGAGGACTCTGACTCCACCATCTCTCCCTACTTCCCGTCGGATGTTTACACACAGCGAAAGATGCCCCTGAGCCTTCTCTTCTCTGGCAGTCTCAGTTCCCTCAGTATGCACCAAGTGGGTCCTGTGAGTGTTCTTGTAGGAACAGAAGGAGCGCTGCTTGCAGGTTTGTTGGGACCTACTGAACCAATCTGAGGCTGAAGGTGACAGTTTCTTAGATTGCATCATTACCAGTGATGAGACGTTGCGTCACCGCTGTGAACTGGAGTCAAAATGACAGTCTGTGGAGTGATGACATATGAATTCCCCTTCGAAGAAAAAGTTTAAGATTCAGCCCTCAGTCAGTGAATTGATTTGCACTGTCTGTTGGGATAGGAAAGGGATGATCCTGCTGGATTTCCTGGAAGTCAGACAAACCATCAGCTCTGACTGCTGCATCACAACACTGTCTAAGCTGAAGGCCTGAGCTTCCAGAGTCAGACCAGAGAAGGAGGCAGCCTTTCTTTTGTACCAGGTCCCATAGCAGTTTGAAGGCCATGGAGAATGCTGCCAGTCTTGGTGGACTGTTCTACCGCACCCACGATACAGACTGGATTTGGTGCATTCTGACTTTCATCTGTTCCGTATTACGAATGTTGGGATGCGTGGGCAGTGTCTTCCTAGTGTGGTGCCATTATAGCCCCTGTGGAACTGTGGGTCACCTCCACTGGGGCAGATTTTTAGGAGCATGGCATGCAGCTCTTGTTCATCACTGGTGAAATTGCATAGCTAATGGTTGTACCTGTGTTGTCCTGTTTTGTAGCTGAGAATTTGTTCCATCAAATGGTATTATTGTGCTCTTTGTGGCTGTTACAGTTTCCATGGAAATAAAAAGGCAACATTACTTTTGGAGCAACCTACTTATATATGCATATAAGAAAATAACCCATGGAAACTGCATTGTCACATAAAGCAAGCAAGAAAGATGAAGAATTACACCAATGTTGTAGATTTTTGTGATGACTGAGAACCTACTGGGTGATACATTTGCTGTCCTTCTTCCTTTAATGCTGTAAAGCAAACAAAGGTGATGACAGAGCCTCTATTTGAGATACAGGCACTATGGAACAAGATATCAAAGAAAGAGGAGTTAACTCACCCCTCCTAGCAACTGTTTGGAAAAAAAGGGTGAGCTCAGAAATGCAGCGCTCTCCAGTTCGAACTCTGGCGTGCTGGAAAAGGAGGGGGGGCAAACCACACAGGCTCTGAGTGCATATGTGCTCCTGGAAGCACCACCGAGAGGGACAGAGAGAGGATGAGTGCATCTGGGCTCCCCTGCTCTGGTCACTCAGGTGCTCATTTACTGGTTCAGGCTGTGACCTGGTGATTCCACTGCAAATGCAACTTACGTCAGTTGTGTAATTCATTAGGAGTACAGTAGTGGGGAAAGGCCCTCTTCAGTCAGCAGTGCTGGAGGATTGTCTACTTGTACCACTGCCAAGTGTGGAAGAAGCTGGCAAGTACACCTCTGAAAGTGCAGGCTCTCCTGGTGTCCAGAGCAAATGTTTTGGTGGGTGAGAGGTGTGTTTGTTAGGTTCTGGCTTTAGATCATAAATGAGCAACCTGTTTATCCCTTCTCTAACAACGAGAAAAGTCTAATTACTTAATGCTTAACAAATGACTCAAAGCAAACCTTAATCCAGTCTGTTTCTTTTTAACAAATTAAGCGTGCTTGTCATTATTTAAGTATCTAATGAGATTCTGGAAAATTAGATTAAGCCTACTAAGAAAACATTGTGAAATGTTGCAGAGATGAAGTAAGAATTGCACTGAGATTGAGCATATGTAATTAGTTTTATCAGTCTGATGGTGTCATTAATGCTCACTAATGGTGTATGTGCTTTGTTTGCCTGCAGTTTTTTTTTCCTTGTTCTTTAAGCATCAGTCTCTTGCTGTCTGTTCTGGGAATCCTGGCAGAGGGGGATGCTGTACAGCCAGCAGGTTTGAGAGTAAGGAAAGAAGGAACTGGTTTCTTGCTGATAACCTTTCCAGATGTCAAGGAAAGAAAATATCAGAAAGAAGCTTTCTTGAGCTCCAATCTTGGTTGGAGATGTGAGGTTTGGAAATACAAGGCCAGTCTGAGAGGAAGATGGAGACTTGACAACCTTCCTACAAAACTTGGGCTTTTCTCCTTGTGTGCTAAGTTTTGAGAGCATTGATCTGCTTCTCTCATTGCTTGTTTTTCCTTGCATACTTACTGTGTGTAGTAGGTTCATATGCTTTCAAAATACTTGAACTTGGTTTGTTACCGGGTAAATGTTTAGCAGTGGGAGAATGTTAAGCAAGGAATACTTGGAGATGTTGAATGTAATGGCTTAATTTTAAAATGAACCTTAAGCAAGATTCTAGCCACGGTTATAAGGAAGAGAGAGATGTGGGATCATAAACTAGGTCAGGCTTGGAATAGTTTTAAGAGGATTCAGAGATCTGGGCATAAAGGTGGCTTTCCACTGGCACTTCTAATACATTCTGGTGATACTTTGCAGCTTACAATGAAGCTGCTGTGTGGGATCAAGTTTTAGTCATTGTATTTCTCCTTAGATATGGTTTTAATTTCAGAGCTTGAGGTCGGGATAAAAATATCTGCTGGGAGAGTGCAGGTGGTATAGCACAGTGCGGGGAGCTGCCATGTGGGCTGGAGTAGCTGCTCAGTTCTTGCTTGAGTACCTGGAGTGCTGTGTATGTGCTGAGAGCTGCTGATGGTAATGGGGATGAATAAGGATCGTCTTAATTGGGTTAAGAGTGATTCCCCTTCACTCCCTTTAGCATTTGGTATACAAAAAGCAGAAGGCAGAGTATCTCTTCACCCTCACACTCTGCCACTGCAAACTGCAAGAGAAGTTGTCTGAAGTGAATGACACCTTCAGTTGCTGTCTTGTGAAAACCTCTTTTTTCACAAGCTGTATGATCAGTATCTCATTTTGAAGTAATGATCTTTTTATCTGCATTGCCTGTTTCCCTACGGCTGGTCCCTTACTTGTGGAAGTTTATTTTTGTAAGAGTTTTCCAGATTTAGGAGCTGCATCTGATGACTCATAGTAGTTTTTCCTTTGCTTTATGCCAGGTATGAGCAGCTGTGTACTTGATAATTAGCTTACTCTCTTCCTTTGCTTAAACACAGCATTCTTTTCAGCGTGTTCTGGCTGAAGGGGGGAAAATGTGGAATTTTTCTCCTGTTTGCTTTTTGTGTTCTGCCTACAAAAGGCGGTTTTACTCGGCGGCTGAAGCAGCCAGAATATTTAAATAGAACATCTGACTAAAAGGGGGACTGTAGAAGTGCTGTAAATAATCCTCCCCCCCAACCCCTGCGTTCGCTTTCTCTGAACATTGTAGCTCTGAATAGTATTGTATAAGCACAGAGGCAACAAAAAGCAGATGGTTACTATAGCTTCAGTGAATGAGGGCACAGTTTTACTTGGCTCAAGGTATTTTCTAATTTCTGCCTGCTTGCCTGACGTTCATGAAAGCTTTTATAAATGCATTGGAGCACTGACTATTTTCGTATTCATTTGATCTTCCCTACCTATAAAAGCAGAAGTACCATCTCTGAGGTTTTTAAGGCACATCCTTACGCTAACGGTTTTATTGCCGCTATGGTTTACTCATAACTGCCTTTCAGCCTTCTGAACAGCACAGGTCGTTTTGTTACGCTGTGGCAGTGCTGTTCCTCCTAGAGCTGTGTCTCATTGGACAGAAGGTGGCTGTAACTTACCGCAAGTTGGTTCGTCCCGGCTTCACCCAGCAACAAAGCTCCTGGGACCGAGCTGAGGTCCTGGTGTGGCAAGTCATCAGAAGTAGAGCTGCGGAGGAAGCAATTAGATGATGTTTTTATGAATCTGCAGTGTCTGTCTGTCTGCGGTCATATAGTGGATGATCTAGATAGATGTTATACATGAAATGCCTGTGATAAAATAGACATTTCAAAATATGAAAGGGTTTCTGTTAGTTTGCTGTTATAACATTAAACAGATACCTACCTTGTGGAAAACGTTGTTTTAAAGTTGATGTCACAGTGGCTCAATCTGAAATTTCTTCGCAAACTGTGTAAAGCAAAACTGTCTCCTTGAAAGTGGATTCTTCTGTTGTCGAATGTTACTGCTTTGCTCCATGCTCCCAAAGTACCTTGTCACTGCTGCTCGGTAGCTGAAAGCAGCAGCTGAAGCAGATCCCAAAACAAACTCCAATCACTGAGCGAGTTCAGGAGGAAAATTGTTCAGCAACAGGCTGAAGACCAAGTAACAATAAAATAAAGTAAAAAAGTCTCCAAGCCTAAAAACCCACCAAAACATACGCCAAACAAACTTTGCAATGCATAGGCTTTGCACTAACAGTAACTTTTTTTGCTTGCTATGTGAGATTGTGATTTGTTAAATGGAAAAAATGCTCTCAGAAGGGAGGCATCAGCAGAAGCTCCCCGAGGGGGTCTGTGTGTATGGCTGGTATTGGATGCAGACGTGCTTTGTTCTTATTTCATTTGTTATTGAGGGTAATTGGAGGGAAGGTAGGGATTGGTGTGAGACACAGAGTTGCCTGCAGGTAGGCAGTGCAGGTTGACCCTTGGCTGTGTGAGCAGCTGGCAGGAGTACCCGCCACTGAGGCTCATCTCTGTTGATCAGGAGGAAGAATTGAGTCGCTGGATGGAGTTGTGGAACTGTCAGCCAACCTGACAGTATTCTTTTCAAAGCTGTCAGCAAATCAGTGTTGTTTTTATTTTTAGACCTGAATTGTACAGTGTTTTTTGTTGGTTTATACTGCTTGCTGGTAAGAATGCAAATATGTTCAGATCTGAATGTGGGCTGTTAAGAGCATTTTAAGCAGCACATTGTCATTCTTGTTCACAGTGAGGGATCATGGAAGAGTTACAATACATCACATCAGTGGCTGCTGATAGCAGGTCCAAAAGAGTTGGTGAATCCAGAAAAGATGTTGATAATCATAGCAAGTAATAGACAAGAAGGCAGGGGATGCTTATGCCAATCCAGCCAGGTAACCGATAGAAACCTGAAATGCATCATCTCCTGAAGATTTCTGAATAGCTTGTGGTTCTTGTAGATTTGCTCGCAAAAGCGTGCAGGATGAAATGTGCTATAGCACTCCATGTGGCTCTGCAGTAGTTGGTGGGCTTTCAGGAAAGGGGCCCTTTGTGCCCTACTCAGAGAATATTTTTCAAGTTTATGTAAAGCTTTCATTATAAATTCAGGAGCTTTAATCAGAAACGATGCCTACTATGGGACCAGTGAAATGTATTTCCTCTGTGCAATTACTGAGACTTTTAGTTTCTGGCTACATACTTATATTTGGGGAACCAGAAAACCTTAAGCTGATCTTTTTTCAGTTATTTTGGATAATGAAACAGCATGTGTATTATGTTCTGTATAAAAATAAAAACTACATTTAAATGGAATACAATTAGTGACTCTACATAAGCACATACAGGACTGTTCACTTTTAATGATAATTTTATTAAGATGCACACGTGGTGTATGTGTGGGCCTGCGAATCTGAAGCACTCACGCAGTTTGCAGATTGCTGTGTTATGAGGCAGCGATCTTCATGTTTCTCTGTGTTGTGTTGTAACGCTGACATTTGTGAGGTGCTCGCCTTGGCAGCGTTTCTCTTTCCATCGTTTGTTCAGAGTTTGAAATGGCAGCAGAGCTGAACAATCCCAGCTATTTTCAACTACAGATACCAGTTTTTTTTTTTTTTTAAGATTGGATGAAATTCAGCTTAAACTTTTTGTGCCAACACTGGAATAGCACGTAAAGGAGGAACTACGGCTTAACAAAGAAGTACTATGAGGAAACTGAAGTGATTACTTGTGATTAATTGGTTCTACTTTGAGCTGATGTTTTTTAAGTTCATCCCTTTTCACAGGAGGTTGTTGTCTTTGTATTTGAACGAGCAGATTCTTTACTTATTTTCACCCCACTGTGTGCTACGGACTTGTCAGGCCTACTTCTTAAAACTCTGTTAGTTGCAGGCATTAACAGTCAGCTGTTGTGAGATGGTCACTGTCAGAACTCCCACTCGTGAAGCCAGCTCTGCTCTGAGCTCCGGACCTGCCTCTGCCTATAGGTACCCTGGGGTCCCCGTGCTTCTGGATGGCCTCAGCCACAGGTGGTTCTGTAGGGAAGAACAGGTCCTGCCCCAAAGCCTGCTTGTTGCTTCGTGCTAGCACAAATATGTTGTAGTCATCCCTCAGTCTGGGCTGAGGAACTGTCTTCTGCCAATTTTGTGATGTCAAGAGCAAGTGCTGTAGGCAGAGACTGGAGAGAAACAAGATGAGGACCAAAGGGAGGTTCCTAAGCTAGGAAGAGGAAAAAACCCTGGTGGTACATTGTAGATAAAAAGCTGCACAGACTTGGGTTGTTGTCTTGAATTCTACCCCTGCCTCCTCTTCCCCCATCCCTCACAATTTGGTTTTAATAAAGGCCTTTTACAGCTTTGGCTATGAGCCAGGTGGATGATTCTAGGAGAAACTAGAGCCGGGGCAGGAAAATCTCAGCAAGAATTACTATTTCTGGTTAAAGGGCTGGTTAGACTTGAACAGCGAGAAGGCGTTGCGCAATCTGTTGCAAGGAAAAATGAATGATTCAACAGTGCTTCCATTTAAGAAATTTATTAAGTATTTCTGGCACCATCCCTTCATCTTCAAGGAGCAGCTGTTCAAATTGGAACAGGCAAAACTTCAGCAGCTTATCTAAACCAGGTGACATAAAAGTAACTTCAATCTGTAAAAAAAAAAAGTAGGTTTTGTCTCTAGGCAAACAGATTGTTGCTGAATTTATCTGCAACAGTGTGTTCCCGTAGAAACGCATATCAGGCGGGTTCACCCACTGTAAGTATCAAAGAAAGTTGGAACCTAGTTGAGAAGCCTGTTGATAAAACAGAATAGCATAATGCTTTATTCCTGATGAAGATTTATGATACGGCTTTTGAATAATAAGCCTCAATAATTCAGCTTTAGCAACAGACCTTTGTTTTGAAGGAGTTGTGTGTCGATGGCATTTAGAACTGGTTCTCTTATTTTGGAGGTGTCCAGTTTATTCCTGTCAGCATGGGGCAGAGCGGACACGGGGGAGGCTGGTGTGGCTGTGCCATGCTCTACGTGAGCTGTGAAACTTGCCAGGTCATGGCTTGGGTCTGTATGCTGATCTAGTGCACAGAAATGCATTGCATTTGTTTAGTTTTCTTCAGCAACTAGCATTCCTGGGGTCAAGTAAAGCTTCGCCAGGAGCCACATCTAGCAGCTCAACTGCTGCTGGGCCATCTTGCTTTGGATTTCTGCGGTCAGCTTTCTCTGTGCAAGATCACCTAGTAAAAAGGAAAGAAAGGTAAAATCTGGGAGATGGAGTTCATAAATACACGGAGGTGATTGCAGGGCACTGTACTGTATGCATATCTTTATTGTAAGTGATAACAATAGAGATGAGCCCTGATAGGGAGATAACTTGCTGGAGGAAAAATTCCCTGGGCTACCTGATTGTTCCCTGTATCTGCTGCTGTCGTTTACATTTGACATTACAACGAGCAATGTCTGCACAATGATGTTGATTTCTGCTCCTGACTCTGTAAAGATTCATGATGTTAAAAAGAAAACAGTTTAAAAGCTGTTTTGCTTACCTGTTTCGGAAGAAGTCTGTAGTAGATCCGGTGATTGTGATGCTCAGTATGTTGGCATTCTGTAATTTTCAGATATTTTGGGGGAAAAAATGGAATAATCTCTGTTCTTTTTTACTTAATTTTATTTGAAATTGTTTTATGTAATGAATAATATTGTGTACTTTTTGAATTTTTATATTCAATAGGGACTAGAAAATCACTCAACTATCAGAGATACAAGCTAGAAAGCAAAATGATGGGGTTATCTCCTCTTCTTTACTGTGTGGTCATAACTTCTTGGACACATAAAAGAAAAATGTAGTGCTTGGTTTTGTTGCCTACAAATTTTCGGAAGTTCCATTTTTAACATGGTGAAATCAGTGTTTGTAGAAAATATCTGTGTAACACATACAGCTGCAAGTACATTGGGCTCCGTATTTCTGAGCAACGCTGCCGTGTTTGCAGGAGGCACAGCTGTGCTCCAGCAAAACATCTCTGCTTCCCACACTTCTGAACCTCGGGCTTTCCCTCCTTAGTGCCCCCTGCATTTTGTATTGAATGTAACGTATGCAGCCCTTTGGAATCACGGCCATGAGCCATCCCTTCGGTTTTCTGTTGTGTTTTAGATTTTTGTTGGTCCCTCTTTTTCAGATTGCTTTGACATCTTCATCTAATTATTTTGCTGTTGCTGCAGAATGCACTTGAACAAGTGGAGCTGTTCAGCTCTTGAAATTCTTGAAAATTATCAAAAACGAATGCAGCTATGATATTTTTAACCTTGGTTGGTTTTTTTTCAACTTTTACTCTCTTTAATGAAAATGTCTGTGAAGCATTAGGAAATTTAAAATATAGATTGAGCTGCTTAAAACTCAGAATGGCCAAAATAGCATTAGACTTTCAGAATGTACTTTGCAGCTCCATCTCTAGTGAGCTTGTTGCTGAAGGTTTCACTGCCTGCAGCAGTGAGAGTAATTGTTTTCTACAGAGATGGAGGAAAAAGCGTTGAAGAAAAAAATGCTGTTGAAGTGCAGTAGCGGTGGATTTGTCATGAGGCTGTTGGTGATGTTTGGTGCTGGTAGCTGAAGGTCCTTGCTGCAGCTCAGGTTTTTCAGCTGTGCTGCTATGTGCCCTGACATTGCATGTACTGCAGATGAGCTGTGCTCTTTGCTCATACCTGACGGAAGAGGTGTCCATGGTTGGAAGTTGCTTTGCACAGTGAAGTTACTGCCCCCCAAGTGCCTGCTTTGAAGCTTGCGGGCAGCTTCTTCAGTCATCAGCCAGAATGGCACCGTGAAATATTCCCACTTCTCGGAGCAGACTGATGGATGTGTCCTCAGCCCACGCCAGAAGAGAGATGAGGGCTGGGTGGTGTTCGAGATGCTGCTTTCAAGTGCTGAGTCTGGCAGGAGATTATTTACAGTTGGGAAGCTGGGAGCACTTAATACCGCCATGCATTCCCACTGGTCCTTTTTTATTTGTGTTTGTGTGCTTCAACATTGTTCAGCTTTTTTGACACTCCCGAAATTAAAAGGCATTCTTAGCACAGCCTAAATATTGACCTCTCTGATGATAAAATACCGGTAAGTAAATGGGTTTTCCAGCTGATGCACGGAGCTGGTAGGGTGGGTCTGGTGGTGTGAGAGCAGCCCTGCATGCTGCGCCCAGCCCTGCGGGGGGATCAGGGCTATGTGGTGCATTGCCAGCGGTGCCCACCAAATACCCAGTAGTGCTTCTGGCTGTACTCTGCTCTCCCAGAATGTGCTGGCAGTGTTCCGTGGAACATTTATTTTCTTCCATAAATTTGATCAATCCTCTTAAGCTTCTTCACAAAAAGCCTGCCCGGTCATTTTACTGCTTTGAATTTCTTAAAGCAAACTGGGTTTTGTCAGTCTGTTGTTCCCCACTAGTTTTTTTTATGAGGTTGTAGTCCTGTATGGTATTTAGCTTCATTTCTCACGTTGAGTGAGAGAAGCACTCTATCAGCTGTAAAAATATTGACGATACTTTGGGAATATGTTTATACATTTTAACAAAGAAATACTGTTGCTAGAAAAAAAAATGGAGCGGGAAATGATGAGTGTAAGTGATACGTGGTGGTGTTGTGTCCTGTTAGGGGGCTTCTTGTGCTATGGGTGAGAGCAGTGATGTAAGCTGCCTAGTTTAAAAGCTTGTAGATGGTGTTATAGAAACTGTTTTTTAAAAACGTGCCAGTGTTGATAATAAGATAAATGCATTGAAATAACCATCTAGTCTGCGTTCGTTCAACGGAGGGATAACGTCTATTGCAGAGCCTGGGGTAAAAGATCTGTGGGTTTTGCTATGCTCTCTTCTTTCCTGTGCAACAGGGACTGTGCTCCTGTATTCTGTCTTCTCTCTGCTGAGCCATTTGGGGCTGCACCTCCAGCAGCAGTGCGGGTTGAGCCACTGCTCTTCTCCTGTTTGTGTTTGCAGATAGGAGTACTGTACCTTGTGAGGGGCCTTGGGGTACTTCTGGAGCACGGGTTTGGCTGCTTTCTGAAGGCTTCGTTTCATCTAAATGCACCGAGGTGCTGCCAACCTGCTGCTACAAAGCAGCGTAGGTCCTGTACTGTGGGGGGGGGCGGGGAGTGGTGCTGCCTCTGCAGTGCCTTCCAGGAAGGGATCTGAATTCCTCCTGAACTGGAACGGAAGTGCTGCTGTTATTCTTCATAGATTTCAGTAATTTGTAATAACCTCTGGGTTATGCAATCACTGTATTTGTATTGAATGCACTCAGCGTTCAATATTTCTGAGTAATTTCTGCTAAGTAATCAAAGCCTTGAATCTGCAAGGTAGTAGAAATTCCTTATCCCCCTTATCTTCATTCCATTTCCCACTTTAAAGGAGAAAAGGAAGACAACTGATTCTCTTCATAGCATCCGTTTCCATAGGTTTTTCCCTTGTCGTTGCCTCTGGTTCATCTCTTGGGGCTGCTGGAGCTCACCTGTTAATTTCCAGCGAACCAACGTGCACGTGTTCAGCTTCAGCTGTCCCTGCTCGTACGGTGCAATGGAGCTGCGGGCTGAGAGGGCTCGGCTGAGAAATGCCAGCGGGGAAAGCTTTGTACTCGTCTGTGTTTTAAATGGTAAATAGTGAATTCTTAATCATAGCCATTTTGTGACAGAAACACATTTGTTTCAAGTTCAAGTCAGAGGAAGGCCTGGACTGAAAGGGTATTTTTTCCCTGCAGTGCTGAGGGCAGTATTGGTTTGTGAGACTATGTTTATTGAGTACGTATTTATTACCTGCCTTTCAGGAGGTGTTCTGAATGAGTTCAAACACTTACAAAATTAAGATGCAGTAAAAGTAGCAGCTTAAATACCTCCAAGGAGTCTTCATTAGCTCAGACTCAGTAATGCCGACTTACTTGGGCTGAATTTGGCTCATAATTTTAAATGAAATTACTGAAGTTTGGAGTGTTCTTAGCCAAGGGCAATAAAGGTGAAAGCAAGATTTGATCACAACACCTGTTCAAGGATGTATCTTGCAGACAGTAAGCAATTGTTCGATTTAATGGGATCTGTTTAGTAGAGTGAACAGTAAGTGCAAACATATGGAAGTTATTCCCTTGACAGGCCGTGCCAGCTTTATTTGTATACATAATGAGCTGTGTGTAGCTTTGGAATTGCTTACATTGTAACCAGCGCCGTGACTTTGCTTTGGCTTCTTTTATTTTTATTTATTTTTTGTTCTTCTTTTGCTTTTCTTCTTCTATTCTGGGCCCAGTGTGGGTAAGTATGTCTATCAAAGTTGCAAGGCATGTTTTTAGATGACTGAAAGGCCGTAACGCTGGCTCTGATCCCTTGAAGCACAGTGCTTTTCTTGCTGTTTAATGCTGTTGCTCGTATTTCCATGCTGGCCTAAGGCTCAGTATTACACGTGATGTACTGGTTTACAGAGGTCTGCGTGGTTTAGGAAGATGCATTAAAACAGTAGGATTATTTATTTTCAAATTGATTACAGAAGTGCTCTCTTCATCGTAGAGGGAAGATAGAGCCTCACGATATTTTCGTTGGTGAGAAGAGGCATTTCCAGACGCTAACAGGAGTCAAGTGGTTTTGATGAGGGGAAAAAAAAAAAATTAGAGCCCTTCTCAAAATTTCATCTCTGTGGAGACAGTAGGTGTTGGTGAAAGAGGATGTTCTTTTAATGGGAGAGATTAACAATCAAGAAACCAGAATCTTTTGAAAGAATGATAGATTTCTTTGTTCCAAATGCATGAGATCGTTATCTCTGAGGTTGTTTTTGATTCATGAGCTTAGAGTCTGATTTGATGGTGAAAAGGGAAAATCACTTGAGGTTTTTTTCCTTCTTGAAGTCCCCTTTCTACTTGCTTTTTTTTTTTCCCAAGAATTTGTTAACCCTTAAACAATTTCAAGATCTGTAGTCACATTTAGGGGCATTACCCAGAGCTCCTGGCTGTTTTCTGCTTGTGAAAGCCTTTCAGACTCTGCAACATCTTCGTATGGGACGTCACCACCTGTTCCAGCTCGAAGAGCACTGTGTTTGTAAGTTTGCTGCTCTTCTGAAAACCATTGCAACTGAAATCCTACTTGCTTATGATGAAACTTTTTGTATATTGACATTGCTGGTGGTAATGCTGATGCTGAGCTTCATATTACCCATGTTCGGGCTGGTGCAGGGGCAGTGACGTGCATCTTGCCTCAGTTCCAGGAGGACTTGCCCTCACAGGGCTTGAATGCCAGGAGAATCTAGGCAGACGTACTCTTGTAAAGCAGTCAATTGGGTTGAAAGCCTTCAGAGTTCCTGAATCCAGCCCGGTCTCAGGATAATGCAAGGACTCAGTTAACATGTCATTGTCAAGGAGGAACAAATCCCATCCTTCTGGGAAAGCCCTCCAAGAAATGCATGGCTTTTCCTCTGAAAATGCAATAGGTAACTCAGTAAGTACTCTCTTTGTCTTCTGTGCTGTGGGGGATTCAGAGTTGAAACTAATTATTTTATGCATCAGTTAAACTATTCCAATTTTTTGCCATCCTTTGGAATACCAGAGATTAATATGAACTTGTGTGAATTTAGGGTTGACGAGAAGAAAGTGTGTGCAGAAACATCTTTTGTCGTACATGTGCGTATATAATCTAGAAGTGCTAATTGAGTAGCGTTTGTAGAAGTGAAATGGGTTACCTTTGGTAAATACAGTGATATAATTTACTAGGAATTTAAATGTTCCTCAGTATTAAAATAGAAAAGACCAGTTTGAACAGGCATGCACTTGATTAAAACAGTTAGATCATCTTTCAGAGTTAGCAGATCCTGGTCATGTGTAGGTGGACTCTTTAAAATGTAAATCAGCGAGCTGTTAAAAGCATACTGTGTGTAAGGTCTGTTGGTTGTGCTTGTGATCAAACAATACAGGCAGAGAACTGGGAAGCAGAAGAAGCAAAAATTCCTTTTTTGTGGATGGCTTTTGATACTCATCCGAAGAAGTAATATCTACTTGCTTCTCAAATTCTCCCTCCCCTGGCTTTTAATATTGTACACCTGTAGTTCGGTCATAGATGTAACACAGCACAGTTGAAAGAAGGGATCCATATGTATACCCACCCTATTTTCACTCTGAAGGGAAAAAATAATAATAATAATAATTTAAAAAAAAAAAACAAACACCTAATACTTGAGAGGGGACCAGTTCCCTATTCTGATTATCCTTATGAAAACCCAGGAACCATGCTTCTTGATCCTGCAGTTAGGAAAGCCAAATGCAGCCAGATGGGGTTTGCCTTCTGCAGTAAAGCCATTTAATTACCTAACTTGCTCCTGCCCTCACAAGCTCAAAATGTGGGACTTTTAAGGTACAGCATTAGGTAGTTTATGAGACAGACTTTCATTATTAGTGTCACTATATGGCAGGTGGTGCTTTTAAACTGAATTTTTGGTTTCATGTTGTTTGTGCTTAGTGCTTTAGAAGAGGGAAATGAGGTGAAACGATGAATAAAATCTGTTGCTTTTAGTAGTTGTAGAAATAACATCATCAGTTGGACAAGATAAATGAGGCGGTGTCCCGGTGAGCTGTAACTCTAAGCTTGACATTCAGGTACTCATGAAATCCCGTGTGTTGTGCTGAGCAGTAAACCAAAATATGTTTACTGTAGTGCTGTTACAAGGGGACTTCAGTGCTCTTAAGAGTGGTGTGTGTCTGTGTCATGCTAATATAACAGCGGTGAAACGATTGAGGAATAGGATAAAAGCAGAGTGTTAACAGTGTCCAGGTCCAAGGAGTTGTCTGCGATTTGCAGTTTGACACAAATGGTGTCATAGTTCTCTGAATCATTTGAGAAATTAACCTAAAAATGTCTTTGAGCCTGTAATAATATAATAAACAATTACATTGTACGTTAACATTATTACTTTTTGTATTTAAATTCTGTGTAGCAGATGTTGCTTAGGGTGCCAGGCTAATTGCTGCTTAATAATAATTTTCTCAGGCTGTAATGTTCAGATGAACAGCCTTTAGTGGTGGGTAGGTGCATCACTCAAGCTGGACCTGAACTGTACCCACTTGGATTGTGGATCTAGTAGTAGTCACTGCTAGGGGGAGCCTGGAGGGCGGAGGGATGGGTGGAGGTGCTGCTCGGTCACCCTCCATGAGCTGGGTGCACACTGCCTTCTCCCATGAGTGCTTCCTTGGAGGTTTTTACTGTTCCTCTTCAGCTTTATCTCACAGCTTTGTGCTTCGTGGTTTCAGAACTGCTTTTTTTCTCCCCCCAACAAAATAATTAAGACATGAGAAAGTGTATTTGTATTTTCTGCTTCAAAAATAGGAAGGTGATCTGTTAGCAGGTGTGGAAGTACTGAATACATCTTAGCTTTGCAGGAAAGTATTTGAAACTTCCTAGCAGGGCTGGTCTGCGTGTGATTCCTCTCCATGACGTAGGAGGTGGAAGGTCAAGTGGTAGTTCTGGAGTTGTACAAGATGCAGTCCTTGTCCTGGCTGGTGTTGTCTGGTCATATGTGCTTCTGGACACAACCCCTTTCCTTCTCATTCTCCCACAGTGGATCCTGTTCAGGAGTTCTTTATTGCCAGACTGCCTTCCCTGTTCTCTGCAGCCTGCTTGGGGGCTGGAGCCTGAACTCATGGAAGAAGTGACTTAAGATCTCTTACAGGAATCTTAGCAGAAGTGTAAGCTTCGTAGTGGTTGATCAAAGGTCTTTTGCCTCTTTTAGACAGTGGTGAACACTTTTAGGGAACGCTTATTTTGTTCACTTAAGGTTGGAGCTTCTCCAGCAGTCTCCAGAATTGAAGTCCTTCATTTCTCAAGAAGCAGAGACTGTGCAGCATAGTGCACTCTGCAGCCCTCATCCTCAGTGTAATTACTCTGTTTAAATAATTCTTTATTGAAAGCTTAAAGCTTCACATTAAGTGGTACGACGTCTGTGAAACTCAGTGACTAGCGTGGTACTAATGAGACTTGGGAAGTGATGGGCTTTCCTGTGTTGATTGAGAGATCCTCCATCAGTTCTGTCACTCTATTGACTTCCACAGATTTTGAGCTTAACAGAGGAGTTTCTCATACTGACATTTAAACTAATTTGCCTCAAATGTAATTTTGAAATGATTTCTGAATGATTTTGAATGATTTAGCTGTCATACTTCTATTTTTTTTTTTTTTTGGTGAAGCTGCAGAATGCAGATTTTCAGTCGGAGTGGAGGTGGTTCCACCTGCCAGCCTCCAGTGGCCGGCCTCCTCTGGTCCTCTGGCCTTGCTTCTGCTGTGTCCTCACACAGAATGACAAAGGAGATGCTCAAAGTGCCTTAAAAACAATGTGAAACCCTGCAGGCATTTTTTAGTCATTCATGATTTGTGGGATTGGAAACAAAGGTCTTATCTTTCCCCAGAAGTGAAGGAAAGCAAAATGAGCAGAAGTGCCAGAAAATAAACAGTAGCATATTTCTGGTTTTAAATCAAGTTTCAAAGCAAGAAAACAAAACATTCCGTACTAATATGAAATGGAGTTTTAGCCATTCTGATTCCTAATTTATTATGCTTTTATTATTATGCTCTGATTATTCCTCACTTATTGTGTATGTAGATTTCTGATGAAGCTTTTTACCCTGTTTTTTTCTTCTGCTTCCAAAACTTGAATTACTGTTTACAAGAAAGCGAGCGAGACTTTTTCCAACTGTTGTTGGTCTGGTTGCAGTTTGGCTTGTTACGCGATTGATGCATGCCAGCATTCCCAGTCCTCTTTGTGCTTTGCTTTCTTCAGGCAGTGCTTAAGAAAAGTAAGATGTTATTGTTTGAAGTGTTTCAGCAAGGGAGTTCTTTCTGGTGCAGAACAGGCCTCCCGTCCGCCGTGTGCCCCCGCTGCTCCCTGCGTGCTTCCTGGGGGGCTCTGCCAGTGGGGCCGGGGATGCAAGCAGGTAGCAGGGGCCGGGGTGGCTCAGCCCAGAGCAGGATTCACCCATGTGCAGTCCTGAGGCTGCTCTGGGATGCTGGGCAGCGGCAGCGCTGGGAAAAAGCACAAACCCTGCCTTCCCGTTTCCATTTGGTAGTACTTGTGTGTCTACCGTAGGCAGCGGGCAGCTGGACTGCTGCTGGTGGCTGGGCACTGAAGTAGGGCTTTCCTGTGAACATCCTCTCCTTCTTACATCGCTTGGAGAATTTTCAAATCGCTTTGAACATCTGTGTTACTGTCAGTGTTAAACAACAGTTTCATACCTGATGGTCTTAATGGATCTCGCAGGGTTTTTTGCTTCCAAGTTAGGCTTTCCTTTCTTCTGCAGAAACATATGTTTTTAATACAAAGAATGAAGTTGAGTACTTCTTCAGGGCTATACTCTATTACAAATATCTTAAGATATTTTTTCCTGTTCCGTAAGAAGTTATTTCACTCTATAAATTCCGCTACAATTTCTATATTATCAGAGCCTGAAAGCTTATCTGACTGCCTGTCACTTTCTATTAGAAATATTTTTATTGGTTATTCTTTCAAGAATTAAGCATAGATTATTTACTAGGGGAAGTTTTTTCCCATAACTACATAACTTAAAACATCAGAGAAAAAAAAGTCAGTATTTTTTTTCCTTCAGTTCAGGCAATTTATGACAATCGCTGCATTAATGGCTTCCAGCATGGTCATACATGGAGAACGGGCATCTCCAGGAGCCCACAGCAGCCTGGTGCAAGCTGTGCCTCTCCAGGTGAGCAGCCCATGGCAACGTTGGGCACCGGGGGCATTAAGTATTTGGGGGAGCAGGGGCTGGAGCCGGCACCCTCAGCCCTGCAGAGCTGCGTGCAGCTGGGCAGTTCCTTGCTGCTTTCAAGAGGCCATTTGCTGTTTTTTGTCAAAGAAAAGCCTCCTTCCCAGCTTCCCTTTTCTTAATCCAAAGCTCTTCAGGCCCCATGAGTTATTGAGATCTGTTAGCAGCCGGTTGCTCTTTCTTCTGGAAATTGGCTGTCAGAAGTAGCAAGAGAGCTCTTATGAGTCTTTTTGCTTTTGATTAAGTGGAACAGTTGGATCGGTAACAGATTCCAGATTTTATATGACAGATAGTCATTTCTTCACAACCGCTGTGATTCGAACGAATTCCCACAATTTTGTTTGTGTATCTGCATGCACGTGCATATGTAAGAACAAGACTTTGTCCTAATACACACACACACAAAATGTAATGTAGTTTATATTCTGGTAGCATGCTCTCTGCCTTTCTTTGAGCACAAAATGTTCAAAAATGTTTATGGAGAGGGATCTCATACTGATGGCTTTCTTACTGTGTAGAATCTGCGCTGATATAATAAATGCTGTGCTGCTTGTAATGTGGCATAATTTCTATGTGCTACCTGTTAATGAAGGTATAGTAAAAGCTCCATAAAATTCTAAGTGTTGATTTTGTTTTTTTTCACCTCAACAAGTCAAGGAATCATAGCATTGTTTGAGTTGGAAAGGACCCCTAAAGGCCATCTGGTCTAGCTCCCCTGCACTGAACAGAGACACCCACAGCTTCATCAGGTGCTCAGAGCCCCATCCTGCCTGGCCATCTTCTCCCTCTGTTGAGGACAGATGGATGCACTTTGTTCAGTTTTCTGTTGAGGCCTTTTCCAGCTGCGCAGTGCTGTGGTACATTTGGCTGTGTGAAGGTAATGTGTATTTATGTGGAAAGCTGCTTTTGATTAATATTTTGAAGCATTCCTTTCCCTCTTGAAATAGGTTTCCAGCTCTGAGGGTTAGGTTACTGAGCTGTTTGCATGTATTTCTGTGAACACAGGGGCAAACAGGGTGTGTTGTTTTGCTGTGTTTTATAGTCCATCTCCATCTTCTGCAGATAGGAGGCAAACCAACTCTTAGCAAACTTGTGTATGTGTTGATCCATGGGTTTTACAAAGGTGAAGATGGTTTCCTGGAGCTTGTTTGGCCTTACTGTTTTGGCTGGTTGGTTTGTTTAGTTACGTTTTTCACACTTGTGATCCTTGAGCTGACCTGGCTGTCTACTGCTGGATGAGGTCACACTACCTCAAAGGAGCGCCCCAAAATTTCCCACAGAACAGAAGAAATGTAGAATAATACACTGGCATTCTCTGCTTTATTAGTTGTAAAATAGTTTGAATGGTTTCCTAAAGGCAAATTATGAGCAAGGGCAACAAACAAGTTGCCACAAACAGGGAAATTTCAGTCGGGGTCAGAGTTGTGTGTTTTCCAATGAGGGTGGTCAGACTCCAGCACAGGCTGTCTGCAGGGGTGGGTGCATTTCTGTCGCTGGAGATGCTCTGTGCCCTCCTGGAGCAAATCAGCCCCACCTCAGGTGTGGCCCTCATGCCCGGGTGTACAGCAGGTGGCCTCCTGAGGTCTGTGGCCTAAATTATTCTGCAATTCCATTGCATAAGGGTACTGTTTGAAGCTCATGTCTTTCTTGAGGGTTTGTGTCCCGGTGTGGATGTAGATGTAGCTCTTCTTTACGCCAAGGTTTCTGTTTCCTTTTTTAATACAGAGTTCATCTTGAGAGATTAGCTATAATGAGTGAATGAGTATTAGGAATCTAATTGCTCTAGTTAGTGCTTCCTGCCACGCAGCTTTTGCTCCATGGAAAATTCACCCCCATTTTTGTTTTCCATCTTGATTTGTTTTGTGAGGTAGAATATTTTTTTTTGTTATATTTCAGTCTTAAAGAAGTTGAAGTTCTCTGAATGAAACGTCTGTCTTGTTATTTAGATTAATGTGAACCTGCTGCCAATGCTGGTGATGCGTTATGCTGTGACCCTTTTTTTTTCTATCCTGAAGAATATTTAGTTACCATTCCATAATACGTACTTGAAAGAGTATGTTTACCATAACTGCAGTCCTTTTTTCTTGTTTCGCTTTTTTTGTAGGTCAGAACTGCTTTCTATTTAAATTGAGCATTTCTTGATACATAGCAGTCAAGGCTCGAGGTGATGCAAATTGAACAAAAAGTATTTTATGCCAAATTGTACGAATGACATCTGAATTAAGACTCCCGAGCTCTGACAATCTTCCTTACAGAATCACTCAAGCATTGCACTACTATTCCATGGATTTTACCTGGTCGTTTGCCTCACTGGAGCACATCTTCTTTATTGGAGCTCAGTGTCATTTTCTTTTGTTCTGTAAGAATGCCTACTGTAGCTGGTTTCAGCTCCCAGCTGCCTTCCTCTTCGTTGTGATTCAAATGTCAGGATATTCCAGGACTTGCTCTACAAGCCTTCTGGTAAAGCAGGTGCGTACTTGGAGAGGTCTCGTCCTTATGGAAGGCAGGTGGGCTCTGGTGGCAGTGGGGTGTTCCTGCGTGCGATGCAGGGTGGCTGACATGCTGAGCCATCAGTTTTCCACCTAGTAATTCTGTTTCAGAAAATGAGAGGAAGTTGGTAAGAGGGAGTGAATACTTTGTGAGATATAATCAAGCTATTTTTTAGCCTGTTATCTACTTCCTCTCTTAGAAATTATTTCCTCCAAACTACCATCATATAAAGGTCCATCGTGCAATTTTGTACTCTGAAACCAAAGCCAGTTGCATGGGGAAGTGGCTAATTAGACACAAATGGGATTTAACCTGTCTTATCTTAGATGGCCAGTTCATCCTGTCATACTTACGTTCAGATGTTGAAGCACAAGGGTAGCATGTGTTAATGCACAAAGTCAAACATTTGCTTTGTTGTGCTGAACAGCACCACTTTTGCTCATTTCTGTGAGCCAGAATTGGTTGCATGTTACCAGACTGCTTTTGGACTGTCTGAGGAGAAGGGGTGTGCTAGTTACTGTAAGATCACATGATACAAAGGTTTGCATTGAGAGTTAGTGAAATGATGGTGCACACTATTTGCCAACGTTCATAATAATTATTTCCAAATGTTTGTTGTTTTGTAATGTGAAAAGCCGCTGATGCATCTTCAGCCTTTTCCCCTTGCCTTGTAATCCTTTGTCCTGACAATACATTTCTCTACATTATCCTCTGCAGAGCATGAAGTTGACACATGGCAGCACCTGCATTTCAGAAGGGGGGGCAGGGACAGGCAGGGGGCACTACCTCTCAGATACTGCAGGGTGGCTGCTGTGGAGCTGGAGTGAATTCGGTTCCAAACAGCAAGCAATCCCAAGCATCGTAGACTCTGTATTAGTGCTGTGGGTTGACTGAAGTAGAATTGAAAGCATTCTCTGCTCTGAGGAGCTCTCTCTGGCTTGGAGGATACAGCCAGTGTCTCAGTGCACACACTGAGGTTCCTGAAGTCCCTGGAGCCTCAGCCAGAGGTGTGTGTTTGCAGCTTGCTCAAGGGCATGGGCTGAAGGAGGGAGCAGTGAGCAGGCAGCCTGCAGGCGGTGACAGCATCTTGCGGCTGTTTGAGTGGAAAACAGCGATTGAGATGGCTCTTAGATTTTAAGTCATGCAGTGAAGCATGTAATATTCCAAATCGCTTGTTTTACGTGAGAGTGGTTTTGAACAGTAAGTTCTAAAAAAAACCAAAGAGCTTCCAACATGAGTGGCTACTAAATATCTTCTTTTGAGTCTGATCAAATGTTGTCGGAAATAATAGAGTAAGAGTGGGGTTAGGTCAGTGTAATAGCAACCGCTGAGGCTGAGTGAAGATGAAATTAAATCCATTTTTGTGTGTAAACTGTATCTATAGCTACTGAAAGCACAAACATTTTGGAAAGACTGAGCAAAAGCTGCACCAGGCGAGGTGAAAGGTTTCCTGTGAAGTAACATGGCAATTGCAAAAACAAGAGTACTGATTAGTGAACTGTGTGTTTATTTTAGAGAGGCAGGAGAAAATGCTGGAGAAGCTGGGTCAGGAAAATTGGAGCCATGAGCAGGGTAGGTTCTGGAGCGGAGCCGTAAGAAAACCTCAAACTGTTTGGGTGATTTGTTATGTAGAAGGAATTCTGGAGCTGTGACCAGAAGTGCAATTTCTTGTTGCTTGATTTCAGCTCTGTTCAGGGAATGGGGAAGAATCTGAAGATGCTGCCACCCTCTCTTTCAGTAATTAAAACTTCCTGAAGGTGGTGCGCCTAGGATTGATTTCATTAGGCAGTAGGCTTTCAAAGTGCAAAATGTGCAGAAAAAACTGGATTCAAGTCTGGATCCATACCCGCAAATAGATAAACATCTTAAGAAAGCTTTTGTTAAGATCAGTGATTACATGTATATCCTTTTGTGCCTTGGAGGACACTGGACTGGTATACTGGGAGAGCGCAAGGTTAAAACCGGGGAGCTGTTGGATTTTGTTGTCAGATAGCTTCCAGTGGGATCTGTGGCCTGCCATGTTCCTCTTCTTGTTTATGCTACTCCTTGTGAGTAGACATTAAAAGTACATAAATACATACGTGCTCCCTCCCTTACAGGAAGGATACAGTTCACATTTTTCCTGTCCTTCTAAGGCCATTCAAAGGATGGTGTGTTTGAAAATATTACAATTAGTAATGTGAGTATGTACTACAGGAAAGGGGGGGTGGTGAGAAGGTGGTAATGCTTTATATAGGTATACGTACGTATAATGCATTTGGCTTCAAATTAGTTTGCTTGATAGTAGAACGTGGGTGACATAATTATAAAAAAAGATGTTTTACTTTGTTGCTGTGACCCACAGAACAACTCCAAGGCCTTCACAATAATTACATGCTGTTTAGGGAGGGGAAGAAGTCCCCTTTCATTTACAGTTATCAGTGTGCGCTGTCCTCCAGAGGACACTTGCAGGTGATACTGTGGGTAGTGTTTAAAGCGGTTTCCATTCCATAAGTGTATAACACAGTAAGCACACACAGGTATTTGCAGTGGGACTTAAGCTATTTCGTTCTTCCTTGGTTTCAGCTTTCCTCAGCTGTTCTGTTTCTCAGAATCAGTTTTTCACTATAGCTGCAATGTAACATTACAAAACTCAGAAATACTCAACGTGAAGCAGCAGGCCTGATTTTCAGAACCTTAGGTAGGTAGGGAAAAGCTCGAAGTGGAAGTTTGGGTAGTAATGCTTCTCAGTCTTATGCTTCAAGGAATTCTGAATGTACACAGTGGGTCTCGTGGTGATTGGCTTTGTCCTTTCTGTAGGTAAGCTTTAGGTGAGCTCGCTCAGGAGTGTTGCTCTTAAGGACTGAGACACTTGTTGCACTGGTTTTATGAACCATGGGTACTATCCAAGTGCCTCTCCTTTGGATTACAGAAGAGGCTGTAAAAACTGGGGGTTAAGAACAAGTAGACAACACCAAAGAAATATGATAGCAAAATGTTAAAGTAATACCCTGTAACTTTAAGCTAATTTGAATAGCACTTGCCTACATAAATGCTTGGTTTGAATAGTGGCACTAGTGACAGGGGAAGATCACATTTGAAGTATTATTTTCTTATTCTAATTTAACATCACCTGAAGCTTCTTTAAAGCTGAATAATAATAGGACCTGGGTGTAGAGTTGGCTGCAAGAATTGAACAGCCTTTTGCTGTGATTGTACATCTCGTTGCAGATTTGTTTGCCTGGCAGTCACCAAAATTAATTTCATAAACTGATTTTTAGTTAGGAGTTAAGTTGACGTGGAATGTGTGAACTGCCTCCGAGTTCATTGGTATTCTATTTTCAGTGGTGCAAATTTAGATTAGATGACAACTTAAGTAGTGTATCAGATCTTACTAATAATGCAGTTATTTCTATAGGAAGGAAGAAAGCTACAATTAAATGACAGGGTTTACTTTTTGTTCTCCAGGAAAGGGTATATAGCAGCTAATAACTGTCAGCTCTTAAGCTCTTTGGATTTGGGGAATGGTTCTGGGTGATCCTGTAATATCAAATGCCGTTAGCCCTCAGAATGGAATGCTATTACAGAAACAGAGTAAGCAAGTAGATGTGATGCTTTGTTTTTTTTCAGCAAGTAAAATGCTTTATAAGGCTAAAACACAAATTAGATAAATTAAAAAAAATCTTTATTTTTATTAGATTAAATAATTTTAACAACTGTTAAAAAAAACAGAGAATGGCCACCTCTAATCAAGTTGACAACATATTCAGGTACAAAAGACGAGTTGTAGTTTGCATAGCTTGTCATGTTTGCATGCATGTTGCAAGTGCTACGCTGCACTTCGTTTGCTTTTAGTATTGGTGTTCTCTTAAGGATCAGAAACCAAACAACATGGTTATAGAGGTGAAACCATGCAGTAGGATGTAGATATGTTTTCCAACAGGAGCACTAGCGGTTGTTGGCTGGGGTATGGTAAGAGCACAGAGGCAGCCTTAGAGCTTGTCTGCTGATCTCTGTGCAGGCATGAGGCAGTATCATCTCTCTTGCTGTCTGTCTTTGTGTGTGCTGCTCTACTTTCATCTTCTTAGCCGTGAGAGAAACATTTTCAATTTCTTCTTTCTTTAAACTACTAATTACTGTAAACTAATCACAGTGATTGGATGCTTCTGAAGGAAGTGCTTCTAGGACAGATGGCTTTTTTATGTGCTTAGTGTGTTGCTATTTGTCGGGTGGGCTGTCTCACGGCGAGTGCTCTCCGAGTCATGGGAGAGGGTCAGGGCATTCGATCTCCATTCAGAGACATACTGTCAGAGACTTATTGTTTCTGTTTCATCCCTGAAACCTCAGAGAGATTAGTTAATGGATAACAAACACGTTGGCTTCAGATATCTATCAGAAATAAATACTGTATGTTATAGCTCATAATGAATTTATTATTACATTAGCGGCACAAAGATGTGAAATAACGTGAAACCTCCAATTCTCCAGCATAAACTGGATAAAGGAGCAAAGAACTGTTGTGAAGGCACAATGCTGCTTTATGGTCGGAGCGTGTAGCTGCTGGTCACTGCCGGCTCTGTGTGCGCTGCCCTGCTGCTGCGGAGCCAACACGGGCACTGACGCCTTGCTGAGTGCTGGCCTCCAACTGCCTGTAGGAGGGGGATGTTCTCTCAAAGAGCTACAAAGCACTGTAACATAAAATGGCCTCTTCAGGTCTCTGGGGATGTTTGGAGGAAAAGTTATTTATGCCTTGTGGCCTTTTGCCACCAAAACAGAACTGCAGTACTGCGGTAGAAAAACAGAATGGTTGGGGTTGGAAGGGACATTTAAGATCGTGTATAGGCAGGGACACCTCCCAGCAGACTAGGCTCCTCACAGCCCTGTCCAGCCTGGCCTTGAATGCTTCCAGGGAGGGGACATCCATGGCCTCACTGGGCAACCTGTTCCAGCGTCTCAGCACCCTCACAGAAAAGGATTTCTTTATATCTAGTCGAAATCTACCCTCTTTCAGTAAGCCATTAAAGCCATTTCCCCTCATCCTGTTGCTATGTGCTCTTATAGATACCAATGCACTTAAGTCCTTTGGGCTACTCTGAAGCAGGATGCTGTGTTTGTAATTATAGTGTGTTACATATGTAGCTACTTGAGACTTTTAGACAGGGGCACACTGTTCATGGCACCTGAGCCCTCGTGTACCACCATGAGCGTTTCTGGAATTGTTTAAGCCGTAACTGATCATGCAATGCGTTGTTTCCATAAAACAATTTCCCTGAAGTCTGTGTTCCCTCAGGTGTTCCTGGAAGTGCGTGGCTTCCCCAGGACAGGAGCTTGGCTCCTGCAGGACGTGCTTCCAGCCTTCTTTGGGATCTCACCTCCAATTCAGCCTATTCATCCCCCACTGCTCCAGTGTGCTTCCCTGCCTCATATGTCCCCTATAGTGGCTGCCAGTCACAAGGTGTCTGTGTGCTTGTGGATTCTGACAGAAGCTGAGAGAAAGTGGGAATGGTGGAGTGGAGGAGAAAGTGAGGGAGGGAAGTGGTGTAGAGTGGGGTTGTGCAGTGTGAGTCAGGGTGTGAATGTAGGGCGATGTGGGGAACGCGTGTGGGCCTGTGCTGTGGGGTAGTACATAGCTGTGGCCCTGAGGACCTGCAGTGTTGCTGCCTCTGAACTGAGAATAGAGCACCAGGTGCTCGTGCAGCACTCACACAGAACCTCATCACTGTGTGTGCCTGGTGCTGAGCCATAGGTACATCTCAGTACGTACAGCACTACTGGATCAAGGGTTTGTGTGCTCTGAGGAAAGCTGTCTCAAACCAAAACGGTTACAAACAAGTTATCTGAAGTTCTTCTAGATAGTCCTGAAGCCGTCTGCATTAGGGTACATAGAGTCTGAGCTCGGTGTGATGTCAGAACGGCCCACGTGGCTGACCCCTGGTGCGCGCTGCATGGGGCTGTCAGCAGGCACACCTCCGGGCTGCCCCAGCGGCCGTCTGAGCGCACCTGGGATCGAGCCTGGAACCATTCTTGGAAACAGGCTTCATAGAACTGCTTCCACTGATGTACTTAAATCAGATTAGAATCACAGCTGCTTTCTCCTGCAGACAGTGCCTGGAAGGAAGGGATGCTTAGATGGAAAGGGAAGAAAATGGCGGAAGCCTGGGGAATTGATCTGAGCATCTTTTTTTATTTTACATCTATAAGTAACAAAGTTCTCAATTTTTCTTCTGCAAGAGAAGGGTTTTTGTTTTTTTTGGTTTTTTTTTGCTTGCTTTTGTGGTTCACTTCCTCTGCCGTTTCTCTGAGGTTTATATATAAACATGATGAACACCCTGTGTTTGTAGTCTAGGAAGAATAATGCGTCTGGTTAAAAATTAACTAAGGGACAAGAGCTTATAAAACAAATACCCTCCAAAGCCCAAACTGCAGTCTTGAGTGCAGTTACAGATAAAAATTTCGTGATAACTCGTTTTCTTTCAGTTAGTGGTTCTGTAATGTGTGACTTATTTGTTCTTGTATGGAAGCTGAAATTATGCCATTGAAGGAAGGACTGCTTCTTAGTGATTTCAATATAAAATGTTAGAAGAACATCACAATGGTAAAACTAATTGATTTATTTTTTGATACCCATTATAAATCAGCACTGCGTCAGAATGGTGCATCCACAAGTGGGTAATAACACCTTTGATTAAAGGTTAGAACTTCCAGGAGAGACCTCAGCACCACCTCAAAAAATAAAGTGCAGATATGGTAATACATGTGCAGCCATTACTAAATTGCTGTTATGCAGCGGGGGAGGTGATACAAGCATGTTTATGCTCTTGCCTGCAATAGATTAAGCGCTGTCTGTCTGTTCAGGCATTGATACCATTTTAAATGCTGCCTTGTCTTTTCCAGGATGTTTACACAGAATGGCAGTAACATTTTCCTCCCCTTTGTTGCAGTGTTGGTTTGGTGGGTTCCACGAGCATTCCCCTCCCCTCTGGTTTACTGACAGAGTGCGATGGGATCACAGAAGTGTACATTTTTTTTCTGTTCTGTTTTCCAATCTGATGGCGTTGGTGCTTGACAGCCCAGGCACACTCTGGGCTCCCTTTTTGTAGTGATCTTCCCTCTTTAAAGTAGACTGAAGGTTTTGGAGGTTTTCTGACTTCCATGGAGCAAAGGCAGTACAGAGTCACAGGGAGAAGCTCTCTGCCCTGAAATTTGAAGTACGTTTTGCTTCTACCTTAATTGCTGAGCAAGCAGGACTTGGTCATGTTTCTGTGTGTGAGAAGCTGATGCATGTCTCAGGGACCTTTAGTCAGAGCTTCAGCAGACCTGTGTGCTCATTAAATCAAAGCGAACTGCAGTCCACGCCTCTCGCAAGGTATGTAATTCCTCCTGCTCTTGCAGGTGACATACGTAGGAGCCATTATCCCATAGTGTGTGCACACCTGCATACGTAGGTGACTTCAGCTCACTGGGGGTTTACTTCTGCTTCTGATCCATGAGCACTGCTTCTCAAAGAGCCTGAGCAGGAGTTGCCGGCACTTGAACCTGTGACCATACAGCTCAACGTCGGCTTTCCCTTTGGCCTGATGTTGCAGGTAGAATGGAGTTAGGCTTAGGGTGTGTCTGAATTCCTGTAAGGAATCTCATACAGTAAACATCAATCATTTTATCTGCTGATTTTAACTTTCATTTCATCTGAAGTTGGAAGTAATCAGTGATGTTCTGTGCAAAAATATTATGGAACAGAATTCAGATACATTTTTGTTTTGTTAAATGAGAACTCTTTGAATTTGCTAAGCGGAGAAATGATAGCTATGCACATTTACTTGGTTTGGAGCCGGCTGTAATGAATTACAGAAATATGAAGCATAAAGCTCTCAAAGCTGCCCAGCCTAGCAGCTCGCTTGGATGGATGCTACATGGTGTGCAGTTGCTGATGGAACAGTGCAGGAGGTGAGTAGGAGTTCATAGTTCTTCAGGCCCCTGCCACTTGTTTCAGTCAGATTTGAATCTGTTATTTAAGGCCCCAAACCCCATTCTGTTTTAAGCAATTCCATCACATTTTTAACTCCTGGTCTCTTACCCATGACGAGTACCAGGTTTACATCTGTAGCGCGGGTTTGTTTTTAAGGTGAAGGAAGTGGCGCTGCATGGTCTTTATAGGCAGTGGTGCTGACTTAGAAGGCATGAGTGTTTGTTGAACCCTCAACTTTATGAACAAGAAGAAAACAAAACAAATGGAGCATTTCTCATTTTTATTTATTTACGGAGCCCTATCCAATGCTTCCTACCATTTTTTAAAATCTGCCAGAGGAGTAAGTCTGGAACCACAAGCTTTTCCTGAATTGTGTTTATTTCCTTTCACAAATACTCAAAGTAGAAAATATTCCATTGCTTGATGGAAAAACAGAAGAAAAATGCTTAGTAAAAACAAAACCACCACCCTGCCCCCAAACGAAACAGAGCGAAGCAAACAAAACAGCTGCAGAAAAACTCACTATCCTAAGTGCAAGACAAAGACCAGCAAAAATGTTTTCATTTCTATTGGAAGCATTAATTTCTATTTCCTTGTAGCTCTGGCTTAAAGATGTGGATAAAACAGGATATCTAGTGCGACTTGAGGGAACGACAGAATAAACTACCCAGTATATTGCTTGAAACCTTATTTTCTGATCATATTGTTACAATATTTAAAAAATGTTTTTATTTAACCTACTCTGCATCGTTCCCGGATATGGATATTGTGTTGCACAGTAAATGCAGCAAAGAAAAAAGTGGTTTTGAATTCTTAAAAGTTAAAAAGGTCTTTTGTTTTTTGAAAATCAAACTGTTCTGGATAATTTTTAACCCAGATATTTCATACTTGATTTGGTTTGATAGAAACAGTTCTGGGAATGCTAACTAGAAAATATATCATCCCTCTGGGCAGATGCCATTAAATAAACATGTGTTCACTACTACATAAGAATATTATTTTTTCTAATGTGGCATATGCATGACAAGCACAGAAGGCTTAACTGTCAAACTTGAAAAAAATATCTGTATAGCTAATTCTGTGCTTGCTCTCAAACTAGCTTTTGCATATGCTGTGTTGTTTTTCTGCATAAATTCTTTACTTTTGCTTTTAAATATCCATTATGATACTAGGACTATCTATAATCAGCCACCAAGTAATAGAACAGCACTGAACTCCCTTTGGGGAAATTATTTAAGGCAGCATATATGCTGATCTAAATTGCGTGGTGTTGTAAACCTGACACTTGTCAGTATCATTCCTGATTATTTTGATTGTATGGAATAATTTTGGAGCAGTTTCTCCTCTCCAGCCATTTTGAATAGGACGAACAAAGTGAAGGAGGAAAATCTCCACCCACTTCTCTGAAAATGAACTCAGTTGAACTGCATTTTGGGAAGTGCAACTTCTCTTGGTTTTAACACGTCTTAAAGAGCACACCTTTGTGTTGTCGGCACTAAATCCATTGCACTGGGCATCACATTTTCTAAGTTTAAAAAGAAACCTGACTTTTAAAATGAAATATATTCAGGTTTCTTTGCTTTTATGCATCTTCTGAGTGTTCTGAATGAACAAGATGGAAGAGATGCAACGTTTGCTGAATATAAAGATGTTTTAACTCTAAACTGAAGAGTTTTAATTATCCTCTATTAGTATTACCAACAACCTGCCAGAGTGAGAACAGGGCAGAAATCCTCTGTGGTTAAATAATCAGATTCTCATTTCAGCTGTTGAAAATGGGCTGCTTCTAAATCAAAGTTACTGGATTAGGATGTTGTGTTGTGTATGCTGATGAATGTATGCAGCAGTACTCTACTGGGATGTTATAATGTTAATTCTTCAAAAGTGCTGCAATTTACATTGAAATTAATGAGAAGAAGGAAAACATTTCTTTCAGCTACGTGGATCCAGGCAATTATAGATGGTGTTTTTCTTCTGTTAGATGTTGTTCTGTTCTGGGATTTTCCTTGTACCAGTTCTTGAAGTTGGGGATTTTCTCCTTGTCCTCTGCATTCTCACTTGCTGCCCAAATAATTCCTGTAGAGAGGTTTGCTGCCTGCTGAGGGCCCGCAGTTGGTACAGCAGTGAGAGGCTACTGGGTATGGTAAAGCTGGAGGACTACTATCCACTCCTGCTCTTTCAAGCTGCGTCACAGGAGTCTGTAACTAGAAAGTCACAAAATATTAAAGAAGACTTTATGTCCCTTGGGAAGACGTTGAAGGAATCGGTAGTGTTCTCCTTGATGCTCCTGGTTGGGACCCGAGAAGGAGAATGGAGCAGCTGAATGAATGGCTGCATGGATGGTGTCAGGCTCAGGGTTTCGGGTACTATGATGTAGGATACACCTTTAATAGACTGAACACGCTGACATCAAATGAATGCAACTGGCCAGAAGGGGCAAGGATGTTCTGGGCAGCAAGCTGACTGGGCTGATCACCAGAGCTTTAAACTAGATGTGGTGGGGGAAGGGGATGTGCTTCTGGGTGACAGAAGAGCCAGGGAAGCAAGAGGGAAAAAGGGACAGGAAGCAGAAGGGGAAAACCTCAGATTCCTCCCAGAGGAATTTGGGAGGGCTCCATCAAGAAGGTAACTTAGCTTCTAGCCCGGGTGAAGAGCCTCTACGCAAATGCACACGACATGAGAAATCAGCAGGAGGAGATGGAAACTGTGGTGCAAATAGAAATCTATGATCAGGTTGCTGTCGCAGAAACGTGGTGTCATGAATATTGCACAACTGGAATAGTACAGTTGAAGGCTGTGAGCTTTTAAGAAGGGGTAGGCAGGGCGAGAAGGATGGGGGAGTTGCCCTCTATGTTAAAGATTGGATATATTGCAAAGAGCTACCTCTAAAAAGCAGACATAATGGGGTGAAGAGCTTGTGCGTTAAGATTAGGGACCAGACCAATAAAGGGCTTCTCGTGGTCAGTCTACTGCAAGCTGCCTGATCAAGGAGAGCCTGTTGATGAGGCCTAATTGCTTCAGCTGCAGGAAGTGTCACACTCACAGGCTCTCATCCTGATGGGGGACAAGCCACTCTCAATCATATCTGAGAAATCATGGCTGGCAGGCGAAGCCCCTGGTGACAGGAAGAAGGAAAACATCACTCCCATTTTTGAGAAAGGAGAAGGGAAGATCTGGGAAGCTGCAGGCCAGTGAGCCTCACCTCTGTGCATAGAATGGTCATGGAGAGGATCCTTCTGGAACAGATGTTAAGGCACGTGTGAGATGAGGAAGTGATCTGAGACAACCAGCATGGCTTCAGCAAATGCAAAAAGTTTGAGGGAGCTGAGCTTCTTCAGCGTGAGGAAGAGAAGGCTCCAGGGAGACCTTGTTATGGCCTTCCAGTACACTTGAAGGGAGCTTACAAGCAGGAAGGAGACTTTCTTACACAGTCTCATAGTGGTAGGAGAAAGGGGAATGGCTTTAAACTGAAAAAGGGGAGATTAGATGTTAGGAAGAAATTCTTTACTCAGAGAGTGGTGAGGCACTGGAATGGGTTGCCCAGAAAGGCTGAGAATACCCCATCTCTGGAGGTGATCAAAGCCAGGTTGGATGGGATCCTGGGCAGCCTGACCTGGTTGTTGGCAACTGTGCCCACGGCAGAGGAGCTGGAACTAGATGATCTTTTAGGTCCTTTCTAACCTAAGCCATCCTAACATTCTCCAAGTTGGAATGTGCAGCCCTGTGGAGCATGGAATGAAGTATATGCACAGCATGCCAGTGTGTGGGTGCTGACATCCTGCTCTCCTGTGATGAAGGAGCCCCTCACAACTCCATTCTGCTTTTGTTCCTTGTGTTATGCCTCTTCTTCCCATCTCCGTCAAAGTTTTCTCTATGTAGCCTTGTAAAAACACATTTACTTTGGGCCAGTGGGAATAAGAGCGGTTGTTATGAGCATAAATACTCAAAATGCAATTTTTTTTTTCTAATGTTAAAGGATGGGTGCTAGGGCCTGCGTAGCGCAAGATAAATCCCTGGGAGGTGCTAGGTATGTCAGATAAACTAAGGGAAGAGAACTGGTTCCAGATAAGAAGAAATGAAACATTTTGATGAGAAGTTCTGTCCAGTTCTTTTTCACCATCTAGGCTGTTGTATCCTGAGCAGGAAACTCTTGACTGCTGAGTTCAGCAACAAACGCCAGTGCAGTCTGGTTTCCAGTGCAGTCTGTTTTTTGGGGGGGAGGGGAGCTGATGAGAGGTGGATTTAGTGTGGGATAATTTCTAAAATTTGCCAGGTATAAGATATCAAAGTAATTCCCTGGATCCAGCATGTCCTGTTCCTGCTGACACGTGCTCATGAATGTCCTCTCCATGCAGAGGCTGGACAACCTTCTGGGGTCAGCTGCTCCCAAGGCTGCGTGGCAGGAACAAGGCAGTCAATTGGAAATTTAAATACAGTTGTCAACAGAGGTTACATTATTGTGTCCTCTTTACCAAATGTGGTACGCAAGTTATCTAATTATTTCGACTGCTTGGATCTGTGTAACTAAACAGGCCCTGTAGTGTGTCCGGAGAGGAGGACAGGGTGGTGGCTGTCTGTGGGCCGGGGCCCTGCGTTCCTCATGGCCTGGGGCCTGGGTTTGCGAGGCAGTCTCTCCTGGGTCTCAAGTGAATTGGTTTTGGTCACGAATTCATCTGGGACTTAACATTTGTCCATGTTGCAGAGCCAAAACGGGATTCAGCACAGTTAAGTTGCTGGAAAGCTTTAAGAACGAGATGGACAGCAAAAGTAACTAGGTTTGCAGGAGCTTGTGTTTCAGACAAGCCATTGCGAGTGGGTGAATCACCTCTTAGCCACGTGCTTTGACCCCATTAAAGATAACTGATTTCTGATTTTAAATTACTAGGTTTTCCTACACGTAGTCAAAAAGATTTCAGAAATAAATTGTTGTACTCTGGTTGCTTGTTTTGAGTCCTGCTTATAATCGGTTGCATCTTTTTAATATGTTTTGAAAAGTCAGGGCCTTTTGACATTCGAGATATGGTTGATTTGATTTATGGACTTCTTAAGGCATTAGAAAAAGAAAGAAAAAGCAACTTTAATAATCATAATACTGAGAATTGTCTTGAATCAGTCTATGTTGTAGATTTTTCTAAGTAGTAATCCCAGGGCCTACTTAACTAACTCCATATGGCTGAAAGCATGCAGTCAGCCTTTAAGTGGGACAAAGAGTGTTGGAGTCTTAATGAAATATGCAGTAATCATCAGGGCTGTGCCAGCTCTTTACATTATTTCACACTGCTGCCTTGAAACAAAGAACAGGATGTGGCACATTTAATGCTTTCCCCTTGAGAATTAGTTGGAGTAAAGTTCAATTTTTAATTCAAAAGGCAAGGAAAGCTGTTACGGAATTAAAGATGTGGATGCTGCCCAGATGAGCTATAAATAACTGATCCGTGAACAGCAAAACCTCTCTAATGCTCAAGAAAAGATAGACGCAGGCTGCTACAACAGCATACTCATCTTAAACCTTTTCTCTTAGTTCCGTTGTTTTTTTTCTCTGCTAATTTAGCTATTAAAAAATGATAACTAGTTAAATTTAATCAAACAGGGAGTTAAAAATAAGATTTGTAGCTTGTAAATACAATTGCAACAGCATTTAGTTTTATTGTTAAATGAACCTTTTCCTTGCAGTGTATTTTGCTGTTGGCACTTTGTGTGGTCTCATGTGACAGCATCCAGTGCTTGTGCCCATTGGAGTGGCTTACAGCCTACGCTGTCGTGTTCTGCATGGAGAGCAGACACCAGTATCCAATTCTCTGGATTGAGTCTCTCTCCAATTTACTGCTTAGCTTCAGGTGCAGAGTTTGTATAACTAGTGGTTGTTAAATTGACTCCGTTTGTTTCAAGACAAGTAAGCTAGCAAGTGGGACTGTATTCTTACTCTGTAATTCTGGAGTTGTATGCCAAGTTCAGGAGAATGGGATGGCAGAACCTTTTTGACTGATGAATCTGCAATTCCTGTCCAGTAGCGCAGTGGAGGGATGCTTCTTGTCAGGGATCTGCAGGTGGGATCTTCCTGACATATTTGCCTGTGATTCTTGCAGATGTTGAATCCCCCTATTCTAACTTCCATCTCTAACTGCTCAAAAGACAGCTAGCGTCCATAAGGTATGTTAAAAATAACGTACCAAAGAGCAGTAGTTGCTGTAGGGCAACTATTCTTTTTTGGCAGAACTCCCAAAGTGAAAATGTTGTTATTGTATTGAGGTAATATTTCAATCTTGATAGATTTGAAATTGCTTTTGAGCTTCCTCCCTCCCATTCTGTTGTTTGGATTAAAATGTATTCTGGTATCCACTGGGCAGGCAGCCAGTACTAAATTAACGGCTTCCACTGAAAAGTCTTTGTGCGTTCTGAGTTTCCAGAGCACACACGTTTGACGTGAATATCTCGGAGTTTTGAAGGTATCGTTCCTAGGCAGTATGAGTACATAGTGTGTGTTTTTAGAATTTAAGTGTTGATGGAGCTTTCTGTAGTATTTTCTTGAACAGGAAATCTATTTGAAAATTGATTCAGTATTTTTAAGAGCAGTGAAGAGTGTAAGACCTTTTTTGTTTTTATATGTGTGTGTATATACGCACATACATACACTTTCCTTTGCAGCACCGAGTTTAATAGAGAGCTATTGAAAGATGTCTGTCACTTCCACTTCTGTCTTGGATTGTACTGTAAAAATAAACTAAAAGGCAGTTCATTTTTCCTCATAGTTAAGCTCATGTAAATTTGTTTCTGCAACTTGTACTGAAATGAACTCGTTTACAAACACCTGTTCGTATACATCAGCATCTCAGGTACCTCTGCTTCCAAAGCATTCCTCTTAGTACATTTAGCAAAGCAGGTGAATAATTCTGTTCTGTAGCACATCTCTTAAGCTCAGACTTAATCCTTTTCTCATTTCATAATTACTTGTAATGGAGTCGGTCATCTCAGAAATACTCGTGTCGCAGTGCAGATGGTGTTTGGCCATGCTTGTTACAGAAGTGTGTTGCTGCTGTTTTGAGTTGATGACTTCTCATAAGAGTTGCTGAGAATTAAGTAAGCAGTGAGCTCAAAGAAACATTAATCTTGTCAGTGCTTTGCTTTTGGCATCCTATTCAGTCCCTGTTCAGTCATCCCATTTGGTGTCAGGGCAGTATCTCCTGCTAACAGACATGGGCACCGCATGCTGTTCTGAATGCATGAACCTGGAATCCTGAAACAGAAATGGGGTGCGTGTATGGGCTTTAAAGGCCAAAGTGGGGATTTAAGCCACTTGTGTTTTATAAGCATCTGCCTCCACAGTAATCTTCCTAATGTTACTGTTTGTACAACCGTGCTTTTTTTCCTTAATATCTATGATGTGAATTAACATCTCTATGTTGGCACTGGTGTAAGTTGTCCTTGGCTGGGGATGCGGGGCAGGAGAGGACGCAGCCTTGTGCTTGTGGAATGGTTGGGGTAAGGAGCCACTATCCTAATTCTGTGATTAGGATCTTAGCATTTCCAATGTATTAAAGTCTGTGAGGATGGCTTACAGTGTTTCCGCACACGTGTACGTACAAAGTACATCTGCCAGAGATGTCTTGAGCTAATGTTGGCAGTGTGCAGTGAAACAAACAGCGCAGCAACTTTTAAGTCTTTTGGGCTAATTTGTAACTGATGGTATGTGAAAAGGCATTTTAAAATATATAGAGACCAAGAGTGAGATGAGTGGGGGAGATTTTTCTTAAATACGGAATAAATATATCATTCCTGTGACACCTTGTCAAAAGAAAAGACGTTCAAAGCAGTTCTTGTGAAATGCAAAAGATGACAGTAGTGAGAACATCAAGTGTATATTGCCTTACAGATTTGCTGAGAATTCATTGCAAATTTGTCAGGGATTAGGAGAATTTTAGGTGTAAAACACTGCTTTATCAAACTTGTTTTCCTATCACAGTATGAGCCTTACTTTATGCTGAAAGATATTCTAGTGGAAGTTAAGTACTTGTTAAGTAATTTGTCTGTCTCTGTTATCGTATTGACTTGAAGGTGATCACCAGATTTGATGAAATTATTTCTCATGCTTAAAGGTAGGAACTCCATGCATTTTGTAGCGTGGCTCTGATAAGGTCAGTCATGTGGGTGACTAAAATATTGCCTAAATGTACATAATTTTTCAGAATTACCCCCACTGACCTGATCTTAACTCCCTTCTTTAGTCACTGGTAAAGCCCACCACTGCTGTGGCTGAGAATCAGTTTGGGAGATGCAGGGTTAATGCTGGCAGTAGTGACTTTATTTATTTGCTTTTTTTAACTCAGATAGAAGTGGTGCAATTATTTTAGACCTTTCCTCTATAGAGCTCCTCTATAATTGTTTGGAAAAAGCCGCATATTGACCATTTGAATGTGCTAATGCTTCTGTGTGATGATAGTAGTTAAAAACCTACACCTCAGATATTGCTTATGTGTAAAATTAAGATTGTTTTGCTTCTCAATATCCTTTCTGCAAAATGTTAGAAAAGCCTTCTTTGTGGAGTTAAGTTTGTGGGAAAGAGTCACCGCTATGACACAGAAATTGAAGTGTATTATATCTAGATTTTTTTGCCAGCAGACTATTTGGAATAATTGTAAGGTTCTCTACTAAAAGACAAAGGCCTTACAGGTTGTGTAGATCTCGAATACACAAGGAAGGAGTGACAGAAAATAAGTGTAATTGTCAATGCTATTAATCATTGGTCTCTTGGTTATGTTCGATAATTGCTCTGGACCAGGATAGAGAGTATGTACTGTAGCAAATTTCCAAACAGGATACGTTTCTGGTTCCTTTAGATTTTCCTTGGGGGGAAAAGCAGCAAAGCCCAGCGTCCGGGTAACATTCGGCTGGAAGCCTCCTTTGCTGTCAGATCGTTTAAATGTTACAAGGCAATGAAGTGTGTTGGCCAAGGCAGATCCAACCGAGCAGGGCTGCCAGCCTGAGGTTGGGTTTCAGATGGGGACTTCTCATTGTTAATTTACAGTTAAACGGAGCTCTGTGAGTGTTATTTGGCAGTGATAGGAGCGTGTACCTAGTAGGAGTTGCTCGTTACATCCATAGCATAGCTATGTCAGTTAGGGGTGGCTTTTCTGCTTCCGAAATTAGTAGGTGAGAATTTCAGTTTGGCTACAGGCATATACTGGAGTGAATGATTTATCCTTTTTTAATGTAATTACAGCTGAGTTTTGCCTATGTGAGGAGCAGGTATGGTTCACACAGGCAGTCTATTGGATTTATAGCTGAAGATGTGCTTATTTCTTTGTCGTTAAAATCCTTGACAGAAAAGGAAAATTGCATCCATTACAGTATCTCGATGTCAGTTAAGACATTCTGACAACAGATTATTCTTTTTGTTTTTTTTTGTCCTGCGTTTGGAAACGATCCCACAGATTCCCTGTCCGAATTGCTTGTGAAATTCCTAGAGCGCCCAGCGGGGTTGGGCTGATGCCCATGAAAAGAGGCTGCAGCCCAAGGCGAGCACAGAAGGACGCAGCCCTGGGCTGCGGTGTGAGCTGATGCGCGGTGACGTGGGCTGCGTGGCCAACCCAAGTGGGGCATGCAGGGACTACTGGGACCGCCGCGTCAGCTCTGATCACAGTGAAGCCTCTGCAGGCAGCACCGTGCCTAGGTCCTTCTACTTGACAGCTGAGGTCTTTCCTTTAGGATGCGTAAATGTGGTGGTTGTTTATCAGAAAGCTGGGAAAACATTAATGAGGTGAAAGGAATTACAGTCTCTATATAGCTCTGCTTTTTAAATGGGAATCCATTTTTATTAATGACAGTAAAACCTTTTTTTTTTAATAACTTTGAAAAAAATAGCCTTTTGTGTTCACGTGTGCAGCGAGACCCTGGGCTGGAGGCACGGCAGTGTGCTGAGTGTGGGATTCTGCCATGAGCAGGGATCGCTCTGTCCCTCAGATGGCCATGCTCGTCTTATTCCGTTGCATTTGCTTCTGGTGTTTCAGCGTGGTCTACCCTGTGTTCCCATGAGCTTGGAGACTGCCATGTAAGGATGCCTGCTTTGTATTACCCTTTGACCTTGGACTTTAACTTTGTGGCATTACAGGACGGATATTCTTATCCTTGAGGGAGGATCCATTCTCATATTGTTCCCTGTTGCAGTAGCTGTTGCTGAGCTGTTCGGAGCTTGCCAATGTGGCCGAGTTCTGCCTGGGGATGTGGTACTCCTTGAGTAACCACATACAGCACGTAGGAATCTAAGTAAGCAGTCCTGATGTCCCAGTGAACAGTGGCTTGAAAGCGAGAAATTAATGTGGGTCTGCACCCTTGATTTCACTAAGCGGTCATGAGGCTGGTGGGGGGAAGGCAGGGCTCCAAGGCCTGCCCTCTTTTCCTTGGTTGTGTTCCTGCGTGTGACACTTTGCTTCCATCCCTTGCTTCCAATATCCAGAAGACAGCTCTGTCTACTGCAGAGGTGGCAGTTTGTGGTGCTTGGCCCTCGAGCTACTGAATTAAAAACAGGAGCAGGAGCACAGCATGCAGGTGCCCCATTCAGAGCAGTGCAGCACACCTGATGCACTCAGGATCGATGCCAGTGGAAGCTCCTTGAGGCGCACCTTGCTGCGTGGGCTGTGCTCCCTGTTGGATCCAAGGTGTTGCTATTCCTCGTGTGTTCTACTGGTAGCGAGTGACATGACCAGGTAAGGTGGGGTGGTAGAATATCTTCCAGAGGCCAGGAAAGCCATAGCTATGGAATAACTTTCCCCGTTTTAAGATGTCGAGGAAAAAAAGTTGTTACTTCTTTTATTCAGCTATTCAGTGGCCGTTTCAGGTTTAGAGAGATTTGAATAGCAAGTGCTTCTTTATATATTACCTCTCTTTGTATGCTCTCCTTTCCCTTTAAGTGCTGGGGGCATAGGAACAAAAAAGTATTTAATGAATGATGATGGAGAGCAAAGTGCAGAGAGACTGCAGGGAAAAGGTTAAGGCTCCTCATTAGATTGAACAGGAAAGCAGAAGCTACAGATAAGACGAGGGAAAATAATCTTAAATCATGAAAGATCAGTTCTGTCCTGTTTTCTGAACCTGTATAAATATTGAAATACCAATTTGAATGGAAGAGTATGGATTTTCATGCAGAATTCAAGTAAGTTTGAAGGGGGTGGGAATGTTTTAACACTTCACCACAGTAGGTGGAAGAGTTTCTCATCATTGAATTCATTGGCTTGGATAAAAATTCCCGAAGACTTGAGGAAAGTAGGCCAGTTCTGAGGCTTTGCTGAGCTGAGGAGAGGAGCACCGAGGAGCCCTGCGTTTCCCAGTAGGGCAGGGAGCATTGCGTATAGGCTTGGGCTAGCAGCACAACAACTCGATGTGCAGAAGTGCCAGCTGCATCCTTGGGCAGCTCTTATCTGTCCTGGGGGCTGAGGTGGCACCAGGGGGGCTGCGGGCTGCGTCCTGAGCCATGCGAGGGGCCCACATCCCATGTAGAGTATTGCTGGCAGGTCTCTGTGGGCAGAAATGCTTTCTTGTTCCTCAGTTGCTGTGTGCTGTGTCTTGGCTTAATCAAATCCACTTGGAGAAGAGCTAAACTGTTTGGGAAAAAGATTAAATGAAGGTTTGAGTAATTGAAAATGAGAAAAATCCTGGTTTCTCTTCATCCTAAATGATGTAGATTGACTGTGAAGTCTGGGTGTGCTTTGTACTGCACTGCACTTCTGTCTGAGCTAAATTATTCCTTCCTTCTCTCTTTGCGCATGTATACAGATAAAGTAGATTAACTTCTCCTAATCTTAACTGCTGTTCTAAGAAAACAAAGACAATTTTTATCTCTGTTCCTGGAGTCCTTGAAGAGCAAAAATATAGAAATGTGTGTATAATAATGTAAGGGCAATCCACAACCCTGATTTTGCAGACATGAAGTCCTTGCAATTTCCATGCTTCTGATGTGGCTCATTTTATACAGTGAGTGTAACGAGTGAGTAGGAAGTAGCTTAAATAAAAGGAAGAAGGAGGAAGGAGTTGCATAGGCATTGCTGGGTTGTTGGCCTCTACCTGACAGTAAGGTGTGAGCTCAGAAACATCTGGGGTATTCTCAGCCATGACAACAAGGTGAGCTGAAGTCCTCCTTTATTGGATACTGGGAGCTCCCCCTGTGCAGGTAGCAGTCCAGTTAGATGAAACAGGTGTAGTCTTTAATGAAACAGTAGTCTTTAATGTAGAGAAACGTTCAACAGTTCTCAATTGAGGCATAAATTGGTGTCTTTTTTCCATTTGCGATTTGTACAGGAGTTGCTTGTTCTTAAGTAGGCTTTCTTCGATGAGTTCCTATTCTTCTCAGCTTACAAGCTCGTTCATCTTGTTTCTGCAATGAAGATTTAACAATTTATGACATCATATTAATATCCATGGCAACAGACTGTAAAGTGAACAGCATCTTATATTTGCATTGCAGAATCAGCAGTGAAGGAGATGGCTCCAATTGAAACATGGGAAATAACTCCAGCAAGGAATACAGGAAACCCCTGTGAAGGGGTTTGGTTGGTTTTACTTACTTGGTTGTTTTTTTTTAGATGTTTTCTCAAATTTGATTAAACAGATTTTTTTTTTTAAAAAAAGCAGTTTACAAAAGTGAATCAAACGTTGCATCACACTTTTGGTTGAACACAGAGTCATCCTTCCTCCTTCCCTGGCAGCTCCTGCCTGAACCTGCGCTCACTGGGGCACCTTTCTCAGCTCCTGCACAAGTTGCAGAGATCTTCGTAGGGCAGGCCTGGCTACAAATAAATAATTACTAAATGACTTACCTGCTCAGTTTGACTGATTGTGACAGTCTGGTGGCCTTGGGTGGTCTGTAAAGTCGTGATGCTTAGTTCATAATTGTGTGTATTTCAAAGGATCAGTGTGTTTCCAGAATGCCTTCAGTCTACAGTAACTTCTGTTGTTTTTTTTTCTGTCTCCTAATGCTTTATACTGCGTTGGAGCTAAATTATGCCATCTTTTTTTTTTGTTTTGTTGGTTTTGTTTTCCCATAATCCTTTCTATTTAAGAACAGAAACGTGCACGTTCACAATATGTTTTTCCATCTCCACCAGAAAGAACATCTGTAGGTTTCCCAGCTCAAGTGCTTGATTGGAATGGATGGGGGCAGGGAGGCAGGGCTCGTTTCTCACTGGGGGTTATTGGCAGCTGTGGTTGGGTAGTCCCCCCCCCCCCCCATGCACACACAGCCGTGTTCCTCTCCGTGAGGCTGTGAAGGACTGGAGGAGCCTGGACACAGCTGTGCCGAGGTGTTGGAGAGCAAAGCCGGACTGTGGAACCTTACAGTTGGTTCTGGAGGTGTGTCACAGACAGCATCATGTCTGAGCAGCACATCCTCACTGTGCCATTGGGCTGCGTATGGCTGAATCTGCTCCTCAAGTATACACAGAGATCATTGCTAAACCTATTGCTTGGTTTTGCTTCTTTAAACAAGTGAACAAAGCAACAACTGCAGACAGTGCCAGTAGGGCTAAATTTGTTCTCACGTATTGTTTTCAGTTACTTTCTGCTGATGTACTTGAGAGGGGCGGGCGGTGTTCTGGAGATGTGCTGCTCTTGCTGTGCTTGGCTGGTTTTTTAATGGAATTGCTTCAACTTTTCCTTCAAGTTTTTTCTGTAAACAAATTTGAAAGCCAATTTTGTACTTCATTGTGTGGAGTATTATGGTGAGCTCCAGTAGCTAGGTAGGGAAAACAGCAAAATAAGCTTCAAAATGCTATTTTCAAGTGGCGTGTAAGCAAGAAGCAAATGTTTGAGCAACTCACTTTGAAAAAGTAATAGGAGGAGGACTTAGCATGGATGTTCTGTATGTCATGGGATTTGTGCTGTGGTTTGCTCCTACAGCCATCAGTTACGTGTCTGCATTGTGTCATTAAAATGGGAAAATACTCTCTAACAGCCTCCTGTATTCCTTAATTAAATCAAAATGTAGTGTTCTAATAGCATAGTATTAAGGCTTTCCAATGGATGTTGTAATTTCTATTAGCATCAGATTAAAAAGCATAAAGGAAAAGAAAGGAAGTAGTAATACAGGCTGTAAGTAGTTCAGCTATTGCAGGAAGTGTGAAATGAGAAGAGAATGGGCACAACTTCAATTTTTATGCAAAAGAATGAACTCAGATTTTGGATAATTGAAATCCCCATACTGGTGAAACCAAAGCGTGCAGCTGGAATGGGAATGTCACAGTGTCCCCAGGTACAGACAGCGAGGGGGAGGGGGCAGGAGGGGTACCCAGCACTGCTGGTTTCATGGGACTTCCCATCTTTCTTTCTATAACTGTAAATTATCAGTTAAAAACTGTGATAGCCTGTGAGCATATTGTAAAGCTGAAAACAAACTTAAGCAGCAAGCTGTCTTCCTTAAAGGTGGTGATATTTTTCCTGTCTGAATGCAGTTGTGCAGCAGGAATGCATGAGCCCCAGTGATGCATAAGAACTGACGGGCTGCACGAAGCGGCTGTGTTCTCTATCCAGCTGTGCCCAGTGACTTGTGCTTCTGTGTCCTTGTGGCTGTGCGTGCAGTGCCCTCAGCCAGGGGCAGCCTGGTGTGAACCCCATGGGTGGCACTGGCTGTGGGGTGCCTGGGAGTGCTGACGGGGTTGTGCCCAGGAGAGCTGGATGGGGAGGGGTCTGGGTTTGGCAGGGCTCTGGTTCCAAATGGGATCCTGTGGCTTAAGCCATGTAGTGACTTTTTGGGGATGTCCCTGTGCTCAAGAACAGGGACGTGAGTATGCTGGTGCTGCTTCCCCCTGCAGTCATTCTGGATTTCAGAATGCCTTATGTACTTGATAAATGAGGGCAGCCTTGTGGTTCCTTTCCCTTTCCAGGCAGGAATTAACAGGAGCCATATTTTTGTAGGAACACCTTGGTGTTCTTGTGCACATGCTCAGCCCTTCTGCAGCCCCCCCCCCCACTCTCATATTCCCCTTGAGTCCAGCAGAACCCCTCTGCCGAGCGTGCGGGCTGCGTAAAAATATCTTGAGAAAAGAGAAGAAAGGCCCCTGTTCCCTTTGAACAGTGCAGAGAGGAAGGGTTCACTGATGCAGATGTAATTTGGTAGTTTTATTTTCTTTGAACCTGGAAAGATCAAAAGGCAGAAGTGGGGGAGTTGCAGCCAGTTTGGGCAACGAGGGCTGCTGGAAGTCAGTGGAAATGGGAGCAAAGGAAGAGGAAAACGGGAGATTTGGAGGGGGAAGAAGTGAGCAAATCAGATTTGGAGGGTGGAGATGGCTTTCTGGGAGGTTCCTTTGGCTCGCTTCTACGATTCTCTGAGAAACTGTTTTTATGACCTTGTGACAAACAGCTGCGGAGGGAAATTAGGTGTAACGGAAAGTGAAAAGTTCAGCGATACGGGAGAAAATGTGGGAAGCTGCCCAGAACCAATGAGAGGTCAGGCACTGGAACGGGCTGCCCGCGGAGGTGGTGGAGTCACTGTCCCTGGAGGTGTTCAGGAAACATTTAGGTGTCGTGCTGAGGGATGTGGTTTAGTGGGAATTATTGGTGGTAGGTGAATGGTTGGACTGTATGATCTTAGAGGTCTTTTTCAACCTTGGTGATTCTATGAATGTGTGTGACACCCACAGCCAGGGCACTGGGCATCCCTCCATCCTTGTAGGCTATCTTCGCTATGGTCGTGTTGGGTTACTGGGTTTTGGCTTTTTGTGTTTAGGAAAGGGCCTTTGCGGCAAATATGAGGTAGTTTGAAAGTTAAACTACCCAAAACGAAGAAGGGGGAGGGAGTAAATGAAACCCTTTACTTCAAGGATTTGTTGGAGTTTTCTGGAGCATGAGAGCAGGTTTCACACTGAACAGTGTAAACAGCTTAAAAGTGGTGCCCTATTTATGTTCGTTGTACTCTTTCTTGGGACAGCACTGGTGACTGTGAAAGGCATTCAAAGCAAAACCACGCAGCAAACGGAGCCGTTCTGTTTGGAATCACATCTCTGAAGTGAGCGACACAGCTTGTTCTGCATTTCTACATGGAAAGCTGATGTGAGCTGTAATTATGCAGAAATGTTTATACAGACGTCACGGATAATGACTTTGAGTTTGGAGGAGTTGGATATTAGCCTTCATTTTTTTGAATATTTAGAGCTGAATATCTAAAGAACTGGGAAGTACTGGGCATCTTAGGTGTGCGGTTTGTTCCTTGGGCCTGTGAAACACTGCGTTGCTAACCATGATGCTGAGCATCCGCTTAATATCTGAACTGTGATGTCTGACCATAAAAAAAAAAAAAACAGAAACAAAACCAAAACAAAACAGAAAAGACCATGGAGGTGTGGAGGAACGTGAGAGTGTGGGAGAGGAGAAGGGGATGATTTAAGATTTAATAAATAGCTTTAAAAAAAAAATGGTGGGGAAGCGAAGAAAGTGCTGCTTGAGGTAGTGCTAACACAATCTAAGTGCAGACACTTACCTACCATCTGTTTTTTTTTCCAATAAATAGTTATTATGCTAATTTTTGTTTCATTGTGCAACAATTACAACGCCGTAGTATTCCTGTGATATCCAGCAGCTGTTGCACCAGTTTTATTTTCGCAGTCATTGGCTCTGGTAGAAAATTCTCATCGTTACGTAGAAATTTGTGGGCCGCTGCAATGCAGAGTTTGGCTGCGTGTGAGCAGCAGCCCCCACTGGTATTCCCATCTCCCTGGGACTGTGGACAGCGCCTGCAGTCTAAGTGCTCCTTGGATGGACCCCGCGTATTCACAGAGCTACAGATAAGTTGTGTTTGTAAATAGATTAAGACAAATTGATCGTTCCGGTGAGCATTTGGTTCTCTTTTGGCTGATGAATTGACTGGAGGCTGCGCCAGGATGGATTCCCCGTCCTGTCGGAGTAAGCAGTACAATTTCCCTACGATCATAACCAGTGCAAGGAAATTAGATCTCTAAGTGGGTTGAATCTGATTTAGTAATAAGTCAATTTAATCTCTAATGACTTCAGACACAGATTTTACAAGGTGATCAATGGCAGTATAACAATGATCAATCAATAGCATTGCATTTAATTGGATTTTTATGGGTGTAATATAGTTTTTCAGAATTAATGTACCATTGCATCGCTCTGTTACTCTTTTAACTCAGTTCTCTAGAAGAAATGCTGGTTGCTCTTTGAAATATTGTTTGAAGACCACAGTTAATAAAAATTAAAATGAAAAATGAAATGCTTGGTTTTGGTAATTGAATTTCTGATTTTGTTTGAATTGTTTGGCAACGTGTTGTTAAAAACTGCCTCCACGTGTGGGAGAAAAGCCATGCTCTTCATATTTCATGGCGCAGACAAAATATCGGAGAGTACCAGGGAACGTGCGCTGCTCTGAATAGGAATCCTAAGTAGCTGAGTAAGTCCCCGTCCTCAGCAGTTTGACATAGTAATCTTCCCTCCAAGTAATCTCCTTGTCCCACGCGTCCTGCTTTAATCTATCAGTATTTCTGCAGTGTGCAGCAAGAAATTGATTTTTAGTAATTTTAATGGCTGAATAACTGGCCCTGTCCCAGAGTGTTTTTTCATATTTGCAGTGGCCAATGTGGTTACTGAGCTCAGTGTTCTGGATAATAGGTTTCATTAGTTTTGATGCCTGAGGTAAAAAAGCAGTAGGTGGGAATAAAGACTGTTTTTGATGTCTAGACGTTCGTTTCAGCTGTTGCTGCAATACGATACATTAAAAGGAAATATGTAACATAGCTCTGAGGAAATATGTGTTCTTTGAAACTAATTCTACTTTTAAACTGCATAAGGCGGTGTGACCTGAATTATTAAAATGTGGGTGGCTGAGTTTCTTAAAGGTATAACTATCTCTGCCGTGCCAGCGCAGTCTCGACTTGCCTTCTCTCCTTCCTTCCTCTGTTTCTTTTAAGTAAAATATGTCAGTTTGGTCACTGGAGCAGAACAGAGATCTTATTATCTTTCCAGTGTCTCTGCTGGGAGACCTAAAATTATTGAAGTATTTGCTTTGATATTTTGCTGTGACTTTTCTCCTTGAAATTTTTATAATGGCTCTTTTTTGAGAGCATGGCTGGCTTCATGAAAGTCGCTGGACGCTTTGAAGACCTTAATATCTAGAATCTGAAAATAAAAGTCTCTGAATGTGCTAAGTTGCTCATTAGTATATGTTTAAGTTATATATTTTTACGAAATGATTCTAAATTACTGTGATGGGTTTTAATTTAATATCTGAACTGTATGTAAGGGTAAACTTAAAAATCGGAACGAATGTCCTATTCATTTTTGGAGCTAATGAAAACAAAATGATAACAAACATATTTAAGAGCGTTATGTGAAGACTACTGACAAATTCCCATTCTGCACTGAGTGGCAGATATTGAGCAGCTCAGTCATAATCCATTATGCTTTATGTCAAATGTTCCTTGTTCCTCTTTGGATTTTCTTGTTAATGTCTTGGTAATGAGAAAATGAAAAGTATGTTCTCTATGGAACCTCTGTTTGCATTTGGGAAGCAGCGCAGTGTATTTTCTTTCAGGTGTAGGGAGGAGAAGGTTTCTGACTTCCTCCTGTAAGCGCTTGCATCTTGGAGAATGGGGATCGGCACGTGCTCTGCTGGAGCTTTTGTTCTTCCTACACAGTGCCCTGTCAGTTTACACAGAATTATTTTTTGCCATTGTAACAGTTAATAAAACATCACAAAAATTTAACTTTCATATGTGAGTTCTAATGGCTGTTTACCTTTCCATTTTCATGCTTTTATGGATTGTAGCAATGAGGCCTCTCAGATACGAACAGAATGTTCTCGTAGGAAACAGGCTATCTTAAAGCACTTCTTCTTTTGAGAAGTTGAAAAATTCACACTTCTCTTAGGATCCATATGCTTCTTTAGCTTTTTTATCTCCGCTGAATTCTAAGAGCGTATAGTGAGAATGATATAGTAGGGACACTTAGATCACGCGTCTCAGCTAAGCAGTTTATAGACATCAAGTGAATGGCAGAGATAGCATCGTAGTATCTTCTCTTTTTTCTTCAGAATTCAGATTTTTAGAGACTGAGTAATAATAGATTTAGTTATAGATTTACTTGTTTATTTTGGAAAGTGATTTCACTTTAACAAAATACATGCAGCAGTTGCTTATCTGTACAACAGATAGGTCAGCAATGGCTTTATCTACCCAGGTCCTGGGTAGTGTAGATGCTAAAAACAATGTAGGTATTTATTAATTCTGTAATAAGGAGGTAATGTTATGCTATTGTGAGGACTGGACACTAGCTATTGTTCTGATGCTCTACTATTTTTAAAGCCATTGGAAAAAATGAGATGTTTAAGATGATGACCACATTAGTCATTGGAGCTGGAAGGAACAACACACAGAGCCGTTAGAGACTTGTTGGTTCTGCCTGCCTGGCTCTGTGAGCCCTGTCTTCTGAAAGCAGCTATTGGGCAGTTTTGTCCCACTGGATTTGCTGCTTCTCCAAGCTCTCATTTCCATGGAGGAAGCAGCGGGGCGGTAGGTACCTGCTGTCTTGTGCTTTTTCTCTTATTCAGTCTTTACTTGGCTCCTGCCCTAATTTCTTTTTATTTTTATTTTTTTATAAGATGGCTTTCACAGCTGTTGTGTAGTGTGGTATTGGCTGCCTCTGAAGAGAAATGTTTCAGCTCTGGTAACAGAATTTACATTTAGGACAGGATATGGGTGCTTGGTGCACATACGTTTCTGAAGCGGTGCAGCACCTGCTTTCTGATAACTGTGGGCCTGAGAATGCTGCCAGGCAGCGCTGGAAGACTCATGGGGGCTTAGGTTGAAAGTAGGGTATTAAAAGCCTTACAAATCATTGTGTAGACAGACAGAGAGCAACAGTTATTTCCTAGTCTTCAATCTGTGTAAGGAATTGAAAATATTCAGCTGCTAAAATCTAAATATATTGTTACAGTGTGAGAAACCTTGCAAATGGTGCAGATAGTGTAAGCCATAGCGTTTTGCCAAGTTTATCACTGCTCTCCATTTGCAATTTGGAGCTGTGATCTGTTGAAGTTACTTAAGCCGTTGTGTGATGAAGAATGGATCAGGAAGCTGGAGAGCAGAGACGAAGTGCCATGCTACAGATCTAATCCCCCCGACCCCCATTTATATGGCAGCAGACATGTGCACTTCTCACTTGTGAGATGAACATTTTTAGTGGGTTGAGGAAGTATTCATTACAAGATGCACAATGCATTAATGCACCTGAGAATCAAAGTCAGTATTCGTTGTAGGAAAATGTCTATAAAGACATCATGATATGCTTGGAGTAAAATTTACATGATTGATTTGGAAAATGAAAGTGTTAAGGGATGATGCTGTTTCAGACTTGCCTTTTTCCATGTCCCACTCCGTAGCTGCTCCCCAGCCAGCCTGATCCATTGGAAGACTTGGTCCCTGGGCCTTCAGGGCGTGCTGCCCTGCACAGCCCTTCACCTGAGCATGGGGTGACAGGAGTGCAGCTGGGTCACTGTGTGAGAAGAGGTGGTGAAAGAGGAACAGGGCTGCAGGGGAGCTGTAGCAGGCACTGCTAATGGGGCAAAAGAACACAGGTAATGTCAAGCACCTCATGAACTGATAGTGATGTTCTGTAGGGCTATGTGAATTTTGTCTTGGAAAGCATAAAGCAGTATGATCTGATCTTATTTCTTCTGGAGACAGTGGCAAAATTAAACTAGCAGAAAGCAGTTTGGAGAGGTGGAAAGAGCTATTCTTTGAGTCCCACTTAGTCTGTTGTGCATACCTTGGACTGGAAAAAAGAGGAATAGTGATTTACGATTGGGAACATCAGAACTGGCTGCAAGAAGTTCCCTGGGAAAGTATGGAATAGATTCTTGTCTCTCTCATTTTGCATGAAGTTCTTAATGCAGATACAGTGCTTGTTTCTGGCACAGATGCTCTGATGGGATTAGTGTGGAACTTGAGTACTGCTCAGTGCTGCGTAGTAGTGAGTTTATTTTGCCCATTGTTACAAATTCTAGTAATTTCCTGATGATGTCTAAAAACCTGAGCTTTATTGAAACATGGATTTGCATAGAAAAGAAATCAGATTGTGGTGTCTCCCATACTTTAACACATAACTGCTCACGTGTAGTTTAGAGCTGCTCAGTTTTGAAGTGCAGCACCATACCAGTAGCTATTCCATACTGGAAACGCAGTTTCTTGAGTCTCAGGAGCTGTAACACGACATAGATCTATCAGCAGCTCTCAGAATGTGTGGAGGTTCTGAAGTTCCTTAAGAATACTGTTTTAAAAGTGAGATCTGAGGTCATGTGAAGATCTGTGTTGTGAACCTCTCTGGCACGCTACGTGCCCAGTGTTAGTAAGCCTTTGCAGGAGTTAAAAAGGCCCTGAATGATTTTACGGGGAAAGGTGTTTGGCCGTGCTTTCGCCCAGAAGCACGAGTCTGCCTCTGCTTTCTTCTGAGAAAGCAACTGTGGTATTCAGTAGGGTGATGTGGGTACTAAGGCCTTGGTCATTCAGTCTTACAGGCTGAAAAGGAGAGAGACGCTGTTACCAACATCAGCGTATCGTAACATCCCGTGTTTGCAGTCCTGTGCCTCCTCTTGTTTGAGCTGTGTGGCTGAGGGGTACTGCGAGAAGAAACAATACTGAACGCTGCTGTGTTCTGAGGCTTTGAAGCTGCAGTTTGGAGACTGTTGGCAATAACAGTAGTTTTCTTGGAGCAAAAACTCCTTGGATACTTTATTTAAATATGAGTTTCGAGTAAACTATACTTAGCTGGTAATCTCTGCATGGTAGACGTGCTGTTGGAAAGTTTCATCCTTTCAGTTGGCCAAGGAGGGCTGTTAAGGATTCAGTCCTTAACACGTTGCTGAATTTTGTTTGCATTTCGAAAGATCTGCGGAGAATTCCTGTTCAGTTGAGATGACAGAACTCAAACAATTAACAAATCCATTCTTCTTGACAAGGTTGTTTAATCATTTGCTTTTACTCTGGCTGAGATGAAGTCTGTTTGCAGCCAGGAGGTGCAGATTCTGGTGCAGATTGCCCTATACTCATGGTAGTTCTAGAATTCAGCAGTAGTGGCATAAGGACAGCAGGTATTGCTGAGGTTTGTGCATCCTTCATGTACTCGTTTCAGACGGTAGTTTATGCTGCACTCTGCTGTGAGATATGAATAGCGTTTTCTACTCCCATAAATCTCTGCAGATCAGGTTTTCAGATTTGATTTTGGAAATAAAAACAGCTGTGCATTTTCACTGCAATAGTATCAGTCACTGGAGTGGAGGAGCTTCACTGGAGCGTGACTGTGGAAGTTCAGTAGTTCTTCGGTGCTTTAAAGTTGTGTAAACAGATTTTAAACCTTCAGTGATTCACTTTGTTTCTTGTTGTCTGCATCGGCACTTAAATTCTAAAGGTTCTGTCAGCAGCTGTGGCAAAGCGTGATCATGAATTCTTCACCCCCTGCTTTTAATATTGAACCCTTTCCTACCAACAAATGTGTTTGCTTTTATGCAGTTCTGTTGGCTTTGCTGTTTTTTTTTCCCCCATGATTTAAATTCAGAGTTGTTGTCTTTAGCTTGTAGCATTTAAATCTCCTTTGGCATTATGTTCAATAGTTGAAATAACGTCACAAAACACTCTGCTATTGGAAATTAAAACTGTTGGAGTTATGTTTAGTGCAGATGTCTGTCCTCTGTTCTGAGCATGTTGACGTTTGTGTTTTTTATAGTGGTGGAAGAAGGACTGTGGGAGAATGGTCTTTCCTATGAGTGTAGGACCCTGCTCTTCAAAGCGATTCATAACCTTCTGGAAAGGTAAGAAACACTTTATTGCACTCAAATGTTTCATTTTTACATCGAATGAAATTCAGAATATTTATGTACCATTTATATTATTATTGATCCTAAAATAGATTTTTTAGAGGTAGAACTTCACTACAAAAATGCGAGAGAGAAATGGATTTCTGAAGTCATTTAATCTGGTAATGCATCATAAAGGACTGTACAGATTAAAGACTCGTACAACAAGTAATATCAATATATTTTTCTGCTTGTGTTCTTGCTGGGGAGCTGTTTCAAAAGGTTAAAAAGTTTATGAAAAGGAGTGCTTACAGAGTATAATTATATCTGATCCCTAGCCCCTTTGAGATTAAGTAGTACGTATCTTAACTGCTGTTAATAAGAGACCTTAACTTCATTCTTCCAATCATCTTAATGACATGCATATCACAACTTGGCTCCAGTTGTACACAATACTCAGAGTGAAGTTTCACAGTTCTGTGTCTGGCTGCCCTTATGTAATCTAGCATTGCTTTCTTTTGTCTTCATCATATGTATATGGTTTGGCTGCAGAGTTATTCTGTGATTAGTTAATACACTTGAAGCTTTTTCTTCTTGAGCCAGCTACCACCTCTTAAGCACACTGAAGACTGGCGTCGTTGTTAGTCCTTCAGTGTTTGACACTGCAGCCAGACTGGTGCATTTCATTCCCTCTCTGCTGATGCAGTTCTTCAGGTCTTCACCATCTTTGTATGTTATATTTCAGTTCTTTTTATGTATTTTTAGATCTTCTCAGGATTAAGTGTCATTAAACTTCTCCCACATTTTTTGAATATATAATAATAAAATGTAATGTATCTATCTTGTACCACTGTTACAGTTTATTTGCAGGATGTAGCAAGACATATTTTTCTCTGAAACTAAGCTAATTGAAAACACTTTCATCTTGTCTCATTTGCCATCCTGTTTGCTTTGATCTGCTTACTAGTAATCAGATTTGCATTATGCTCCTGAGGCTGTGTTTCCATGAGCACAGTAACAGTGTCCCCTTGATGATCAGTACCTGTTTGTGTCCGTAGCATGTTAACTTGGAGTGATCTCCTACATAGATACACAGGTACAGGGACCAGGCGCTGTACTTCCTATTTCGTGCTTCATTGCTCTTTTGGGGGATTTTAATATAAGTAGCAGACTGCTTAAAGTGAATAAAAACCAGTGAATAAAAACACAGGAATTCCATTCTCTGCTTGGAATGGTCACTAGTTCTGTTGTCACTTTGCAGACTGTAAGTGAAAAATGCGTTTTACACATGCTTATCGATCTCTGGTACCCATCCAGCAGGCTTTAAAGTAGGGCTCCTAATGGATATTCTTATTTCTTGGAACACTTGAAGCTCGTGAAGTAGAATTTATGAAGAAAACATCGTCAGCAGCAACAAACTGTACTGAGATGGGCTGGCAGAGCTAGTAATACCACTTCTGTCTCGGCTGAGAGAACATCTCTGGGGCTCTCTTTCTTTCAGCAGTGGTTGTTGGCATTCTGTTGGTCAGCACGCACCCTTGGGTGCTACTTGGAGCATCTCTGGGTGCCCCGGAGCCCCGGACTCGGCCTCTTGCCCTGCGGCTGAGGCTGCCCCACTCCTCTCCCTGGGCTGCAGTGACTCACAGTCACAGGGGTTGGAAGGGACCTCAGGGGATCATGGAATCCAACTCTCCTGCTAAAGCAGATCCCCTACAATACGTCACACAAGTTGATGTCCAGATGGATCTTGAATATCTCCATAGAAGGAGATTCCAGGGGGCTGGGGCCCAGCACAGTGACCTGCTCCTGATGCAGCCTGCCCTGGCCTGGGCTGGAGGCTGTAAGCAGTAAGGCTTATAGTGCACCTGTTGTCAAGGTGACTGAGGGGGGTGGATGGCCAAATATCTACCAGTTAGCTATCTCACTTACAGCCTGAATTCATTTTAAATAAACACAGATAATAAATAAATAAATACGTTCATTTTAAATAAACACAGATTTCCAAGCTTTGTGCCCAGGTGAAGCCGCAGCTCCTGGGGCTGCGCAGGGCTGGGAGGAGGCTGAGACCGGGAATGGCAGGAGGCTTTATTTTTGTTCACTAAATACCCAAATTAGCAATCAGAAGCTCCTGTTATTCGGCAGGAAATACAAAGAAAGATCCCCAGAGCTGAGCCTCTGTTGGCTGTGTTAGAGCGTGCAGAAACACCGCAGGCTGCTGTCAGTGTGCCCCAAAGCTCCATGGCACTGGGCGGCACGATGGTGCTGCCTGCTGTCCCCAGCAGCTCCCTGCCTTCCCACTCAGAAAATGCTGAGAAGATCTGAGAAAATAATACTGACAATATTCAGCACTATTTTGTAGTTGTTTGTATGCCCTCATCAGATCATTTTATCTTAGAAAAGTAAAATCAGAAATACAGGAGGTCACGTGGCAGTGCAGTACTAATAGCTGTACTGCTTAAGAAGAAAATAGAACTCAGTCTTAACAAGAGGAGGAAGCCAAAGAGTTCAGAGTATTTTATGTTTCCATGTGATTAAAGAACTGCTTTTAGGTGTATACTCATCTGGGCTTTAGGACCAGCATTTTTTTTTTACTCAAGTTCACTGGTACAGCTTAGTGCTGAGGACTCCAGTTACTGCTGGGTGCTTATGGAGCAAAGCCTAATTCAGTGCTGTCATTAATTGTTCACTCGGCCAAATCTTTGAGATCTATGCCTCTGCAATCATGCTTCTCATTTCATATAGGATTATGCCTTGAACAAGCTGAGATTCAGCTCAGCGTGTGTGAGGGTTGGCTCGTTTTAAGGCCAACTGTGCCCACGAAGATTTCTTTCTGAGAAATTAACATTCACTTGAGGCAGTTAAGCCTGCTGTCTTGAGACATGATGATATAGCATGAAATGTGTATGCGGGGGGAGTTTAAAATTGTACTTCTTGCTAGTACAGATTCTTTTCTTTAGGCATCTGATATAAACTCTACTTCCTTTGTTTTTATGAAGTGTGGTGACAGTGAAAGGCTTTCAGACAGCAGCTCTTTCCTAGGGAAACACTTGCGGAAGAGTTTCTTCTTTTTTGCCAGCACAAGAGCAGTCTCTTTAGATCTTTGGTTTAGCTTCCAAAGTCAGTTTAAGATATTGAAATACTCAATTGAACTGGATTATTTTTGCTTGAATAGAGAAATGGTGGTTAGAATATTCTTCAGCCTAGTTTTAATTTTGGGAAACCCTGCCAAGTTTATACAGAAGAATTAGGAACACGCTGGTGCCTACGCTGTTGTCCATTTCCTACCTGGGTTAGGTGTGCTTTTAAAGTTCATGACAGAGTTTTTCTGAGTTTTGAAGAATGTGCTTTCTCGGAACGCTTGATATGATTCTTTTTGGTTCGTCTCCAACAACTGCTAGAGGAATAAATGGTTGGAAAACTTTGAAGAATGCAGAGGTATCCTTCTTCCATCCAAGTAATGGCATGCTATTTAGATGTGAAACGCACAGAGAAAGCTTGTATATTGCCAGTAGTTTGTAATCATATCGTAATATGAACCACTAGCAACAAACAACCAGTTTTTCAATGTTTTCAAAGCCTAATGTTTACCTTACTGAAAAATAAGCCTCCATAATGCATTTGTGATCCCTCAGGCAGTTTGTTCAACTGCACATTTAATGTACAAAGGGTGCTTAAGTTGTTCTCTATTATTGCCAGTGGGATTTATTGGTACAGGTGGACACAGAATGTCATCAAGCAGATCTTCAACTTGTCAGCCTAAACTGATAATTGATCACTTTGGAGTCTTCCTAGTTTTTTTTTTAAAGCCACATAGCCCACCATTTGTGGGAGTATGTTTTGCTGGAGAGAGGTTTTCTGGGGGAGGAAGCACTAACTATCATAGTTACAACACCTGAAATAATGCTGTGGATCATGTGAATAGAAAATGGTTCATTGTTAATTTTTAGTTACTATTATTTCCTGTCATTCATATTCTATTGTTAGTTTATACTGTCATTTTCATGTGACAAATACAGGAACGTGTATTCTTTGTCATGAAGTCTCAGAGAAACTCAGTATAGAAAAGAACACGTTCTGCAAATTGTCTTTATTTGAGAAGAGGGGGTTGAAAAATAAGGCAATCATTCAGCAAAAAAGGATGGTGTAGAGGAGAAGAGATTCAGTCAAAGAAGAAGGCAGAATGTGCGTGTGAATATCAGCATTAGTGCCTGTGTCATGGGACTGGACAGTGACTGCTGTGACTTGTGTGGGAAAATGGGAAGTGGAGAGTTTACATGGAGCTCTGAACCCAGAGCTGCTGAATTGGTTTCAGAATGAGGGCAGACCAGCTGTTAAATCTCCTTCTATTTACTGTCTTCAAAGACTGCTTTTAATTGCCTCTTAGGATGTAACTAGTAATTGTTGATGTAATTATTTTCTAGGTGCTTGATGGATAAAAACTTCGTGAGAATTGGAAAATGGTTCATAAGACCCTATGACAAGGATGAGAAGCCTGTTAATAAAAGGTGAGGTGATCTCTGTAACAAGTACTGTTCTTATCAGTGTTTTATTTCACATGCCAATAAGTTGATGCAGCCTTTTGAGGGTTGTTTTCCACCTTATTTGTCATATAACAAATAAAAACATAGACACTGTTCACATCAGTAATACACAGGAAGTAATTATGTAATTTCAGAACTGTTGGTGATGATTATTTGAGATGAGAAGTTGGGCATAGTATCTGACTCTTTCACTTTATTTTCTGGATATTTTTTTAATAGTGTCCACCTGTTACTCTCATTATACAACAGAACTCCAGGTATTTGCAACAAATGATTTGAATTTCTGGACGCTTTACCTCAACCTGAAATTTTAAGCAGTAAATGAAGTAGTGTATATAAGTTCATTGAAAGTTGTCAGCCTTGATATACAGCTTTCACTGATGGGGGCAGGCTGACTTTGATGGCTGATAGACGTGCTTCTCTTGCAGCAGGAGAAGCATGGAAAGGGGTAACTGTCTGCACTTGCTCATTGCTATTTCCTCTCCCAGCGTTAAAGGTTACCGTGTTCTCAGATCTTCTGGTACTTGCGTTTATAGTCATCGGCTAAACAACTTCTGTCAAAAATAATCTGAGTTAAGCTGAAACACAGATTTTCTAATGGGAATCATTTTGACAGAACTGGGTTAGGAAGTGACTAAACATGCAGTTATGCTGGGAGATTTGAAGGTAATGAGCAAGTGGAGATGAAGTGGGGTGGCTACTTCTTTCAGCGTAGCTAATCACAGCAGCGTGTGTGAGGGCAGCTGTAGGTACAGGTGGAAATCAGTCTGTAGCTCATTCCCTCTGCCTTTCTTCTCACTATCTTACTGTTGCTACAATGAAATATTACAAAGCATTGCCTGCATTCTGTGACAGATTGTGTTAACCACGGACATCTAAACAGAAGTTGTTCTCAAGATACAGTGTAGTAATTAGATGTAAATTTATCATCTTTCTAAAAACTGAAAGCTTCAACATAGTGTGGGGATGTTACTTTTGCACTACTGAGACTCTTTGTAGCTAAGTAGAGTTGCACTGTGACTTCTGTGATTTCACTTTCAGCTAATGGCAAGACGCTGTTGAAATAGCCAGTTTTGTCCATGTCTTCCTATGTCCTGGCTGGACATAACCTGCTGCCCTCCCTGCATTTTCTCTGCTTCTTTTCTGATCACAGCAATAACTAATTTTCTGGGAGATTAGCTCCCAGAAGTGGCACTGATTTGGTACTAGATTGGTTCTAGGTACTTGGTTTGGTATTGCTGGAAAAGTGAGACAGCTCCTTTAAGCAAAAGCTGTTTGTATTATCAACTTTGCTGCAGCCTTAGAGCACAAATGAAATGCATTTGTGATTCTTGTGTTTATTCCTGGTGTGTGACAGTCTGAGAACTGAATCATCTGATGCAGTAGACGACGTCTGTCGAACAGCAGCAGCACTGACACAGATGGGAACATTGCTTTAGAATTCTGGGAAGCTAGCAGGTTCTGTGTCTCAGTTACATGTATGTAACACCAAATCACTCATATAGTGGGGTGATCTGCAGGGGATCTTTATATTGGTTTGTAATGCATGTACAATATATGCATAACATGCTCCAGAGAAGACAGAATTACAAAAATTAATGCTGAACACTAAAGAGATATTTACATTATTACTGTGTATAAAATGGCATTTTTATAGGGAGTGGACTTTTGATTTCAAGAACACAATAATTGTTGTTGGGTTTGAATTAATGAAACTAATTGTCCTTATAGATCCTATGGATATACGGGGATTTTTTGTTTGTTTGTTTGTTTTTTGTTTTTTTTTTTTTAAGAACATTTATGGCCTAATTTGAGATAGCTGTTGTGTTGTTTGAGGTTGGTAATTCTTCTGTTGTAACTATGTCACTGGAGTTGACTAATCTTACTGAGAGATGGGGTACAGACTGCAGAAGATGGCAGTAGGATCTGTTTCAGGCAGTAGCAGTAAATAGCAGGAGGCTTTGGAGGCTAATTTGTCCGGACTTTTAATTTAATCTCTTGTGCTTTTTTTCTCTCTTTCTCAGTCTGTCTCAGTACAGCACAGTAAACTATTTTTACATAAATGTATTAATGTTTATTCCACATAAATTCCTTGTGAAAGTCCTGCTCTAAGCAGCAGCTTACAGATAGCACAGTAAGGAGCAGTTGTAAGGTGAGCAGGCCAACTGGAGGGGGTTAGGTGCTTCATTGGTGATAATGCCTTCATCACTACAAAAAGTGATGTTGTAAAATACAGTAGCTAAACCCATGCAAATATATAAAATACCAGAAATGAACTGGGGTCTGTACACTGATTAGGTTGGAGTTTGGGACCATGTAATCACACTGAAAATGTCTGCAATGTTGTCCTTGGCTGGAAAAAGGTGTATGTACACACACGTATTTTTCCCCTTCTTGAATGTGTGAAAAACTGATCAGATGTCATTCAGACAAAGAAATGCAAACGGTTCTGCAGTCTGGTTTTGTGCTTCAGGCAAAGTCAGTCATCTCCAATTTCGAAAGTCCTGGACTACTAAGTCCACTTCAGGAGCGTACTTGCTAAGTCTTGGGCTGGGTATGAGCACCCAGGGAAGGAGCAGAACTCGCGCAGCTGGTGTTCACGGAGCAAATCCATTCAGGGCCTGTGATTTTTGTGAATGGCATTAAGGGAGAAGGGTGGGGAGATGTGTGAGTTTAGAATGAAGTCAGAGATGAAGTGGAGCGTGGCAGTGGCCGTGACCCACTTAGACCTGAGATATGAAAAGGAGGCCTAGGAACAATAGGTGACCTTCTCGGGCAGTGCGAGGAACAATGTGCCAGATGAATTCTTCTGCTCTGCTCAGACATGAGGGAACAGCAGAGGGAGTTACACATCCACATGCAATTGTTTTGCTTGCAGTGGGAACCAGATGCTTTGACAGGAAATTTAGTGCGGTGCTTGTGGGTTTTCTTTCCCAAGTATCCTTTTTGTTGATAGCAGTAGTTAATAGTATGTGTCGCTTGCTAAATAATGCTGCATGTTTTATTGTCTGCTCTGTAGCAGTGTGCGTCTAAAATATGTTTCCAAGCAACTGCTGAAGAATGCTAACCTTGCTTGTTTATCTTCACAACCTCCTAAAGGAGATGAGCACGTTTGGAACTTGTCTGATAGAAAGAACTGATGATGCTCTGAAGAACTGCTGTATTCGCAATCACTTCTCAAATTTTGTGTGGGGATTTTGGATTGTGGAAGCGCTGCTACAACATCTTAAACATGTTACCAAGGGAAAAAACCTCACCATCTTATTTCAAGGTCTTAACTAGTGATTTCTGTTTTGTTGATGTGCAGTAGAAAATTGAGAAAGAAATCAGTTTGTATTGAATTGCATGAACAACAACGTAAGTTAGGCTGTGTTTTAAATGACTTAAAGAACTGATGGGTCCACTCTCTTTTCCAAGTCTGAGTTCTCTTGCTTTTTTTTTTTTTTTTTTTTTTAAGAGAAGTTCCATCAGTAAAGTACTGGGAAGTACTTCTCTCATTACGAGCAGTACTTTTTCTCACTACGAGGAGGGAGCTGAAAGGTCAGTGATGTTTTGATAGCCATGCTGCCTTTCATGCACTTGAAGCAGTGCAGGTGGAAGAGCAGAAGTGCAGCTGGGCTGCTGTGAAATAGTACCGTTCTTTAATTTCAGTTTCCAGTCAAATTTTTGTTTGTTACTGTTCCATGTGACAGCTGATCCTCATACGGTGTTGGCAGAAGTCTCTAAATTATAAGCTCACGAACAGTGTCCCAGTAAATAAGCTATCCTAAGCTTTCACCTGTCAGCTCCCTCCCCTTAAGTTTGAGCCCGTGGAATTTCCCTGGTTTAGCAGAGTTCAGTCAGTACATCCGTACCTCTTTGTTTTATGCAAGCATCAGAGTGGAGCACTGATGAGTGCCATGGAGAGCGGAGGGCTGCAGGCACTTCAAGCACTGCTTTGAGTTCCTGGAAATCATCAGTGCCTTGGGTTTGCTGGGAGTGGTTGTAGGACTTAGCCAAGGAATATCTATGTGATCAGTGATACCACCGCTGGCACTGAGCATAATTTCCAGGTAACGCTGCAAGCTGCATTCTTTTTTTGCATGCTAGGAACTCCTGTCAGTCAGTTCTTCATCTGAAAGCATCAGGTTTAGTGGGCCCTAGGGAAAAACTGCAGTGCAGGGCCAGGAGGACCTGGAAATGAGTGGCACCGGCGCTGCTCTGAGGCTGGAGCACCCGCTCTGTGTCCACTGCAGAGGTTGTGCTCTGGCGTGTGGCACTGCGCAGATAATGTCTTCTGGCAAATGGTATCAGGGTGATTCATTAAATAATGGCATCATTTAGTAAGAGCATGGCAAAACAAGTTTAACTGATCTAGTTATATTTCTTTAATGGGATTTGAATTCCTCAGTTGAGGAATGGCAACTGATTGTGCACATGCAATGCTGCAATGACATGAGTGTTTCCATTAAAACTGGGACTTTTTTGCTTTCTTAAATTCCACGGAACCAAGTCATTTAAATTGTTCTGATTCTTATTTTTGATCTTGTATCGGAGATCTCATTTCTGTACTTACATTTTAATAGCGTAAAAAATATTTCTGTAACGTGATTGTATTCTTGAGAACAGTTTTACTGCAGTAATTTACAGTGTGTATGGCATATTGTAGCCAACCAGCACTCTCGTGGCTGTGGAAAGACAAGCAAGGAGAGCAATCTGATTTAATTCTAAATCAGGTATGACGTATTTCCATCAAATAAAAGCGATAGAAATACTGAGTAGTAGGAAACACTGCATATTTTTCAAGAATTATTTCAATACTCGAAAAAATAGGCTTTTCTGGTGTAGTTTGAGAAGAGGCTTAGTTCCCAGCCAGAGGTTTTTGTACCTCTGAGGTTTAAATTCTGAAAAGTAATGTTAATCTCTGGGTTTTTTTCTCAGTCATATGGTTTCAGCAAAACCGTGCACCATGCTGCTGTGTTATGAGGTGTGTGTTTGTTTCATCCGAACCAGCAGACTTGTGTGCTAAAGCTGATTTTACTTTGCAGCACTGGGTAATGCGGCCATGGGAATGCGATCTGTGTTCATGTTTAGCAGAAGGAGTAGGTACTAAATACGGATTGTGAACTTAAATGTTTTTAATGCTTTTTTTTATTTTGCGGAGCTGATGTTGCTGATATCAGTGTGCTTAAACTTCGAATGTTTTAAAGCAATTTAATATTATTGAATTACACTGAAGTGTATTAATGTAATATAATTTGTAAATACAATAGATGTTTTTATAGAGACAGTAAAACATTAATAATGTAGGAGTACTTAAGGGTGTTATTAAGATAATTTGGAAAAAACGGTATTCAAACATAACTGTTTTAAATTCTTACTACCTGTTATGTGCTCCTGGTAACCTTGGGGTGTTTGTGCCAATTATCAAGAATCCTGTACATAAAACAAGATCTTGAGATGTTAGCACACACTGTGCAGGAAAAAAAGCAGTGGGGACTGTAAGCCTTGAGGTGCTTTATTACCACAGTAAATTTCTAGATAAGCTGTAAATTAAGGAGGGGTATTCTCTCTGCAGTGGCTTAGTATTTTTCATCCAGTAATGAAAATAATAAAACAGTGTTTTGAAAAAGCTGGAAAGAACTGTCACTGTGCTGTAACATTTTCATAGAGCATATGAAATATCCTGCCTGAATCTCTCTCTCCGCACCGCCGTATGTTGTGGCACATAGCCACAACTGTTAGGTTTTATGAATGTCCTGCAGTAAATGAAGCCAGAGTCTGGATGGGTGTACTTGTAGCAAGTACTGCTGAGGGCTGCTTCCTTCCCGTACTGACCCAACCTTTTCATCTCCCTTTCCTGGGGTAAGAGCATTAGAAAGACAGGGGCAAAGCAACCCCAGGCGCTGATTCTTCAGATTTGTTGACCCTTGCCAATCAAGATAAAGTCCCAGGAATGATCAGAGAGGCTCCCCACGTGGGGTCACTGGAAGATGTCACAGGAGCAGTGCTTCTAGAATGCTGTGTGTGTCCACTTCAGCTAATTCAATTGATGTTGTAGAATGTCTTACACAGTTGTTTGCTGAAGGCTTGGAGCTGAGCCAGGCAGCCAAGATAAAATGGAAAGGATGTTGGTAGGTGTGCCGTCTGTTGTTCCACCTTTGCAACCCTACCCTTGTCTTGATAGCAGGGGCCATAGTATTGCCCCAGCCTCTTTGTATGGATGCAGCATTATCTCAAAATGAGACTGCTGCTTGCTTGCTGAACAAAATTTATTGTGGTGCTTGTTGTCTGTCCTTGAATTCATGCAGAAACTGTAAAAGGTGGGTGTTTGGTGGGAGGTAGGGGTGTGTGCAGTAGGAGTGATGGACCCTCAGAAGAGGATGTTTGTAACCTCCAGTTTGGCTCCAGTGCCTTTCCAATGCAGTGCACTGCTGGCCAGTGTTTGCCAGTTCAAAAGGAGACGTTAGCAGAGTTCTTATCCCCTGCTGCCTTGAGAAAGAACAACCTCTTGTCTTTAATGGTAGCCCCACTCTCCTGCACTGCACTTGAAGCGGTTATAAAATTCAAGGTGCTGTCACTGAGCATCATGGAGCTTCACAGGTCTGGTTTTTGGTGAGGTGCCTGAAACTCCAGATTTCAAGTAATTCAGAGGGAGAAAAGAATGCATACATTTTCAGCATGTGTTTTCAGCTACCGTTGTAAGGATTCTGAGGAAGCCAGGAAATGGGCAGTAAGTACCTTGGGATGTATTTTCATGGGCAGCCAGTTGGATGCTTTAGGTCACCGCTTTCGCCATCTTTGGGTGTATGGTGACATAGACTTCTGCGGGTTCCAGTTTATAATGAGTATCATTTACATCTAGGATTTTGTAGATAAGGATCATTTTACTGTTGTAATGAGTGCAAATGAACATGTGTGTATAAAACTGCTCTTCTCATCTTTTGTTCTGGGATTTTGTAGAACTTTGTCTTGAGCTTCTTATTTGCAGGCACCATTTATTTCATTTTCAAATACTTACACATATAAGGCTATTGGCTCCAAGTATTTGCATGATTTAATATAATTGAGACACTACTATTTTTCACACTTGTTCACTTTTCAGAAAATAATTATTTGAAGGTTTGAAATGTTTGTATCTGGGGTATGCAAACAGCAAGTTGTTAAAGAAAAGCGTGGTTATGTACTTCTATTGGCTGCTTCTTTTTAGTTACTCATATTTATCTAGTTTAGAAGTGACTTTGTATCTTCATGAATTGTTTGGAACTTCAATAATTATATATAAAGCCTGGCTTAATCAGGACTTGGTGACCAATTAGTGAAGTCCCACTAATGTTTAAGCTCCTTTTCTCATTATGCGTTTGCTATTGGCACTGTATATAAAGGATAAACTAAGTGCCCCTGATGTGCTGTTAATTAGATTTGTCAGGGCTCCCAGTTGTACTGTCTGCCAAACACAAGTGTTGTCACTTACTGTATCAGTAATGAATTGACTTAAGGGCTTTTGTAGATATTTAGAGGGCCTTAGTTTTGAATGCTTATTTTGTTGTAACTCTAATTGTAGTTACCGCTATAGCTCTGCTTCCTGTATTCCGCAAACTTGCACAAGAGGCGTCAGCTTTCTCGAAGGTCTGAATATCAAGCTGCATTTTGTGCTTAAACTGATTTAAAATCCTTGTAGGCAGCAGGTGGCCTTTTGAGTTCTGGGAAAACAGTGGCACTGTATAGGATTTGTGTTGAGTCCAATTCAGAAGTGAAATACACTTCTTAGTGCTCCCAAATGGAGCTGATGACTAAAGCCAAAAAATCTCCAGTGTTTCTCCAAAAACAAGAAAGAAAAATTCAAATGAAGAAATTCCACTGAATTATTTCAGTCAGCAGAATTACTTTTCATTTATTTTTGTGGTGTTTTTATACCATTGTAAAATTAAGTTAATGCTGAAAGAAAGGTTTTGAAATACAGCTTTGTTTCAGAAGGAAGTTACCTAGGTTATTCGTTTCTGAAAGTGTTCTCTAAGACTTACATTTGCTTAAATTTTTTTTGCTAACCTTTGTCTGAAGACGTAGACTGAAATGAAACTGAAATACTATGTGTTCGATTGGTTTTTTTCCCCTTTTTACCAGTGTGGATCCATCTCATTCTTGGTTTATCTATATGCTAGCAAACCTCCAGGAATTAATGACACTTTTGCAGTGTTGCATGTTCAGCTGGCCAAAATCACAATTTCAGTCTCTCTTCTCCTCTTCTTTCCCCAAATCCTTTCCCCAAACCTCACAGGTTTGCCTGTTCGTAGCTGAGGAGTTCCCTTGAACGTGAGCTGTAGCAGGCAGAGTGCCAGTGCCGTGTTGTGTGCGTCTCAGTGCTCTGTGCAACAAGCATTCCAAATGCTGCAAAGCGTTGTTGTCATCTGTGCTCAGTACAAGGGAAAACAGTACAGAGGAAAACTACTGGGCTGACATTGTGCAGTCACGTTGCTTGGTTAGGAAGTCACGTGGCGATGCGATATAAATGGTCTATTGTGACTGATGTTGCATCAAAAAAGTTATGGAAGTGCTTATTTTTTTGAGAAAAATAATTGGCTGGAGCCATTTATGAAGAAGAGAAAGCTGAATTACACTCTTCGGAATCCCTTTAATGTTCTGGCTTGTTAAACTTGCAGGTTCAAGGTAATGGCACTCTTCTTAAGTAGCTTCTCTTTACTTTTAATTTACTGCTAGTTCAGGAGATGGGGAACTTGAATGAACACTGGCTATATCATAATATAAATAAGGCTCTATTATTCTTCTGTATAGGACTAGTAATCTAAGTAAAGCTGCTCTTCCTTTTAATAATGAGCTGGTGAGCTGTAGGCCATCCTTTTCATGACTAAAATGAACATTGCATAGGACCAATCTGCTGATGTACAGTAATTAGAGTGGATGCTTCTTAAAATATATCATCATTAATGAGCTCTGTTAGCTTCCACTTCCCTGGCAACTGAGTAAAGCAAAATTAGAGTATGTTGCCAGTCCATTGCTGTAAGTACAGAAATAACGCTGGGTGTTTTGAGTCACCTCTCCTCACCTCTCCCCTTATGTTTGCTTCTGAGGGCTGTTCTTTGTCCTGAGTATCACTATAGCTGAACTCTGTTCTGAGCTCAGTAATATTTATTTTTTAAACCAGTGTAGAAAGGGAAGAGCTGCAGTTGGAGCAGTTGTGCTTGGTGGGATGAACTTGGTTAGCAGGTCAGTGTGTTAAGAACCACCTAGTCATTGTTTTCAGATGTTTTATCTGAGTGCATTGTAGCAGGCATAGACTGGGGACTAGATTTTTACTTTCGTGTTTGATCAGTCTCAGAGTGGAAGAAATCTAGCTTTTCCTTCTGTAGAGCAGTGCAGATGGGTGGGGAAGGTGTGGTTTCTGCAGGCAATATAATGAGCTGCCTGTGTTATACACCTACCTCAAACAGAGATTTGAGGGTACATTGTTGAGGAGTCCTTGCCCTTTGAGGCTTTCAGTCTGTCCTTTGGAAAACCTTCATGTCATCCTGCGTGGAGTTTGTCCGTCCGTCTGAACTCCGGTGAAGTAATAATACTGGTTCTCAGCCTGAGGCGAGAGGAAGAAGACGTGCGGAGCTGGTGGTTTCTCAATCACAAATCCTGGGCAACTTCCAAGTGCTCTTACTTTGATGAAGCAACTTTGGATGTTCTGAGAGCATACATGTACAAAGTTGAGAAATCCTGAACCAGTGAGCAAACAGCGGATAGCTTTGAAGAAGGAAAGAGGAGCTGCTTGCTGTGTGCGGAGCTCTCTCTTTGGGTTGGATAAATCCACCTGCATGGCATTCTTGCTTCTGACTTATAGCATAGGCAGTCCTCCTTTTCACTGTCAGTCATAGCAGATGCTGTGTTTATGTTGTTTTCTTTCATAAAAATCAGTAAACATTAAAATAGCTGTAGTAAGTCGGATTGCGTTTAGTCTCACTGGATTTTACTCTGATAGTAAAGCTGAGAATGAGTTATCGTGAAGGAAAAATGTATTTGCCAGGTGGCAAAGAGCTCAGCAATCTGAGTGCAGACGAACTGATCCTCTTTACCCATAATGTGCTTCATACTGCCATCTACTGACCTCATGTTTCGTCCTTGCAGCGGGGATCCAACCATGGCCCGCATTTGTGGTAAAGCACGCGGTCCGAACTGCTTTGTCTTGATTATACCTCTGCAGCTGTGTTGTTACAATGCTTGGATCTGGGTGCGGTTTTTCAGGATTTAATGTACTGCCTTTGGAAGAGCTGATGTCTGTTACAAAGTGTTTGCATTGGATGGGAAAGAGTCACTGAATCTTGAAACTGGAGTTGTGTGAGATTACTTCAGCTGGTGTTTTGGTCAGGGTTCATCTGTGCAGGGAACTGCAGATGAAAGATACTGTGATCTCAGACACTCTTGTGGCAACTCCTTTGGGTCCGTGGTAATTTATAAGAACAAAACCTCATGCTCTGTTGGATTTAGTAATGTCTATGTGATCCTCTTCAGTGTCTGACTTTTGAAGATATTTTCTTCCTGCAGAAGTAGACTTCCCCCTGTTTTCCCCACCTCTTCTTCTTGACTTCTGGCTTAAGCTCTCAGTGGATTTTGGAGAACAGGCTCAGGTTTAGACTGAAAAGCAATTTGAGGAGTATTCTGTAACAACTGCCACCTTTAAGTTCTGCAGTGCATTACTGGACAGACGAGCCAACAGTACCAGGATATTTAGGCATGCCTTGAAACTTGCATGGAGAACAGTTGCAGTTCCTTGATCCTCTGTTTGATCAGTCTGAATGTCACTGTGACAACTGATTTTCAACTTTTGTCTTCCTCTGTTGGTTGGGAGCGTTCCGGAGGACATGTGAATTCCTGCCAGGAGGTGCAGGCTTCCAGGGTTTGTGACATGGAAGGGCAAGTAAAAGGCTTAATGCCAATGGCCCTGGCAGCACTCACGGCAGGGCTCCTAGGGGAAGAGCCTTGGGAAGGACAAGATGGTATTGCAAGGTAGATGGAATTTCCCACCAGATAAGGGAATTTTGTCTTTTTTTTTTTCATTCCATTTTTTAATCTCTTCTTGTTACCAACTGTTAATGACTAGAGAAGCTGCAAGCGTTTTTTGGGTGATGATATCAATGCATTTAGTGATATAATTTCCATCTGTTGACTGGAGAGAAAATCCCCACTGAAGGTGATAGTGAAGATCTGAAGAAAGATCTTAAAATGAATCTGACAATCTAATTTATGGAGTTGGATTTCTAATGCATGGAATTATCTTCTTATTAGTCTTCATATTACAGAAGCGCATGCAGTTCGGCCTAAACTGTAGTTTTGATCTGATATTTTGAAGAACGTTTCTCTATCACAGGGAGATGGAGTTGAATGATTTACTGTCCCATCCAATTCCTAGAAAAAGATTTAATTTAAGGGAGAGTGGAGATGCTGCCTGAAGTGTTTCAGGTCTTGTCTGCTTTGGGCACAGCCATGAGACAGGTGTGACATTTAACAGTAAGTTAACAAGCAGCATAATACAGTCACTCTGGATGTTGCAGGGAGCTGCCTGCCATTATATGCTTTTAGTTTCTTTAAAAGAAATATACCCGGCTACTCTTCTTGAGCAATCCTTAATGTAAAAATTGTCTCCAGCAGTTGTCAGAAGTGAAGCAGCTTAGGGAAGACCGTAAGGTCATGCCGAGAGTACAGTGGTTTTCTGTGCGCTTGGTCAACTTCCTGCTGATTTTGGCAATGTGATTTGAGATATTTTTGTGTTTAGTAACCGTTAGGGGATTTTTCTTATGTGAGTTTGTTTAATTCAGTTTAAACACACAGAAATTCAGCATGAACAAATATTTGTTGCTGATTAACACCATAGTTAATCTGTGCAGTAAATGGAAAAAAAATCTGTTGATTTATTTATTTTTTTGTCTTTAAAAGCTACCACTGTAGTTTTGTCTCCTACTTAAAGGTACTAAGGAGAAGGTACAACAAGCTGCTTCTTTTTTGACCTCTGTCCCTTTGGTTTTAGTAGGTGTCTCTTCTCTCTCCCTCTTTAGTTATCACCTTCACAGTGAAGACTCCTTGTGTATTTAGCTGTTTCTTGTGTGGATGCTGTTCTGTATTTTCTTTGTAATTAACTTCTGGTGCATTTTTCAGTGTCACAGCGATAGCAAAATTTGTTACCGTTTCTTCTAATTCTCACCATTTAGCCTGAGCATTTGCGATATTTCTTTTTATAAGCAAAATGAAGTCAAGAGCTGTGTCTCAGTACTTGAAGCAGTCCCAGGAACAGAAGTGATCTCAGGGGAGGTACTGACGTAGCTTTGCTGTTTGTATAAATGAAAGAACTGAAGGAGTGATCATAAAAATAAACAGAGAAAGAAGCATCTTGCTGATGGAAGGTGGGATAGAAAAGGTTCATTCTAATTGAAGGAGTTAAATTTTGTAAAATAGTTGAAGAAATGCTACTAGCCAGTGGGTTTAATTATCCCCACCCCCATTCATCACTTCTCTTTACAAGAGGTGTCTCTGATATAGTTAATGGGACTACATTTATCTTTTTCTCTTACAGGGAGCGTTTTCTTAATAAGTAAGTACAGCAATTTTCTATTGTACTTCATCTTCCTAAAGACAAACCCGTGTGAATGTTCACAACTGTGTCACACATCACTGCTAATTTCAGTTGTATTTCATTTTCCCTTTGTGTAGCATTCATGATGTTTGAAGATGCATTTTGGATGTAAGTGGCTAGTACAAGCACATACAGAAATGTATTTAATGTTTCAGGTTTTGAGTGACTGTTTTGCATGAGTGGAGATGAGTTATTTAGAGCTGAAAAAAAGCTCGTCAATCCTTTCACAAGATGTTGTTGTAGCAGATGTGGGCATGAGAGCGTTAGTTCAGTGATTCCATTTAATTTAGTTTTTCAGTAGAAAACTGAAGCACTGTTTTGAGACTGGACTGGCTTTGTGGGGTGGTGCATTTTTGCAGAAGTGGTCTGGACTTATGTATTTGTTTTTAAGAACAGCTTCGTACAGTGCAGCGCTGTCATTTGAGCAGCAGTGCAGAAAAAAAAAACAACATTCCTGGAGAACAGATGGACCAACAAACTCTTCACCAAAGCTCACACTTAGTTTAGGATGTATTTCTGATACACTGCAAGCAACAGCAGTGTAGAAGTAGCACTGCTTTACGGTAGGCTGCCCTGGTGCTTCCTGACAGCGCGGTGTGCCTGCTGCTCGCTGGTGTGCTTTTCTTCCCTCTCCCGGTTTTGTTGCAGGCTGCATTAATGAAGCTGGGTGTATGCTTCACCTGATGCAGAGCTGAGGAGCTTGAACGGATACCTGATTTCCACCTGGTGTTTCTTATGGCTTCTTTGGGAAGTAGTACTTTCTTCACTTTGTCTCGTGTTAAGTGTTTTGAGATAGTTGTTAAACATCCAAAAATCTCAAGCTTCTGTTAGAGAACTAAGCCTTACTTTCCTGATGGAGTCTGTAATTTGAATAAATACTCTTGACTGAATTATTTTTAATGTAGCAGAGTTTGCTAAAAATCTCAGTGAGCATCTAGGAGCACGTCTGGACACGAGTGCCTGGGTGCTTTGCAGTGCTCCAGCAGTTCCACCTGTCTTTGCACTTTGCAGATGCATTCCTTACTGAAATTCCGGCACTTGGTTTCCTCAAGTATGAAGTTAATTTAATTTGTGACTTTACTGTTAAGCTTGTAAATGTTGCTGATTATGAAAGCCTCTATAAATGCCAGTCAAATTAACTGTTATCGGTAGCATATTAAAGCAAATAAATTAAAGCATTTTGAAGGAAAAAGTATACCGGAAATGTAAACATACATTAAGAAAGAAAAGGTTAGACACATGCAACAACGAGCCCTATTTGTTAAGCTGTCTGACAGCCCTGCAAACTAATGAGCTGAATGTCCTGCTGCTGAGAGGAAGCTGATCACCGGCTGGTCTGTGAGAAAGGCCCAGCTCTTCTACTGCCCCTAAATCTGTAAGATCATTTTTCCTTGTAGTTAAAAACCTTGAGAAACCTGATTTGGGGGCAGTTATCGCATTTCCATGATTTAATAGGCAGATAGCTGCCTGTGGGGTTTCCAGACGTGTTTGGACACCTACTCCGTGCTCCTTTCAATTGGTGTGAGGCATAAATGGATTCTTCAGGATTCTGCTTGGCGTTCTTTTCTGTCTTAGAGCAACTTTGAAAAGCTTTTAAAATGGAGCTCTGAAGTGAGCTGTTGCTCTAAGTCCCGTGTTCAGCAGTGAGTGAAGGCTGTTGATGCAACGCAGGTTTGGGGAGACTTAGTACTTTAAATACCATTGAAAATGGGACTTGGACATTCTGTGGAAAGCTCTATAGAAAAACATTACTTTGGTCACTTATTCCTTGTTTTCTTTGACAAACAATTTGTGTTAAAAGGGGAAAGTTCTTCTGTTCTTGAGAATGGCAATATAAACAAACATTTGTTAGTTACTTATTGACAGAAGCTTTTAAGTTTCAATGCGTATGTGTGCATTATTTTGAACTAAAATTTTTGTTCATGTTCTGTCAGTATAGTGGAGAATATAGTCTGGGAGGAGGGGGAAACCAACCCTCAGCTGATCCCGTGCTCTTTGGGCTGCCTTTGTTTTGAAACGATTCTGGAGCATCTGTCATTGTTTCACACAATTTCCTGTAAAGCTGCCTGTGGCAGTTGCCTCATTCTTCATTACCCAGGGGCTTTGCTAGCTATAAAATAATGTATCTGACTGCCTAATAGCCTAATATTCAGCCTTCCCTGGAGAAGTGGGAGTGGAAAGCTGTTTTTACTTTCCTTTCTGCTGACTGTGCAAAGCTGACCCTATGTGAGCAGCTTTTATCTGTGCTGCCAATGAAGTAGAAGGGATTTCCTGGGATCACAGCGTACTCAGCTACTAGATGCACCAGGGATGCACCAGAGAATGGCCCTGATCAGGTTGAACTTCTGCCTGAATTCAGATGACACATCTGTGTGTGATTATCTTTCTTAACAAGCCCTTGGTCTTTGGCTTTGTTTGTTTATTAGTTTAAAATAAACTGCAGAAATGGTTCAGAAATGATGCCTGGATGCTGCTTGTAGGATCACTGTACTCCTTACATCCTTGTGTGTGTATATCTGTAGATAGATTTGTACCGCTGGTGGTGTTCCCCATATAAAAATTTAAATCCAAGCAGTTAAATTGTAATTCCTAAGCCAAACAGCATCGCTTAAAGATCAAGCTGTGTTGAACAGTTGGGAATTATTTCATTTTCATGTGAACTGGGATTACCCATAAAATCATGTAAAGGTGCATTTGAAGAGTGAAATTATGCCAGCATCTGTCAGTGCTGGGAAGGCCCGGCCATGCACCTACTGGACTAGTGTGCCCTGGAACACCAATAAAAGAAAGCTGTCCTAAAAGAATTTGGAATCATGGAGGAAGGGAACATCTAACTAGCGCTTAGATGGTTTTCCTTGCAGTTTGTTACTTGCCAACCAAGTTGTAATATACAGTTCACTTATGACAGGGTCGGCCTCATGAGTGATGAGCAGTGAAGTAAACCAACAAGAGCAGCGGTCAGGGAACAGAATTTTATGGGTGAATGTCTCGCAGTGAGCGAAAGCTTGCTGTATGCCTGTGTTGTGCAAGGTGGAGGTCGTGTTTTCTGAGCTAGGGTAAATAGTGAGGTGAGAAAAGCACTTTGAGTATTTCAGTTACGTTACAGCATGTAAAACATAGTATGATGCATGCTGGGTTTAATACCATTCTGACTCCTTCAAGTTCTTATTAAAGCACACTGGAGCTGCACATAACTTCAGAGTATTGCATTCCACTGAAGCCATTGTAACCACATGATTGTAATGTCCTTACTTCCTTGTCTGGCTGAATTAGGGTACAATCTGTATTTCTACATTCCAAACGCATGAACAGCTTCAAAGAGATTCTTTTCCCAGCCAAGCAGGCTGCCAGGGCTACTTTCTGATCTGAATGTGGAGCTGAAATCTCCATTTTAAATTGAGTGACTTTTTTGGACTATTTCCTAAAGTAGTTATTAGCTCGCTTTGGAATATAACATTATGTGATGCACCAGAAGGGCTTTGACTGGCATATCAGCTGTCTGCTTCAGTTTGGGACTTCCATTTGCAGAGCAGTCCAGCTAATCTTGAAACTTTTCCAATGTAAGACGAGGTTCTGAAGTGCGCTGTGTTGCTGCCCCTGCTCTGTCTCCCCTATGAGATTTTGTACAGACCAAAAATGTTTGGCTGTATCTTTGTGTACGTATTAAAAGTATCTCGATTGAGGACATCGCTGTTCTATTATACCACTGTTTCTCTAATTAAAATCCTGTGTGATGCGGTCATTTTGTTGGCAGAATGCACAGGGTATAATTTGTCTTTCGAGAAACACTTCAAAAATGTCGTATTTTTAGGAGCGTAATTTTAGATTTGAATTTTTGTGGCCAGGTAATTTATAATTTAATTCAATTCTTAGATGTTTCTTGTTTTCACCTTGGTCTGTCCTATCTTGATGGTACGTAGCAGCTTTTTTAGATTCATTTAGAATCCTTTCTTGATACAATTTTGCTTTTCAACAGTAGCGTTATGAAAACATTTGCTAATGTCTGAAAAATGTTAGCTGAGCTGTTCTGCCCACATCGTTTTAATATTGGGAGAGTGTTTGTTGTTGAAACTCAGAAAGGAATGCAGGTGGTCTGATTCCTTTCCAATTAAATGAGTTATTCTCATGCGGAGTTTGTATTTTGTCTGCTTCTTCAAAAGCAGATATACCATTGCATTACTTCTTCACCTGCCAAAGTGCCCCTGTGCCAGGCTGATCAGTCAGAGCACAGCAGCCACTTCAGCATCTGCCTCTGATAGAAGACCTGCGGTGCTGCATTGCCCTCCTGCTAGGAGCTGTGCTGACCGCCTCCCGGCAACAGCATAACACTCACTAGGATCATCAGTGTAATACTTTTCCCATATGTGTTACAACTGAAACCCAAAGTAGGCAGGGAAAAGAGACATGGACTTCATTCTGCTCCCACTTTATAGTGCGCTTTCTCTCCTGTACTTCAGTAACTTGCTGAGCACAAGCCAGCCCTGCGAGGCCCTGCCATACGCAATGGCTAGGGCTGCTTCACTCCTTCAGAGACCTAGCGCTGGGCTCTGGCAAGGTATAGCTGTCATTAAAGTTTTTTTCCTCACCTTTGTCAAGAGGAGTTGGTTACAGAATCATGTGCCTGAGTGGAGCAACCGTCAGAAGCGCATTGTGCTGCAGGGAGCGGAACCTGGCAGGGGAGCAGGCAGCGGGCAGCAGGCCTGCAGCAGTCATCGTGGGCTGCAGGAATTGAGGCAACGTTCATATTCGCTTGTCAAGTATTTGCAGTGATGCCAAATCCTGGAAAGCGTTTCTTTGAGTGTGTATGTATGTCTTTACTTAGGTATTTTTTTTCCTGCTGAGAATCTACTTAGAGTTTTGAAATTGAGTGTGGACCCTAACGAGGGAATTACTCGTACCTCATGCTTATACTCTTGGTTTGAAAAATGAAGGACCGTGCCCTGAGGTATAGGATGGGAATGCACAAAGTGTGATCTTAAATCTTTTTATTACTGCTCCTAATGCACCTGTGCTATTAACTTTTTTTTAACCCTGGCGGCTTAACTCTGTAGGAGAAGCAATTGTTCTTATTTGTGTTAGGTATACAAAGGTAGTAAAAAGTTGTTAGAAATAGGCTAATGGAATTACATGTATCTTTTTTTTTTTTTTTTTTCCTCAATCCTGTGCTCTGGAGCCAAAGGATCTGACCACACTGCCGTTAGAAGCAGTGCCCCCAGAGCCTGCAGGCTGTGCACAGGGGCTCGGGGCTCCTGCGTGCCATCCCGGTGCCCAGCGGGGTGTCTGCATTCTGGGCTCGCAGCCTGGGCTCTGAGGAGCAAATAATCTGTAGCGAAACCTGTTTCGACAAGTGAACGAAGGAATTCTTTGTTCCTAAACTTGCCTGTTTGTTCCTCCGTGTGTGCAACGTTTAATAGGATCAGATAATATTGAGGACATGTGGTTTGTTCGTAATTATCTGTTTAACCTTGTGATTGAGAGTAATGCGTCACCTCCATCTGTTACCAGTATAGCAGAAGTAAAACTAGTTTGTTTGGAGGCTGTTGGCTTAAATGCTGACGAATAACTGTGAGAAGCCATGAATAATGCAATTAATTGACTTTGAATCATTTTTAAAGGTAAATGTGGTTATTGATGGAGGCCACCGGTGTGAATTCTAGGTCAGAAAATTTCAAAGCTGTGTTAATTCTGATGGATGTTTTGTAATTGTTGTATGAAGGAATTTTGTAGATACTGTTTCAATTTCCATGTTCTGAAACTCATCACTGCACTTCGCGCTAATGAGCAGTCTGGGGAAAGAAGCCAGGGAATTAATGGACCATAGAAACTAAATTACCCTTTCAACCCTGAAGGAAGTCTTCTCTCATACTCAGCTCGTGAATTGATCCAAGCACATGGAGAGCAGAGCCTGCTAAAGCCATTTGATGGCAGTCTCTTGCTTTGATATTGAATCGACACAGTTTTTACAGAAACAGGCTGTCTTGTGTGTCTGGATTCTAAATAATTTTCCCAGATTTAGATTTCTTTCAAAATTTCACGTGTATTAAAATCTGGCATCCATCCAAACCCTTTTCTTTATTTTATTTTATTTTATTTTATTTTTTTTGTCTGCACCTTTGAATTGCGAAGGCTGCTGGAAAATTGAAATCCTTTCTGCTTTATGAAGAGAGTTTTAGAAATGGAAATTGTAGGGCTCGCTTGGATCGGCCTTCGTTATGTTGTGGAAGAACAAATTGCAAGGGAAAGCATAGTTAACGACAAAGTCCTTGTGAGACGTGTTTTAGGTACTTTAAGAATCTTGTCATTGTTTGCTTAAAAGAAAATGAAGCAGTGAGGAATCCAACCTGTGGTTTGTTTCGTATGGTTTAATTCTTCGGCACCAACTGAAGTGTGCTGTACCCTAACAGGGCTGTACGTCGGGTCATGCATAGGCATCAGTAGTTACCTACAGAACGTGCTGTGAGGTGCTGCTTTTACTGTCACTGCTAACATTCCCCATACTCGTCCTTTCTTTAAGTCATTATTTATCTTAGTGCAGTAATTTTGCGCTGCAAATAGATGTTGTTGGGATATGCAGAGGAGGAAAACAGTATATCTAGCTGTGAAATACTGTGTCTGCTTTTTCACTTAGATGACCTTATGTTTACAGTTTGATACAGTTTACTCTGTGTGATAACTGTATACTTTTACGGACATTTTGTAATAGATGTGCATGGATGCCTTGTTTCCAGCAGTTGCTACTAATACCTAATGGAAAAGATTGGTTTTCAGTGTGTGCACCTCAGGATACCACTGCTGAATGTTGACCATAGCGACTCAACCAGAACTGCTGGAAAAATCATTCTTTGCTCGCTTTGTGAAGAAATGAACCAGCAGGCCTGGCTAATCGTGGTACAGCTTACATCTGCAGGAGTTATTTCATTACAATGGTTTAAAGCAGTTCTCAAGACAAATAATTGATACTAGTAAAGAGTAATGCCTTGCTCATGTAGATTTGTGTACAGTGGGGCTTTAGCCAGCATGGTTAGGTCTGAGGGGGATTGGAGCTCCCCTCTTCATACCAGCAGATGCTTTGAAGTGTTTTTACACCTGAAAATCCTATCGCAGTATTCCACACTCTTTTCAGCTTAAGATAAATAATCACATTTGTTCTCTTGGTTCTTTTTTTCTTTTCCCCAAGAAGAAATCAGTGAAATGGATCGAGTGAGCTGACTGGATATATTGAATGCGATGAGCTGTTTCCAATTCATAACTCTTTTTAAGATGTTTATAGAAGTACCGTAAAGAACAGCTTTTACTTAATTGCACGAATAGTCTTCCACTGAGCCTGAAATAAGAAGAGTATCTTGTCTCATCACTGGGTATGGAAACTCCTCCTGGAAGTGTATGCAGCACTCATAGTTGCCTGTTTCCAGCCATAACTTAGCCACCAGCCTCTCCAGCTTCCCCAGCACTTTTACTGTGATAAAGCAGTAGAAGTTCTATCCAGAATTTTCCATACAGGTCTCATTTTGAAACTGACTACGTGTGACAAAAGTAATTGTCAGTATGAATACGTAAATATATATATTCACAGATCTATTTTGGTTTTTATCTTTTTCTTCCTTTCAGCAGATACTTTTTGAAAGCTGTACTTACGTGAAGTACAAATGTGCAGCTTTTTTGCATGACGTTACTCATTTTTGTATAATGCATGCACACTGACAAAACAAATTGTCTCATTACTGACACTCATTGCAAGTTGCTGGATGTCAAAATATGAAATGTTCACGGTTCCTGTTGTATTTGCTGATGCAACAAAGACTCTCAACACTTTGAGCACTAATTTTAAACCTAATTTTAGGACAGAGATTTTGTTCTGTATCTCTGAAATCCTGTCTTAACCAGCAGCATCTTAAAGATGGAAGAATGGAGCATCCAGGATGTGCAGAAAACACGTGGCCTCGGATCCTTGCACACTTAGCCTTAAGTAACTGGATTTGTCCAAGAAGTTACATGGTGATGTGAAGAGAGATTCCTGCCCTTCTCCGGGCTCTTGACTGTGTTGTCATCCTGCACACCCTTCAAGTCTCTCACCATTAAATCATGCATCCTCTGTCTTTGCAGAAAGTTTGTATTCATTCATATATTCACTGTTCTCTCTGTGATGGGTAGAAATTTGATTCTTGAGGAATCCTGCACCAGCTGAAAGGAAGCGTTGGGAATTGTTACTTCAGTGCAATGCGCTGCTCCAGCATTCCTTCAGCTGGTGGCTCATGTGCTTTCGTTCAATTCACCAGCCTCTAACATCTTCTCTTAATCTGTGCTGTTATTTTTCTTCATTATTCCATTATGTTGATTATTATGAAGTGCAGGAAGTTACAAGGTGCTAATAACGGTATATAATCATGTTCTGTTCCCTGTAAGTATGTGTGTAGAGATGTAACTTTGGGGCATGTTGGAGTGAGATGTATTTTCCTGCTAACCGCTGACATAAGGCATTCTGAAAGCTTTATTTAAAGTGATGATGAGGTTACAGGGAGATAAAAACTGCTCTTAAAATATCATTCTATTTCTTTTACTCCTGTGTAGTTTAAAGTACAGAAAGGGAATTTCTTCAGTGACACAGGAGGGATTACAATGGAATTGTTTATTTCATCTCCCTTGTCAAAGAGGATAGGAGCAGTACCGGGGCAATGCTTAGCTTAGTCTGCTCTTCCCAGAGTTAATGGAATAAGACATAAATGTATGAATGCTGTGTCTAACAAGCTGAGTCCTCATCAGGGATGCAGGAAAATCTTTTATCGCTTCTGACATCTCATCTGTTTTCTGCTCTTGGTCATAAAGCACCTGTGTGATTTTATTTGGAAATACAGTACCAATAAACAGTCAATCCTGCATTCATAATATTCTTACCTAGAAGTATTATACATAAGCATGCCTACCAGTACTACCCTGCGATGAAACAGTGCATTTTCAATCTGCACTGCCACGAGTTCCTGAAAGTTCAGTCTGTTTGGCTGCATTCCCCAGGTAGGGGTGCACGTTTTGCAGCTCTGTCAGTGTGTGCTCAGCACACACACATGGACTGGGACACACATCCCCACACGTCCCTCTCAGATGGGCCCTGCCCTCAGCTGGCGGCTGCTGTTTCTCCTGCTGTTTCTATTGCGAGTGCTCACTTTGCTGGCACAGCAGGGACATAGGGGAGGTGTGGGGCTTCCCTTCACTCACCCAGCAGGGTTTCTGCCCTGCACACACACACACACACACACACACACACACACACACACACACACACACACACACACACACACACACACTCTCCCCAGCCTTTCCTTCAGTGCTGTGGGAGTGCTTGGAGGGCAGAGGGATGCGGTGGAAGATTAGAAAAGCCCATTCATTTTCTGTCAGGAGAGGGGAAGATCCAGTCTGATTTGAAACAACATTCAGAGTTCACTATTCCCTTTTGTACTCCACTATTATCAAGGTGGGAAGTAGGAAAGGAATGCGGTAAGATGATCTCAAAATCTGCTTGTATGCAGTTCTGATGCTGGGAAGATCTTGTTGCTTTAAAATGAAGGAATATTATATTTCACAGTTTAGCCCGAAGATTAGAGATATTTAAAGCTATTTAAGCCTGATGATGTCTATTTATACTCGGAGTATGCATTTAAAAATAATAATAATATAAGTTAATGTTTTGTTTGGAATTAAAGAGTGTAGGTCCACTGCACAACTGAAATCTGCGTTGTGCTCCGTGTTTGACCAGACGAATGGTTGGCTCTCGTTCCAGTCTTCTCTGTACTACTGAATTCCGTTTTTATCTCACATGCAAAGAGAAATCTTAAGCATAGATGATAAAAGTGTTGGATTTGTTCTGACAGGATGTGGGGTAAGGGCAGGAGGAGAATTTCAGGGCTTCAAGCAGTAATTCTATGTGCAGGCCTGCCAGGCTAGCCTTGGGGCCAAGGACTCAGAAACCACTGTCCACTATACAAAATAAGAAATTAGAATTATATTTCAAATAATGTTTTCCTTCTTTTTCTGATTAATACATTTAATTGAGAAAAATCAGGAGAAAGTGGGAAAGGTAAAATTTAAATACATGAAAATAATCTCATAATTCGGAGTGCTGTGCAGCACTCCAAAGCATTCTTGTTGAATTTTAGATGTTTTGAAGGTGCTGGTCCTCTGTGACATTGGCTTCTGCTTCCCAGTTGTTTTTTAAAAGACTGTAAAGCCACATCTTTATCAAGTATACGTTACTATTAAGTGCTGGTAATACAGAAACATTAAAAAGGAGCAGTCGGCTTTTTGGAGGGGTCTGTGAATTATGTGCAGCGGATGAATACCTGTAGCCCAGTCCTGAAAAGCACCCGGTGCAATGATTTCCAACAGCTGTGGCCTCAGTAGAATGCCCACTGCTGTAACGCGGGTGGGTTGTACATCCGACTGAGTCACTCAGAAGGCTGTGACAATTTCTTGCTCGTGTGTTTTGTGCAGGCTATTCTGAATACGTTTCCTTCATGTGACAACTGTAAAATGACCTACTTTAAATTTGAAGCACGCACACAGGTCTCGTTTTAACATCGGAGTAATTTCATGAGTGAAAACGTAAGATTGTGGATCAGAAGAGTTCGCTGAGTATTTTCCAGTCACTGGTGGTTCTATCTCTGGACTAAATGCTCCTCGGAGTTTTGTACCTGTGTATTTGGTAGACTTCTCACCTGTCCTGGGGAAATGAAAGAATGACAGACGTGCATGGACAGGACTACCTCTGTTACTCCTCAGGATGAGGGCAGAGGGAACTTGCAGTATTGTTAAGCAGCACTTTATAACTTTGTTCTGTGCCTATGTGGGGCAAACCATTATGTCTTACTCCAGAATTTAGATCTAAAATATAACATGCAGGTTAGGACTTGCCTTCTGCCTTACTATAGATAAGGATGCTTCTACAGATTGGTTCTGTCATTGCCATGACAATAAGGTCAGGGAAATTAGGACACAGCAAAGAAACGTGTTAGGAACTTTAGGTGCGGTGTGTCTGTTGCCATCCTTAAATAATGGTATTTCCGAATCTCAAGACCCTCTCTAACACCTGAAAACAATCTCAGTTTACAGTGGAATGTTTTAATAGATCACTAAAAGTCATCAATCATCCTGTGTCTTTCTGATGGTGCTGTTGGGTGGGTAGTCTGCCTGTCGAGGAAAATCAAATGCTAGAGGGGGAAGTGCACTAACTGTACTCATTCTCTGTTCCTTTCTTCCCTTTTCCATCCTATTGTACCGGTCTGTTCCAAACAAAAGCCCCCACGTTATCCTCTGCTCTGACATTGCTCTCCTGCCCACGTGTACTTGCGTGCCCTGTCTGCTAGAATACTTGAGTGTATCTCATGGCAGTGGTTGATTGTGCTGGAAGAGGGGAGCTCTTCAAAAGCTTTCCTGTGTGCCTTGTTTTTCCTGACAGAAATCGGGTTTGTGAACATTGCTGCCATTGACCAGAATATTTTCAAAAGGATGCGACTTGACTCTTCATAAGGCATGTGAACACAATATTGCACTGACTGCCTTCAGATGTGAGGGGTGAAAAAGAACAGTTGAATGTTACCGAGCAGTTTCTGTTTTCTGCTGGTAGCTCTCTCCAGGTGTGGAGGGCAGCGTGGGGCTGGGGCTCGGGGCTGGGCTGGTTCCCGTGGGGCTGCATGGGGCACAGAGCGGCTCTGCACCCTGAACCACTCCAGGAGTTCTGGACAAGGAACAAAGAAAGCTGTTCCTGAGCTGCCTTGCTCATTCTGAGCTGTAGAGTGCTAACAAGCAATAGGGCTACAAGGCCGTGTGCCAGCAGCCTGACCCAGCAGCCAGCCCCGCACCGCAGCTCTGCGGGTTCTTTTAGAGGGGCTTCCGGACAAGCAGAAACTTTGTCAGAGTAAGCAAGGCTTCCTCACTTCATAGGTGGTGACGCTTTGGGACTTGGGAAAGCCAGAAGCATAAAAAACGAGTGGAGGATCTTGGATTCTGAAGCCACGAATTATACTGAGGGATATTGATGTGATTTCAGTCTAACTCATTTCCCTTCTCCCACGTTTACTGGTAACACCTGCGTTCTCTGTGCTTGGATTCTTCCAGAGCAGGATGGCAGTGGTAATAGCTCTAGCGGGGACTTGAGTTGAAACGGTCAGAGATCTTGGCAGGCTGTCAAGTTGTACCTGGGGGACGGAGAGGCAGGAAGATGGAAAGAAGAACCAGAATTGGGAAGTGGTTATTTATTTTTCCTTCACCCTGTAATTCAGTCAAAATGCAGCAGTATTTAATTGAATGCACAAAGTGTGTGTTTTGACCTTGGGAAAGTCTCGCCAAATTTCAGTGACTTGTTGGAAATAATGAAGTCTTTGGGGTTTTCAGAAAGCTTTCATGAACTCTGTGCAATCAAAGTGCTTCATAGATCTGAGTCAGTGTAGTACTTTACTTCCAATAGCACACACATCAGCGAGTGGAGGTCAGCTTTTCCGTTTGGATTTCCTTTCAGGGCGCTACCTGAGGCTGCTTTGGAGATCAGGGCAAACTCTGTCCTTTCTCCATGCGTGCTGCTTACGTGAGGAGCTCAGAGCTGCAGGTTTGTATGTCTGCACACAGTGCCTGTGTCTGTGCGCGAGCAGCGCTTCCTGCATGGTGAATAACAGACGAGGCTGGCTTTTCGAGTCGGTGTTTTACCTTCGTTGCCCTTCTTGGATTGTAGTCAGTACTGCCGACCTCAGCCAGCAGCACGGAGGTGGTGAGGAAGCCTGATTAGGGCTTGCACAGAGTTCTGTGTTTCAGAGCGGGGGGATCAGTACTGGTGCCTGTTTACATGTGGTTCGTTTCTCCCTTGTCATAACTGAAGGCTGAGGGTCAATAAATGGTACGGGGTTCCTCTGAGGTTGCGGCTTCACAGTGCTGCCCACCGCTTTGGTTAAGCACACTCTGCAGCTCTGTCCACAGTTCCCTTGTAAGGCCCGTAGCTGCTATGCCTGGCATTTATGTAAGATACCTCTTGCCACAGAAGTTTCTTGTGTGGCTGCGCTGGTTGCTTTTTCTTTTCGGTAGAAGTTGCACACGGAAAGTTGTTCTTCGTACAGGGGAGAAGCTAAGGGGGAAGTAATTGGCATTATGAGATTACGTGGTGCAACAGAGAGCAGCAAGTGTTGCGGTTAATACAATAGAACAGGAATTTTTCCTTCTTGCATTATTTTCTCGAGTTGTGTTCTGAGAAGAATTTTCAGATGATCTGTTTATTGCACGTCTGTGTGACTGTTAAAAATGTTATAAATCTTGGACTGATATACAGAAATGGTATCTTTCATCTGTTTAAGTTCTGCTCATTTGAGCTCTACGTACTTTCAGGGGGTGTTTTTAACTACGGTTTATTTGAAATATTTTTCCTTTTCAGAGTCTTTGCTTGCCTGGGCAGCCGATAGCAGTGGTGAATGCTGGGACCCATTTTCAAATGTACTTCACTGTGTAGCAGAGAAATCCCACGTTCATTCTGTTACCATTGCATGTGTTATATTCAGGGAAAGCCCGTTTCCTGTCCAATTCTAATATAAGTGAGATTTTGAGTCATTTTAATAGGCCAAAAGCATACATATGTATATCTATACTGTTCTCTCCAAAACCAGCTTACGGGACACAGGTGATGTCTGCTAACTCTGTTACCTATCTGAGTAATGATGTCCTTGGACGATAGATCCAACTCTTCCTCTCTTTAATATCGAATAATTTTCAGGTACCTCCTGAGAAGTTGTGGTGTTTGTGAAGCGCCATGAAGTGATGTGGTGGGACTAATTTTGTTAAGCTAGGGGTGTGTGTGCTTGGCAAGAAGAAAAGCAGGTTCTGATTATGGAAGAGTTACCCTGGAAGGAAGGTGGTTACTAAAGAACTTGAAATTTAGGGGCTTTTAAGTCAAGAAATGAGATGGTAAGCAGGGTGTTACCTTCTGGAGATCATTTAAGCCAATTTAGCATTAGTTTAAATGTACAAAAGATAGAAGAGGGGAAGATCAGGTGCTATAGAGAAAAACACTGGAACTAATGAAATTGTCACTTAAAAAAGAAAAAATGAGAGATTTGATTGGGAGTGGGAGAGACAGAAAGCAGGCAGGGAATACGGTTGACTAAATTGCAAGGCTTTAGTTTTAATGCTTCGTATCCCTGCTAATGCGGTTCTTTCTCTGCTGCTAAACGTGATGTGTGTGCCACCTGTTTCAACTGCATTCACTCCCCAGGGACATCAAGTGGGAGAGAGCATGGAGAAGCTAAATTATTTGGAGAGGATTCAGTGATTGACTTAAATATAAAGGGATTAATTGGTCTCTAAACTAGTCAATTAAAATGTGCTCTGAAAGTGGAAAGATCACAAATGCATGGCGGTGAACAAATTAATGCATTTTTCATGGTTTTAGTATTTTCTACATGTTGTTTAATATGGTTTGGGATCATAAAAATTATTCCATGAATTGCGATCATACTGCATAATGATTGGATGTGAAATAATTTTCCACAGCCATCTTCTTGAAGGACAGGTGGTAGCAGGCTTACAGCATTGAGCTTCATGTGTACCAGTAGGTATTTACATCCCATGCAGCCTCTGTTACAGATAACACAGCGGAGGATGATCAATTTCTCTGAAGCTGTGTTGGGAAAGGAGCGGGGTTCAGCCCTCCCCACACTTTGGGCTCATTTTGTGCAGCTCATTAAGCCTTGTGCTCTTCAGCACCAGTGCGAAGGACATCACATCCTTCTTCAACAAAGCACTGAGCTCCTTGACTGAGGTGTGCTAAGAAGTGCAGAGGGATTTAGGTACTTTGCTGGGGATTTTTTTTGTTGGTTCAGTTCGGTCAGGGTATAGTTGGATTTTTTTTGTTCCTTGTTAGAGGACAAAAAAGGCATTCATTCTATAGCAGTGCTGTCCTCTGGTGAAATTTAAGAGGTTAGCTGCAAGTCTTAGGAATATTAAAGCTCTCTGTCAAGTTTTGTATTGCTTCATGCTCTGTAATTTAAATGCAGGCTTAGTGTCGTAGCTTTATAATTATGTAAAGGTATCAGCAGATTTGTTTAGGGAGAGAAACCAACACAGAGGGGAGTCACGTCTTTCCACGTTTGCAAATCCTATTTCCAGTTGTCACTGCTAAATTGCTCGGAGGTGGTCGGGAGCGAACCGTGCTGTGTGTGGGGAGTGGGGCAGCTCCAGCGGGGAGCTCAGTGCCGGCGTTGCCCTGCTGGAAGAGCATTCGCAGCAGCCGGTTTGGGGACATGGGTGCATGGATTTAATAGCGGATGACTTTGTTGTTGGTTTTGTTTTTGTGTGAATCTGACGCAAAAGTGATGATGCAGTTCATTTACTTCCACTTCTTTCTGGAAGCATCTGTTTGAAATGAAAAATCAAAAGTGCATCGGTAATTTTTAGATTTTAAGAATAACATTTTTTTTGCGTTGAGGGAACCAGGTGGCCTTGTTCGATGTCCTTTGTGCCAGTGAGACTGACAAATGCAATTTCATCTTCGGTGAACTTAACAACAACCAAGTACGGCTTATGTTCCTTCTTTCCCTTCCAGTTTGCCGTATTTGTTGAAGAATATCCTTTCTGAATGGCCTTAATCTAATATAATGCTACTTTGGATAATAGCATTCAGCTTTCATGGGGGTGAAGGCAGGAAGGGTGCATTAACCTACATTAGCAGACAGCAAAAATAAGCGTCTCCTCAGGAGGGGCAGCGGTGTCTGATGCTGTGTTTGTGGTGTTTGTAACTCAGACGTCAAAGATGTGCTGCATTTCTGTGCTCTGCTGTCTTCACTGGGGGCAGAGTGTGTGTGCGTGTCTGGAGAGCGTATCTGTGACTGATTGAAAAAGTAATTTAAATTGAGATACAGCAAATTAATTGTAGTGTCTATTAGCTTGTAAAATACTATGGATTGATATTACTCTGCCAGCGCTGCTTGAATTAGTCCGAAAGCAATGACAAAGAAGAGTGCATGCTTTTTAGAAAATTAGTTTCCATTATTATTAGGAACATTTGTCTTCTTTTATGAGATCTCAGATTTCATTATTTTGAGGCCCACTTTTAGGATTTATGTATAACAATCTTTGAAGATATGGAAAACAGTACATTTGCAGCTGGACGCGTCTGTCTCTTGGAACACGTGCTGCAAAGAGCAGTGCTAACGTGGCAGTGCCTTCAGCCTGCTTCGCTTTGCCCTCGTGCTGTCAGCAAGCTGAGAATCACCTGCTGTTTGGGCGTTACTGCCCTGTACACCATGTGCATTCTGCTTAGGTTTGTTCTGGAGTGGTTGACAGCTGCTTTTGTTCTTTTTTTTTTGTCTCTGTAGCCTTGTCTGAACAGCGCTGTGCCAGTTTTGGGTGTTCCCACACTGAGAAATGTTTTCATGGGTACTGAAAAACTGAGAGCTGTTACTTGTGTAAAGATGGCTGCGTTCTGGTATGGAAGATGACATGGGATTTCAGTCTTTGCATACAGGCCAGGCTGGATGGGGCTGTGAGCAGCCTGGTGTGGTGGGAGGTGTCCCTGCCTATAGCAGGGGGTTGGAACTGGATGATCTTAAACGTGCCTTCCAATCCCAACCATTCTGTGATTCTGTGATAATTACACAGTAGCTCCCAAAATACATACAGTAGTGTTTATCTGCATCACAGTATTCTTTCCCATCACAGAGGCATTGTGAGTGATCGTTTTTTAACAAATTGCTGTTGAGATAGAAGTTGAACACCTGACATTTGTAGCTTTCAGAGCACACTTTGACATAACCATCAAGATACATTTTGACTGTTTTTTGGTGTTTTTTTTTTTCTTTTTTACTTTATTCCTTTGGAAGATATTCTGTATTATCCCATATAATAAAAAGTATTTCAGAAAGATGAATCTTGTGGAATACAGAGCAAAGATGTGGTGGTGGATGTCCGTATGAGTGAATCTGTGCAACAAGGACGTGTTTAATAAAAAAGAAAAAAGAATTGTCTGATGTGACTTTGAATTGCCACCTGGTACCGGGGTCCAGTAGTAACCCAGGGCTTTACTCCCAGAGTAGCAGTCATACTCCTTAATACACTTAATATTATGAAAATGAAGCTCCTAACATAAATGTGGTTTGGTACTCTTATGTACCTGTGTTTGTTAAATATTCTTTTCATTTAGAGGCAGCATATGATCAGATCGCTAACTGGACTTGGCATACACCTGATGCATTTAGAGTGTAATATTGAAACCTGCTAACCTAATTTGATGAGAGCCTTACTTCCATCATCCAGACCCTACGGATTTGCTCATGATGTGCTGGTGCCTGTCATGTACCAGGTGTCACACTGTCCCCCATTCCTTTGTGTTTTCTTCCTAGGAGCAGGAGGATCACTGCTAGTCCTAGGGCAGCGTGAGACTGTTGTGGAGGGGAAGGATACAGCTTCTGTATGTCTGCTAGGAGCACCTTTAGTGGGATGGTGAGCAGCCACCTCTTCTCAAGGCTTCAGGCTCCCTGTGGTTCTAGGACCCCTGATGAATCCCATTACAAATGTGCTGGTTGGTGATTCTAATGCCGCTCACTTGGTGAGACCGGGTGATTGAGAGCTGCGTGATCTGCGATAAAATTACCAAGGAAACTGTAATTTGGGAGATCCAGGGTTTAAACCTCACAGTACTGAGCTGTTGAGAAAAGGTCAGTTTATGCCTTAGGCTGAAAAAAAATGGAGCAGTTGGTTGGCTGGTCTCCATCAGCATTAGTCAGGCTTGTTCTTGATTTTAGGTTATTAATACTCAGAAGGATGTTTTTCAGTCCTGGTCTGCAGAGCAGAACTGCTCATAACAGTTCGGAGGTGATTTTATGCCTGCCTTTATTGGATGAAATGCCAAGAATACAGCACTGATTGCTTTTGTGGGTTACGTGAAACCTAACATGTAACTTACTCAGGTACCATGAATGCTGTGTGTCACTTTGGATATATATGCTTATCTGGCTGCATTCCTTCTATAAGGAGTGTTAGATCTTCTGTGGAAATAAATTTTCCAGTGGAATCTGTTTCATGCTGTGTCTCGAAATCAGCTGAATTACGAGGAAGGTGGGGTGGTAACTGGACAGGTCAGAAGGACAGTGGCAGCAGTGATTTTAGAAATTTTAAATGCAGTTTTTCCTGATGTTGTTCTTAAGGGTATGCTAGGGCAAGAAAGACTGTGTCTGTTGTGACAACTCTCTGGTTAACATAGTTCCTTTTGTAGTTATTAACAGCTGTGCTTTTGTTTTCAAAGTATCTGCTAAGTGTGGTACAGTTAAGAGCAAATTCCTGATGTTAAGGACATACTCATTTTTTCCTAAGGAAGTTTAGAATTTCCAGTGAAAATGAGCATCCACATGGATATCTCTTTAATCACCTTGATTTTTTTTTTCTTACAGTATTTTTGGATTTTGCTGTAAAGACTGTATTCTTTCTTGCAATAGAAGTATGGTCACAACAACTTCTGTATTTCCTGAATCAGCAGAATCCCAGGTCTTATCATAGAATCATAGAATTGTTTGAGTTGGAAGAGATCCTTAAAGGTCATCTCGTCCAACCCCCCTGCAATGAACAAGGATACTCACAGCACAGCAGGTGCTCAGAGCCCCATCCAGCCTGACCTTGGATGTCTCCAAGAGTGGGGCACCCACCACCTCTCTGGGCAACCTGTGCCAGTGCCTCATCACCTTAGTGCCAGACATGGAGCCATTGACCACCACTCCCGGGGTACACTCTCACAACTAGTTCTTCATCTGTCGAACAGTCCACCCATCACATTCAGATCTTTCCAATTAGGAGAGAAGGATGTTAATGGGGTACTATTTGAAAGGCCTTACTGAAGTCCAGAGAGATGACATCAGTGGCTCTTCCCTTGTCCTTCCCTTGTCCACAGGTGCAGTTACGCCATCATAAAAAGTGACAAGGTTGGTCGCTATGAATTGGTAATCATAATGAAGGTGATAACAGGGTCATTGTTTGGTAATATAATATTAAATACTTGAAAATAGCTGTAGTTCTGAGTCGTCCTATTCTGAACTGCAACATGAGTGAAAACAAAATGCATTCAGTAGTCACCAGGGCCTCAAGTTTATACTGTGCTTTTTGGGAGCTGTGAATGCTGCCTCCACCACAGACCTACTGCAAGGAGAAGAATGCTATTTGTGATCTCACTCCGGAGATTTTATTTTGTCAAGAGCTCTGCTTTGTCATTTTTATTGGGTAGGTATTAGATGTAATGAAAACTGGGTTTAATTAAAATATCAGTGTTTAGCTATAGTGAAACTGTTTCTCTGACTTCAAACAGGTTGCTGTCTGTGTCAGCAGGTGCACTGACCTGCCTTCTCTTGCCACCTGTGGTTGCCCTGTATTCCCATGTGCATGGCACAAGTGTTCTTGTATTATGCTGTTTCATCCTTCAGAGGATGAAAGGAGTAACTCTGTTACTTTGGTTGTGCATGGCCCCAGTGCACTGGGCTGGATGTGCTACCTGGAGAGGTTAAACAATCCATTCATAATAGGCAGGCTAAATGTTAAACTGTTTTAATGCATTGTAAAAAATTGCCTATTTCTATGTAAGTATGTATAAGTATAGTTTTAAGTTTTAAGCCACTGTTGTGGCTGTTATTGCAGAACACATTCCTCTGTGCAGAATTTGTACAGCAAAAGCCTGGTGATTTTCTGTCCAATAGGGTGAAAACTCCCCTCCTCGGCTGCTCTAGTGTCCTGGTGCAGTGTTCATAGGACACAGAAGTGCTGCTCTGTGCGTAGCCCAATCCATCCTTACTAAGGTCATAGAAAAAAAAAAGAATGGGACTGTCTTAATCTCAGGCTTCATAACCAGCCAGCGTGGAGAGCACGGAGCAGTTATGCTGTGTATAGAAAAGGTTATGTGCGTTGGACATGACCTTTCCTCCAGCAAAGACTTGAAGTACATCTTGTACATAAAAACTACAATATAATTACTCCTCCAAGTGTTGGCTAATGGGATGTGCAGCAGTTCCCCCGATGTGGACCAGCACTTGTACTGCCATAGCCTTGTCATGCTGCAGATTGATGTTGTCATTCGGAGTACAAACTGCACATCCCCTGTGCCCCCCCATGTGTTGTGGGAGGGGGGAGCAGGGGCCGGTGAGAGGATGAGGGTGGAGAGTGAGGGGTGTGAGCCTTGGTGAGAGGTGCTGGTGACAACCGAGGAGGTGCTGAGATAGTAAATCTGTAATGCAAACATTATATGCATCTCAGGCATTAAAAAAAGTACTGACAGAACATGTGAGACAGCGTACTGATATCTGAAGTCCAATCATGGGAAGGCCTGGGCAGTTCTGAGAATTGCAACTCTCTGTATGCTCCTCCTACCTCCAGAGAGAACGCAGAGAGAGAGCAGCTGCCGAAGCAGCGTGACCCGATCTGCAGCTTTGCCTCCCCCGTTCTTATTCTTTGTAATATGAAAATTTGTGACTTTGGGCAGAAGCAGCTAAACCATCTACAGACATGTACACTGTTTTCCCTGTGTATCCAGGGTTCTCCCAACATCAAGTTTCCCTTCTTCCAGGAGAGCACAAAACAGGCTGCGGGCTGCAGCTGATCAGTACCCGAGGCCATGGTGTGCAGCAGCTGTGTGAGCCTCGTGCCTGGTGCAGAGGCCCTGTGCTGCCAGCCGCTCGCTGGGAGGTGCTGCGTCCCGAAACTCTGCTCATCTCAGGCGGGGAGTGCTTTCTGTTCTGGTTTGGTTGTGGTTTTTGCAAAAAACTGGTGCTAATTATACCATGTTTCTTAAATGTTTGTAGTTGCAGACTGCTCAAGCTGTACTTCTGAATAACATACTTCATCTTATTTCAGATGGGCAACATTCACAGTCCAGCTGGTAGGCGGAGTATGTCATGGGTTGCTTTTGAGCATGAGGAGTGCCATGTGAATGCTCTGCGTCACACTGAAGCAGCCAGGCAGCGGTCCCAAGTGCTGGCCCACAGTCAGCTGCCCTGATGGCAGCAGGAGGGGTTCTGGGGCAGCCCCAGCCCTAGGGCTGCTTCCAGCCCATCGGTGTGGGTAATGTTAGCTTCCTGCTGCCCATTGGTGGGTGTCACAGGCTGTGGGTGTTGAGGTGCACACCACCCGTGTAACCCACCAAGAGTTGTCCTACTGCATGACACAGATCCAGAGCAACTGATGGCATTGTGTTTTACATATTGGTGCAGAGTGTGTTTGTGCCCTTCTTTTTTGATAGTCCACCTCAAGCAAGTGATTAGTCTCATTGTGATGGCATATTTTCCTAATGTGTGGGGCTTACCACTGCCTTTTTCCAAGACCAGACTTATAATAAACCTATTTTGGGGTAACTGTGATTTTGAGGGGTACTGGAAAAGTACTAGAGATTATTCTTCATAAAAATAATTAATTATACACAGACAGTGGTTGTAATAACTGCTTACAAATGAAAGGAGACAAACGGGAGGTTGCTGGCAGCATGGAAGGAGCTCGAGCTCAGTGTGCTGGTGGCTGTTCTAGGAAGGGAAAGTTTTAAGTGTGCTCCAAGAAAGCGAAAGCATACCAACGTCTGAGGTTACAGTTACGATGATGAACAACAGTTTCAAGAACTGTACTGGTAACAAGAGCGTTTTGGAACAAGTAGTACATAGAGTCTTAATTTAGAGTGAGAGATAATAACATTTGTAGAGTGCTTGATCGATTCCTCGTTTGCATGTTCCTATTTGGTACGTGCGTTCAGAACTCAGTTATGAAATGCAATTCTTTAGCATTTCTTCATTGAGATTAGTTGTGTGGAAATAAGCTTTTTAAAAGTTTGAATGCAGACCAGCTGGGCTTTCATTGGGTATTTATATAAACCTACGACATAGAAGAAGAGTGAGACAATAAATCCGTCAGATGTTCTTTCTCTGTCAACATCATGTACTTTAAACCTGGCTGTGTTTTCATAGTCCTTGTCTGATTTTTATATGTACATAAATATAACTTCATGTGTTTCCCTTTAAGTCCTTTATAGTAACCCAGGGATTGGTGCTCAGAAAGATTATGGGAGGTCCTAAACATTACATGAACAAGCAACTCAGATACCTTTCTGGCTATCTCAGAGGTTATTTAAGGTAATGAAGGCCCAGAGGAAATAACGTGAAAGATGGTTGTTGTCCATTGTGGGTGATGAGGTGCCAGATTGAAGGTCTGATTCATGCAGATGCTCCTTCTTGAAAGGATTTTCTGTGTTACGTGTTACGTTTGCTTTGTGCGGCAAATTGGGGCAAAAAAAAAAACAACAGAAGAGCTGATAACACTCAGAAGAGCACAGGCGTTTGCTTCTGTTACAAAAGATTATATGGCATTGCTGTTTCTGTTTGGGGCTTTTTCTTACCAGATTCCTTGCTCTTAAACGTTAGAAACTAAATAGAGAGAGTAGATTCAAAGTACAATTAAGTGAGCTGATGTGGAATAGTTGTCCTGTGGAACCTGTGGTATTTTTTCTTTGTATTTCTATTAATAGAAGCCTCCTATTTAAGTGATGATTATAATTTTAGCAAGCAAGTCTCTCCCTCAGTAAATATATTGGAAATAGTCCTTAAAGTGTATGCTCAAGAATTTGCTGGCTCAAGGCTGCAGTGCTCAGCATTTTTAGAGCTTGGTCTAAATGCAGCTCTAGCTGGAAATAACATCAGGTGCTCTGTTTGGGAATGGCACACGGTAACGGTGGTGGCTGTCAGCTGTGAAGGAGGGAGAGGTTTCTGCAGGGAGATGACAGATCCTGCATGCGGTAACACAGGCACTACTGGCATTGCACCTCATACCCTCAGTGGCAGTTGTCTGAATGGATCCAGCCAAGGTGTGTATCACACTGAGCTCACGGGCATGTCACCGAGCATTTTGACTTCACACTATGCCCAGGGCTTAAATAAGTTTAAATACTTCAAACTGTTGTTTTTCGTTAATCCATCAGACGCTTCAGTCATCATCAGCTTTCTGTTTTGGAACCTGTGCCGGGGGATCTGTGGCACACCGCGCTGTGTGCTGGGGTCAGGGCCTCGGGCCGGCTGCTCACGCAGCCACAGCATGGAGAGCGTCCCTTCGTCCTTTCAGCTGGGCAGCAGCACAGGCTTACAAATGGTTCTGGAGCTGGTCACGGTCCTTCTGTCATCGTTAATTCACGCAGCGAGCACGTTTAGTGCAGCAGTTCAGATTTCATAGTACGTTTGTTACTGTGCTTGCCGTGAGCAGGCACCATGTGGGGCCCGGCAGGCTTCGTGCAGTGGGAACCGCTGGGAAACCGTCTCACGTGGCTCTGGTGTTTGGAATGCCAGGGAGATAAGAAAGAAAAAGTACAGAAATGAGTACGTTCAAAAATCTGTTGCGATAGTAGAGTGGGTTTTCAAAAGCCTGTCGGCTTCAGGCTTTGAGCACAGTTGAAATAGATTTGAATAAAATATAAAATATCTGTCTGAACATAGTGCTGCCCGGTTTCAGAAACAGTCTGATCTGCACCTCGCGTTCAGCTGCTTCTCTGTGCCTCTGCCAGCTCTGCGAGAGCTCCGGCTCTGTCACAAGCACAGGGCATTGGTAGCGCTGTCGTAAGGCCCCACTGAGCTCCAGAGCAACTCGTGCAGCTCTGATGTGTGGTGCATCTGAAGAGCTGATGTGTGGTGCATCTGAAGAGCTGCCGCTGCTCCCGTAGGCTCTGTGTAGCTCGGTGAGCTTTGTGTGAATCCTGCTCGGCGACGTCTCACATGCGCAGCACGAGTGATTTGTGCAGCTTGGCATTTGAGGAATCGTGTGAGACGCACTGAAGCCGGGAATGTCGCTGGCTGCAGTGTGCGTTCCTGACTGGAGGACATCACGGAGTGCTCTGATGCTGTTTTCTTGAAATAAAGTTTGTATTTGTTACTAAAGGAAATGTTTTACTCGGAGTCTCCCAGAAGCTTATTAGGGATGTAGGAAGTCCCCAGGCCTTGGTCAATATTATTTTTGGTCATGAAAGCTGAGCTTAAAGCCTTGACACTGGCACCAGAGGGAGCACAGCATCCTGTAACAGCGCGTTCTCCCACAGCCCAGGGGCAGGAAGGCTGGGGGACACAGGAAGGCATGGGGGCCTGTGAGGGGCTGGGGCTGGTGGTCGTCCTCCTGCACTGATCGAGTATTTAGTGCTGGTCACAATCATTGCAATTATTCTTGGGTCATATTTTCAGGAAATTAAAATGGACTTTGTACTCCTTTTTTCTTTTCCCCATTAATTTGCTAAGCGTAGCAGTTGATTTTGGTGTTAGCTGATGTCTGCTGGAGAAGTTACTGGGATGCAAAAACTTCCCTGCAAAAACAAACATCTTTTGTCCTTTAAACTCCTGATGTTTTCCATCCCTTATTCTGACAGTGTTTGTGGTTAGCTGTGAACTGTGTGTAGGATTGCACGTGGTTTGTTCACACCAGACCACTTGACAGGGTCTCGCATGGTCCCAGAAGGTCTTTTCCTTCTGTTCTATGGAAGACAAGTAGGACTTTTGCAGTCCAGTACTGCAGGAAGCTTGTGGAATCAGGAGGATTTCTGTGTAGTATTCTAAAGATGGGAGCTGAAAGTGATGACTTAACAGGCGGCTTTGCCCTCTCCTTTAGAGAGGCTGACCTGCTGCACGCAAGTCTTCACTGGGATTATCCGTGCTTGATCTTAGACCAGATTTCTCATCCTCTTTTTACTTATTAGAAACTTCTTTATATTTGTCCTGTGTCAAGGAAGTAATGGGTTTTGATTAAATAGCTGATCTTCTTTTTTGTTTATGCCATGGATGCACATAATCCATTCTCATTTTTGTTTTTCCTTTTACATGGGACAATAAAGGTGGATGGATGGAAACACCTGAAGCCATTCTGTTCCTCACCTGCCACTTGCCTTGTAAATTAACGAGCAATTTACTTCTACAGCACTGATGACAGAGCGCAGCAACCTGAAATGTCTTTCCCTCGTGAAAATGGAAATCTAATAAAACTTTCCATTTCGTAGTGTTAATTGATTGCTACAGAGTAGTTCTGAGGACAGAATGATAGCACCGATCTGTAATATAAGTAACCTTTTCTCTCTGGATTTTCTCATTTGGCCATTTCCTGTTTCTCTGTGGCAGTGTTGGAGGCTCACAGTACAGGGCAGTATCTTGTTCTACATCGTGCATAGAATCATTCAAAGATTTAGTGAGATTAATACAGCTTCCTGTTCTAGACCATCAGTGCCTCTGTTTAAACATAACTGACAGTAGTTGAGCACTTGGTTGTCTTAAATACTCAAGTGGAATTGCTGCAGTTGGCTGTGTTTCTTTCTGGTGAAGGTAGTTAATGCAGGCTGCATCATGGCCAGCCCAGTGCCAAAGCCAGCAGCAGCTCACAAGCTGTGTGCGGCTCTGTACTGGACTGAAAAGTCACTGCGTAACTGCCTCTTCAGCTTTGGCAATTTTTAGGTGATTAAAATGATAAACAAAATACATGAAATGCATTTTGTTTCTTTGTGACTAACATCCACTTCAAATTAAGTTTAATCATCAGTGACCGCAGTTCATTTTAGATTGTTGTTGGCTCCTTGTAATATTCATGTGCTCTTATTTTCTCTAAAGTAGGGTCTCGTAAGGTGTTGAACTGGCACCTTTCCTGTTCCCTTCCTGTTTCTGTTCAGCTCGAATCAGCTGTACAGTTGATTTTGAAGACTTGCTGTTTCTTACTGAATGCCCTTTATCTCTCCAGTTCTAGATAGAGTCCCTTTTGTTTGTAATGATCTTACTAATTGAAACAAGCAGGGAAACAAATCCTTGAGATAGGTGCCAGCACTGTTAAATAGTTGTTTAGCAACAGGTGCTGCTGTTGTACCTCATTATCAGTCACTTGATGAACTTGGACTCAGTTGCCACAAGTGACAAGAGTGTATTTTACTTCTTAAGGCTGTGAAATCACTAACTGCTGTGAGTTCACTAACATGTTAATAAATTTCTTTCTCTTTTGTCTCTGTCTCCAGTGAACATCTGTCATGTGCCTTCACATTCTTTCTTCATGGGGAAAGCAATGTGTGCACCAGTGTGGAGATTGCTCAGCACCAGCCAATCTACCTGATCAACGAAGAGCATATCCATATGGCCCAGTCCTCTCCATCGCCATTCCAAGGTAAGGGAGGTGGTTTGGGAATGTGGTCCATTTAAACCTCACTCCTGTGTGGGAGGAACCTGCTCCTGGTGATGTTATCTTCAGAGATGAGTTAAAATAAGTACCTCTTCAAACAGCTTCATTTCTATTTGGGAAGATGGGGACATAAAGGAAAATGTTGGTAGGACCTCAAAAAACTATAGCTAGACATAAATGATGTGCAAGTTTTCTAGAGCTTTCTGTTTATGAACATTATCTCTGGAAGTACACGTGTAGTAATTTTTTGTTAAAAAAGGTGAATTACTTGTTATTTTTAAAAGTGAATGCACTTCTTCTTGCATGGTGTCTCCATCAGTGGCTTCAAACCCATAACTTAAATAGTATAGGTATACAAATATTAAGTGGGGTTGAAAATGCATCAGAAAGAATGAAATGTTGAAGCATCTATGACTGTATATTTGCCCATGTAAGCAATTAGAATCGTAGAATCATAGAATCAATTAGGGTTTTACAGAATTAAGTTAAAGCTGCTTAAATTCATGATGCAATTGCAGTGCAGTGCTCTACCTCCAAAATTTAGAGTATTTCAGTCACTGAGTCATTACAGTCTGAAATTAATTTCAAAGTAATTAAAGCAAGAGATCTTTATGAAATTAAACACTGAAATGAAGAAACACCCAGAGAGTAGAAAATGAGTGTTCGAAGAAACTTATTTGAAAAATATTTCATTACAAGATGTGAAGTTTTGACAGAACAGAAGACTCTTAAAGCACTTAAGATTTTATTTCAGCAAACTAAGTTCCTTGCTGTCTTAAATCAAAAGCAAAATGAAGTTCAAATGGAAATACTTGTGTTGAGCAACTCATTATCCCTATTTGTCACAACTGTGGTCTTCTTCAGGTTTGGTTCTCTATCCTTTTTAATGCTGAGAAGGCCTTAGTACCATGTGTTGCTGGTAAAAACTAGTGTTAAGTGTCCATCTCCTACTACTTCCATGTATGGTCATCCCTTTGCCGGTACACTTAGATAAATTTGTTATGGATGTTATTAATCTAAACTGTAGAAACATCTGTTTTTAGCTCAATAAGGACAGCCATACATGAAGCTAGCGTAGTGTAACGAAGTCTTAAATTCCCACCCTTATGTGATTTTCCAGTGGCTTTTCCTTGAAGACAGATCCTTAAATCAGCACACTTGGAATAGCGAGCCAGGCTAGGCAGAGAATGGCTGACATGTAATTGAAATGTACATACTGTAAGCACTGTTATTTCTTATTTTGCAGTTTTGGTGAGTCCTTATGGTTTGAATGGTACACTCACGGGTCAGTCATATAAGATGTCAGACCCAGCAACTCGTAAGCTGATGGAAGAATGGCAGTATTTTTACCCTATGGTGCTGAAGAAAAAAGAAGGGATGAAAGAGGAAGAGGAGCTGGGATATGACAATGATTTCCCTGTGGCAGTTGAAGTCATTGTTGGTAAGTTTCAGTGTTCTGCCTGAAGCGTTATTTTCTTCCACATGCTTAAAAAAAAAATCTAATTAATCAGAAACAGCTATTATAATTTTCCTATCTTGTAGCTCTCTTGACACTGGAACATCTGACTAGTTATCTTGCCTCAAGCTTCTTTACTCCCTGTATCCCACATGCTATTATTCACATTATCAAGCTCCTTGTTTCATCCCTGTACTGGTTATAGGGGGTTGAATGTTTATTAGTATGTAAAATTCCTTAGCTCTTTGTATTTCAGGTAAGTTTTGCCTAATTGGCATTGAAAACAAGTGAAAGCGGCTAGGGCTGCTGAATATTATATGTTATGTTTAAGAGTTTTGTTTTTCCGTTTCATTATAGGTGGTGTAAGGATGGTGTATCCTTCAGCCTTTGTTCTCATCTCCCAGAGTGACATCCCCATGTCACAGAACGTTGCCAGTACTGGAGGCCATATAAATGTGGGGCAGCAGGGGCTTGGAAGCGTGAAAGATCCTTCTAGTACCTGTGGAATGCCACTCACTCCACCCACTTCTCCAGAGCAGGCTGTTACGGGTAAGCAATAAGCCTGACAGCCTAGAGTTGCTATTTCATCTTTGCATGTGTGAGGATGTGTGTGAGCAGTAGCAGATTAAAGACAGGAAATAGACTGAGATTTAAGAGACAGCTTTTTCCGTAGGTCTGTGGTAAATGAAAACTGATCTTTTAAATACTTTTGAAAAAGAAACACTTTTAAATGAAACTTTGTGAATTCTGTTTGGCTTTACTTTCTGTAACAGCATTATCTTTGTGCAGTATTGCAAATATGTGGGAGACTAGATTATACCAGTGTTATAGGTGGATTTTGTGTGTGGTTCTGAAGTGGTGGTTTTCTTGCACTGAGATGAGAGTGTTAATTTATTGTTCTACATGGGTATAGTGAACATACAGCAGTATGTAGTTCTTTTTGTACAAAGCTAGAAATACTGCATTTAACTAATTAGTCATGTTTGTATAAGAACAATATGCAAATACCAGCTACTCTTTTTACCCACCACCACTGGATTTTAGATAGGGGCCATTCAGAAGAAATGCATATGTCTCCAGACCTGGTGATGAGGAGCTGGTTTCTTGGATGAGGGCTGACATGAGCTTACATGCTGTGTGCCTGGCACACAGAGTGCTGCACAGTGCTCTGCTGCCTCTTCTATCTGCATAGAATGCGCCCCGCTGAGCAATTGGATCCATGGTGGTTCTGATCTCAGAAGCCGTCTTCATGCTCAGTAATTTGGACACTCGATCCTCAATATCTTGCCTCTTTAGGAATAAATATGTGTGTCTGGTTGCTGCTCAGAAATTAAATGTATATATACTGTCCGTTGTCATCTGGAATACGAATGAGACCTTAACATTAGTTTTTGTTGGAGGGGTTATGCTGTAACTACTTCTGGATTGCAGTTTCAGATGAGGATGAAGGAGTGGAGGTGTCATATACATCTGTGTGCAAACAGGGACTTTAGCCATAGAGGAATGAAATGCACGTTTGTGTGCAGGCATCTAAGATGATAAAGTAAAGGGAAAAATAAAGTGAATTATCAGATACAGCAAAAAAAACCCACCTCAGTGAATTTTGTTCAAAAAACATTTGGAAAGCATGTGAAAAATTGCCACTGAATTTTTAAAATGTTCAGGTCCCTGTTAAACTTGCATAACATCACAAGGGAATTCTGTTTTACAATGCTCATCACTAGTAAAGTCCGAAAAAATGTTGATATTGTTCAATCTGGCAGCCACGATTTCCGTTTGATCTCTGGTGTTGTTAAAGAGAGCAGTATGAAACTGGTGCTTCCCCAGAGAATAATGAAAGGGTTCCATTCTATTGTATCATTTACCATTTTAAAGGATCTTGACAAATTGGAGAAATGGATTGGAAAAACGTGACGTGCTGTGCAGAACTGGTAAATGGGATACATAAACGGGGTTAATCTGAAGCATGTGAATAATCCTTCAGTTCTGCTCCATGCTGGTAAAAATGTGGGTGTAGTTCCACGTCCAGTTTTGAGCACCGTTATTAAGCAAAGATGTGGACAAATTGAATGGAGTCCAGAAAAGCACAGTGTAAATGATGATAGATTTTTGCAAACAGGGCCCACAGGGGAAGATGGAAAGAATTGAGGCTGTTCAGTCTAGAGAAGAGAAATCTGAAGAAGAGACAGTCTAACAATCTTCAGAGACATAAAAGGGGAAAAATAATAATCTTTCCTCTGCAGCCAGTATGTAATGAATCTAAACTAGAGCGAAGCAAATCTAGGTTAAACATTGGGAGAAAACTTTCTCTGAGTGAAGATAATGAAGTGTTAGAATAAATTGGCTGGTGGGAAGCTACCATTAGCAGAGAGGTGGGTGGGCTGGTTTTCCTTCTCTCTTTCTCTTCCCTTCTTCTCTCTTCCCTTCTTCTCTCTTCCCTTCTTCTCTCTTCCCTTCTTCTCTCTTCCCTTCTTCTCTCTTCCCTTCTTCTC
>JANHGO010000075.1:50919922-50945909 GCA_024606505.1 Aquila spilogaster | reverse complement strand
TCTTCCCGAACAGGTTAGTCAAATATTCTTTCTGAAATAAGATCCCTGTTGATCAGGGGCAAAAGGGGGGGATGAGCTTGATCATCTCTTCAGATCTCTTTCAACCACACTTTCTGTGGTTGTCTCTAATGTATGTAAAAAAACAGTTTTCCACTGGAACTATGGAATGGGATTTTTTCAGGTGTAGAACCAGAGTGTAGTATAAAAGGTGTTAATGAATTCGGGGAAAAAATTATTAATGCACACAAATGCAATTTCAAAGCTCTGGTAGACCCTTGATTATCCTCCCTTACCTCCAGTTCTTTCCTTTCCATCACTTCTTTCACGCTGGCAGTTACATCCATGCTGCTATTAGCTTATGGCCTGTATATGTGTGTGCACTGTGTTTGTTTATATGTATGCATCTTCCCCTGCAAAGGATCACACATGCTAATTCTTGAAGTTTTGATCTGGTTTTTATGGTTTTTATTACCAGTACATTAAATTCACAAGCAGTGTAAAGCATTCGAAAGCCAGTGACATAAGTTGTTAGTCACTGACCTCAGTATGTGTAGGAACGTGTTTTTGACCGCCTCTTTTTATTTAGAATCCTATGTGAAAAGAGAAGCGGGAAAGTTCTGGGTGGAGAAAGTAACAGTAAGCATCAAGAATGGAAAAAGCTAGGGGGTTAGGCAGATTGTGTGCAATTGTAAAACCTGGATTTTGAATATCACCTAATAGAAGTCAGCAGAGCTGCCTTGTTAGATGTAGCAATGTATGGCAGTGAATACTTCCAGTGTTTCATTCTTAAGGCTTTCTAAATTGTGTCAGGCAGAAGGACGAAGTGTTCTGTACACTGATGTGACCTTGTTAAGGTGCAGTAATATCCTTACTTAGTTTTCCATCCAGAGTGTGGAGGTGCTCAGTGGCTGAGCCAAATGAGCCTAAAGCTCCCTCTGCTGTTCCAGGTTCTGCTTTTAAAGATGACTCTTGGATTTCAGTTAATCTAAACAAAACCCTATTGCATAGCAGAAAAAGAAACATCTGCTTATACAACAGCTGATAAGGTTTCTGTCTCACAGACAGAAAGAAAGAAAGAAAGAGAGTGCAGAATGTAAATTGGAATTTTCAGGTTATTAACATGATGAGTAATGTTTTCATTTCTATGTCTTTGCTAATCATATGGTACAGCTGAGAACCTCACATGTTAGTTGTATATATGAACAATCAACTGTTAAACTGATTCTGTAATAGTGTACATCTAAACTGTAAGACTTTACTGAAGCAAGTTTTGATTTTGGTATTTCAGTTCAGATGTAATATAAAGAAGTAGTGTCATGCTATTCCATTCATTTCTTCATTGAGGTTTTATCTTAAGTATAGAAAATGGTTCGTGCTTTCAAATAATGACTGTTTAATTTATTTTGTAGGAGAAAGTGGATGCTCTCAGAGCAGTATCAGCCATTCAGCTGTACAGGAGGGGACAGTTAGTGTACACAGTCCAAAGAAATCAAGCAAGATTACTCCAAAATTTCACAATCATATGGTTCACCGTGTCTGGAAGGAATGCATTCTCAACAGGTCACAGTCCAAGTAAGGCAGTACTCCTTATTAATACCATATAATACGTAGTTAAAATATTAATGGTTTTGCCTTAGATATTATTCCTGACAGAGTTTTTTTTTGCCTCTAATCAAAGCTAATATTGCAATGCAGCATTTTCAAAGAAAATTTGTTACTGTATTCAGCTGAAAACTCTTCAACACTATTCACATTGCATTTGCAGTCGTCTGTCTTAACTGTGACATACTTGGAGGTTAAAAATCCATACAGGGTGCCTTTAGCTAGGTGTTTTCAGATTTAATGACTGCAGTTTCTAGCTCCACTTGTAGTTCCTGGACTGAAAGTTGGGTGACTGAAGAACAAAGAGGGTGTGTTGGACGTTTAGAGTTCCAAAGGTAATATTTAAGAAGCTGGACTGAAATTACTGATGATGAGGATATGGATTTTTTTTAGCATTGCAGATCATTATTACTCAAATTTTTACTTTTTTGCTTAAAATACATTCATGGCATGAATCCTTATTTTTTTCATTGTTTCCATGCAATTTCCTGTTTGAATATGTCGGGTGAATTTTCAGATTCAATCTAAATTGGTTGACTCTCGTTTTCTGTTCTCAAACTCCAGACAAAGCTATCTGATGTGGAGCTGGTACCATCCTCCCATAAAAGCTTTTATATGTATTAGAGGGTAATACTGTTAAATAAAGAATTGTATTTCAAAGGTGAAGTAGCAGGAAGGAATTTTATTTGAGGTTAACATATGTGAGTTTACACATGTTTGTTTATTTAAACTTTTGTTTTACACAGTGTTATAATTACTAAAGTAATTGTTTATTCCTTAGGAGGAGTCAAATTACATCTGCAAATTTGGAAGAGGAAGTTCCTAACAATACTGTTTCTTGGGATTTTGTGGATCCAGTCCAAAGAGTCAGTTGTTCTTGTTCCAGGTGAGCTTCAAAGACAGGAAACATTTCTCATGCTGAAAGAGCACTGTTCAGTTCAGATAGAGGTACCCTTTAAGAAGTGAGTTATGTTTTAGCTGAGAAAAGAGGAAACTCTAAAACTGTGCACATCAATCACATTTAGTTGATTAACAAGCATCTCTTATCATTGTCTACTTGTAGCAGGCAACTTAAGTGGAAAAATGATCCCAGATTAGAGAGCGAGGTCTAGAATCACTCAAACATTTTTCATTTGTAATCAACTCATCCTTCAGCCTTTTCAGAGATGTGAGCTTCAAAGCTCCAAAATTTGGAGTGCTAAAATTACGATGAAGAGGAGCAGAAGCTCAGATGGCAACTTACGCAGAGTTGGCTCAGAATTAATAAACATCTGTTACAGATCAGTGAAAGAGTTTGCATCTTGCCTGAGTTTCAGAGCATCCTGATTTGAGGAACTCATTTGGAGAAAGATAAAAAATTTCCCTAAGAATCGCTTTCTCTTTGTATACCCTCCAGTCATTCTGCCGTGACTCACCAGACACCAAAAAAGCACCAAGACAATAGAACAGTTTTGCAGCATGGTCACCACTGTGAACGGATGAAAAAGAAATCGCAGCGCAGTAAAGGAGCACTTTAGAAGTTTATTCAGTTATCTGTCATTTTTGAACGCTGGAAGTCCCAGCGCTGCTCTCACAGGAGAGGCAAACGAGCAGCACCAATGCTACTAAGCTTTTTTTAGAATTAGCAGAGGTGCTGGACACAGCCAGAAAAACCGCTTCTGGTGAAACATTCCTGTAAAGCCATTTCTACTGAAATTCTTAATTCCTGAGATCACCATTTATTAGACTTAGAAAAATGTTTGTGTGACCTAAAGAAGTTATTTTTAAGTATTCACAGATGTAAATGACATTCATGTGCTCAAATAGAAACGCTGCCACGCTAACTAACCCGTTGTGGTATCCTGCTTGGGTTTTTTGTGGGTTTTTTGTGGGTTTTTTGTTTGTTTTTGTTTGTTTGTTTTGTTTTAATTCTTCAAGAAGGGGTTTTGCCAGAGTTATAGTCAGCAGCTGATGATGTGGCTGAAATGATTCTCTACTCTTTTGATTGAGTGTGGCATGGCTGATTTTCTTTTTTCCTTTCCTTTTGACAGCGTGGCAAGCTTGAGAATAATGCTATAGTTAATGATAACGATTGTCTAACCAAGTTCTTAAATGTTTGACCTGTCACAGTAGTCTCTCCAGGGCTTTCTGTGCAGATTCAGCTGTACAGAGAAATCTAGGAATATAGCATTCCATTGATCGCTGCAGGGTTGTTTAGAAAACTGGAAAGCCTGATTGCATCCTCGTACCTTGTGCTTGACTTCCTACAAAGCAGGTTCTTATTTGTGTATTTGGAAGATGAGATAAAGGGATGCAAAGGGATTGTGTGTCACATGGAAGGCAGAGTGTTGAGTCTGCGCGTCCCGTCCTGTCTGAAGTGAAAATGTTGCTCTTCTGCAGCCTTACTCTTTAGCCTTCATTATTTGTTGGCTGTATGTGTACTCAGGAATGTGGAACAAATGAACATTTTGTCAGCATGCTAAGCTTTCTCTGTAGAAAACTGAAGTCCAGCCTTGCCTGGAAAGCTTGGAGAACCAATAGTGGAAAATGGAGATCTGAATCTGTAGGGAGGTTGAGCTGCATTTGCAATTTCAAACAGTTTCTTAACTCCTCCGCTGATGGCTGCATCGTGCTGGAGGTAATAAACGCAGCAGCAGGGAAGTTGAAATACTGTGCTTACAGTGAAGGAGGTACCTTATTTGAAACATCAATAAATGTGTGCCATGCGACTTCTGTGTAGGTGAAGAAGCTGGACAGATACTGTCATATCAGTATAATTGCCTTAGTCATCACTGTGCCCGTTGTGTGTACTGTAAAAATGTGAGTACAAACACGAAGATAAGATTTCAAATATGGGATTGTTTGATACTCAGCACCAAATTCAGTCTTCTATAGACCCAGCTTTCTGTCTTGAAAAACAGACTGTCTGGTGTCAGTCAGTATGGTGAATGATGGAGAATGAACCCAATGAAATGTTGTAAGCATGTGCTTAAGGCACCCCTGCAGTTACTAGGGCATTAGGTCCACATGGGCTCTGTGCTAAGGGTGATCTATGGTGGCAGAGAACTTGTGATATTTCTCGGTAACACCAATAAACAGACACAAATAGAACCAGGACAACACCACACAACATAAGATGGTTACAGGAAAAAGATGCAGTACAAGTGGTTGTATTTGTACCATTTGACAGCCACTGTGCAAAACTTGGATGTTCTCGTAACTCAAAGAAGCAGAATTCATTTTCTTCAGTCTAGTAGTCCACTTCATTTGAGATAGTGTAGTTATCTTAACATTGTAATAAGTTTTCATGTTAGTGGATTTCTGTTTTTGAATGCTTTCAAATATTCATACTTTTCTTCAGTTCATAGTTGCTTATTTTTTGGACTATGCTCTTTTTTTTTCTTTTTCTTTTTTTTTTCTTATTTTAACCTTATCTGGAGGAAACTGACATGAAAGCATTTTGCTGTATATTGCCTCGGTGAACGTAGCTGAACCAATTGAGATCTGTATTTCGGGAGCATACAAGAGTAGTGGTTCAGTTCCCAAGCAGTCATTTGATTCGAAAGGCTGTATTTCTTTAGGGTAATGAAAACAACAGTAGCCTGATTTATTTATTTATTTACTGTTACATTGCTTTCCATATAAGCAGTATTAAGCTTTTATAAATACTAAATCTTGTTCACTTTGAATTCTGTTTTCTGGGGGCTGCCATTCTCCATTTTGTAGATCAGAGATCCTGTAGCCAAGTTGGACACTGCCTGGTGCAGGTCATGTGGCATTTTCAGAATCTCTTAAGAGTTCAGCAGTAGATGTAAGATTTCTTGGTGCTCTTCTTTGGGCTTCTTTCCATTAGAGCAGATAACAGTACAAACCATGCAGTGACTTGCTTTTGTCTCTGTTTTCAGGCACAAGGTTTTCAAACAGCGTTGTGCTGCTGGTTCCAGCCGCCCCCCAACGATAAATCAACCAGGATTCAGTGTGGGAACATCATCGTCTTCAGCGTTGCCACCTCCTGCCTCTTCAAAGCACAAAGCAACAGAAAGACAGGACAAAGGAGAGAAACTGCAAAAAAGGCCTCTGATGCCATTTCACCATCGGCCCTCTGTGACTGAAGAGCTATGTGTGGAGCAGGACACATCAGGACAGAAACTGGGATTAGCAGGAATGGAACCCTCTTTAGAAGTCCCTAATTCCAGAAAATATGAGAAGCCGCTATCTATACCTGCTAGAAATCCAAGCAAACAAATTAATATGAATCCTATGGATTCCCCCCATTCCCCTTCCTCCCCTCTGCCTCCCACACTTAGCCCCCAGCCAAGAGGTCAGGAAGCAGAGAATCTGGACCCACCTTCTGTACCTGTAAACCCAGCACTCTATGGCAGTGGGCTGGAGCTTCAGCCATTGTCCAGCTTAGATGAAAGGACAGTTCTTGTTGGACAGAGGTTACCTCTGATGGCAGAGGTTAGTGAGACAGCATTATACTGTGGGATAATTCAGAACAATGAGTCACTAGATATGTGGAAGACCTATAGCGTCCCATCAAGCGATGATCCAGAATTCAGGCCACCTGATCTTCCATGTGAGAGATACGATGCCAAGATGGAAGTGAACTCAGACAGCACTGCACTGAAAAGGTAAGAATGCAAATTGGCCTGAACGGTGCTTTTATTAAATTCTAACCATAATTAAATTCTAGTTTCAGTTGTAAGCTTTGAATTCACTCATGGTATCAAAACCCAAGAGGTGATGTGAGTGTAGGAGACAGAACTTCTCTCTGATTATTTTGTTTAATGGGGATATTTGTAGGAAGGTAACTAATGAAGAGAGATTTTTTTTAGTAGTAGTTTTCTCGTGTAATTTATTTGCTCCCAAGTAAAAATTCTGCAACAAGTAGAAGGCTTCCCTGTAGCGTTGAAGATAGCGTGTGCTGGAGTTAACACTGAATGCTTAAGTAGAAATGTGCTATTGTAGTATGTTTTATTTTTTCTCATCTGGCTTTCTGTTGGACACTGTAACAACTGATGCATCTTTTCAAAAACCTTTATCAAAGTAAAATGTAAGAGTTCTATTATGCTTATGTCTTTTGATCATTTTAAACAACAAAAGCTGTGTTCAGTTATGCACCCTTACAGCTACGTTAATGTTTGGTTATAGCAAGTGAGATGCTCTTTATTGCACTTCAGAGGCAATTCGGTGTGGTTTGTCTTGCATCTTCTAGATGTAATAACAGATACAGTGTTATGGAATAATCCTGCTTTTTTTTTTTCTTTTTGCATCAGTGTTGTGAAGCCAACATCTGGTCTTTGAACTTGACAGGAGCTTTACACAGAATCACAGGGTTAGGGAGGGACCTCTGGAGATCATTGAGTCCAACCTCACTGCTAAAGCAGGTTCCTGCAGTGTATTGAGCAGGACAGTGTGCAGGCAGGTTTTGAGGATCACCAGAGGAGGATACTCCATCACCTCTCTGTGCAGCTTGTTCCAGTGCCCTGTCAATCCCACAATAAAAAAGTTCTTCTTTGTGTTTGTATGGAACTTCCTGTGTTCCAGTTTGTGCTCGATGCCCCTTTTCCTGTCACAGGGCACTGCCTATAAGAGCCCTGGCCCCATCCTCTTGACTTTGGATACTTATAAGCATTGATCAGATCCTCTCTCAGCCTCTCTCAGGGAGGAGAACCTCCATTGACCTGCTGGCCGTGCTCTGTGCAATACACCCCCAGGACACCATTGGCCTTCTTGGCCACCAGGGCACACTGCTGGCTCACGGTCACCCTATTGTCCACCAGGACACCCTTCTCTGCAGAGCTCCTTTCCAGCAGCTCAGCCCCTAATCTACACTGATGTGTGCAGTTATTCCTCCCCAGGTGTAGGACTCTGCACTTTCCCTTGTTGAACCTCATTGGGTTCCTCTCTGCCCAGCTCTCAGCCTGTTCAGGTCTGGCTGAAAGCAGCACGGCCTTCTGGTGTCAGCCACTCCTCCCAGCTTTGTATCATCAGCAAACCTACTGAGCGTGCATTCCATCCCTTCATCTAGGTCTCTGATGAAGATGTTAAACTGTAGTGGACTCAGTAACCTTGGGAACCAGTGGTCCCTGGAGGACAGCACTGGTCTTCAGTCTCTATAGTGTTGAAACTGAAAGCAGTAATGCATTTGCCTTGTCCATACGAAGGAAAGACTAAACTCTAATCTCTTAGAAATGCTACTTTAGAATAGACTACAGATTCCGACAAACAGCATCTTGTTCAGTGAGGAATACAAATTTCCTGAGTGTTTAGGAATTTTTAGCTGTCCTTTTTTTTTTCTTCCTTTTAAAATGTCTTTTCTTTTATGTAAAGGTATTTCATGTCAACTTTAGCCTGAGAATCTGAATTGATTTTGTGCAGGCTTAAAATTAGTTCTGCATTCTGACAATGGAAAAAAAGTGCAGCAGAGAGGATTTAATGAAAATGGTTAAGCTAAAATTGATTGTGGAATTTTTTTTTAATTCTGACAACTTTAATTTTGGTAATGATTGAGGAACTCTGTAGGCTGACGAGGTTATGTGTACTTCAGAGTATTTTGATGTAGTGACAAATTTCACTCTTTTCTCATTGAATTGAAGTAAAAATTCTTGATTCTGTGCAGTGTTTAATACTAAACATAGGCAAATGCATCCTTTATTTGAGGAAAAATGTATTCTTGCTATATCAGGGAATGAGACGTGGGCTGTATGTGTGTGTGACAGCTACAGAACTTAAGAGCTGCTATCTTTCTCTGCTGTAAAAGATATGCATGCTTTGTTTCTTGATGGATTTGTTTACTTGCTTATTTTTGCTTTCAGGCTCTTAGCACAACCTAATAAACGGTTTAAGATTTTGGAAGAACAGAAACCAGTGCAGACACTGAGCTATCTTGACCCCTTGCCTCTAATACAACAACCAGGAGAAGGTTTGGGAGATGCTAGTGATCCGTACACTTTTGAAGATGGTGATATAAAGTACAGCTTCACTGGCAATAAAAAATGCAAACTTGTGGCTGAAAAAGACCTGCTGAAAAAGAACAAGGTAACATGTAAATCCAGAGTCTTTATCATTAACGTTCATGTTGGGATAATAATAATAGTAACATAGCACAGTATTTGTCCTGCAGCTCTCAGGAAGACACAAACCCATTGCACAGGTCAAACTTAGAGATCATACATTTCTTTTCTGTACAGGCACGCAGGAAAAAAAGTTAATTTAGGTATGGTATTTTTGAACCTCTGTTTGCTGCCATCCCTCTGAGCCTTTTTCTGTATGACAGCTGCTGCTGCAGGGAACACATCCTCTTTGAATCTGTTCAGCTTGACCAGTGGTGTGTTCCAGATTTAAGCCAAGAAGTAAAATACCTCAAGCCTTATATTCGCTTGTAGACACAAAAGGATTTGCTGGGCATTTTTCTTACTTTCTTCAACTTGACATATAACCTCACTGCAAAGCTTAGATCTCTCCAGCCCCAATCCATCTTTCTTCCCTTGTTCAAAATTAGTTTAGCCTTTTGCTGAGGGGATTTGTGATAGGGATGTGATAGCGGTTTGAACATTTCCTTAGAGGTCATTTTCCAAAACAGTTTGATCACCATTCATTGGCCATTACTTGTCCCATAAACGTGGTATTTCTTGTGTATCTTGTCCATTATGGAACTGTTTCATTCTCTGGCTATGCACTCATTTGTACTTGTAGGCAGCCACCATGCTTAAAATTCTAGAAGATGTATTTTCTAGAGAAATTGGGTGGCTAATTGTCTGTACTGCCTGTTGAGGTTAACTGATGTGTATGGAGTCCTTTGTACATCATACTCAATATCACATCACATTTTTCCTGATATGCAGATAAACAGCAGATCAGTGTGTTCTTTTCCCTTCTTGAAATATTCTGTGCTTCATAAAATACTGAATTGAGAGCTCTGAGTTTAGCTTGACATAGGAAAACCAATAGTACAACATTTGTTCTTACATAGATTAAATTAACATCCATTTAAAAAATTATTGGAATTTTTGTGTAGTCAGAAGATGGAATTGGAACCAAGGAGATCCCCACAACAGGTCATTCTACACCGGTTCCTGACGGCAAAGATGCCATGTCTATTTTCAGTTCTGCTCCTAAGACTGGTGAGTAAAAGCACTCTGTAAAGCAAAAATACTCACTGCTTCACTATAACATGAGAGTTTTGGATCATTTCTGTTATGGAGCTTGATTCCACTTGACCTTTTTATAACAATACAAATAATTTTTAGAATAATAAGGTTCAACAGTAGCTACATTTGTTTTTTTCCCAGTTGACCTTTTGTCCTTGCTTAAAACCAGATGCAAGGATATTTCTGGACTACGTCATAGAAAAAAGGATCATCAGTGATTCTTGGTACTTCTGTTTAGAGTGAGATTTAAAATTTGCTCCTGTTTTTCACTGATTATTTCCTTCCTTCCTGACAGATACCCGGCAAGACAATGCTGCAGGCCGACTAGGCTCTGGTAGCCTCACACAGGTGACAGATCTCGCACCATCACTTCATGATCTAGATAATATCTTTGATAATTCAGATGAAGATGAGCTTGGTGTAAGTCTTTGTTTGATTGAGTGTTCCATAGATATAAATCCTGACAAAAGGAAAAATAAAAAGGCAGAAGGATGCTGCAATCCTGGTGTGGAGCAATTACCCCTCATAGATAGGAGAGGCAGTTTCCAGGCAGGCAAGCTTGGTTTTTTGTGTGTTTTTTTTGTTTTGTTTTGTTTTTTAACCAGGAAGAGTCGAAAGCAAACAGAGGAATCCTTTAAGGAGATTCTATAAAGAAGAGAAATGGTTGTGTACAGTTTGGGAATATTAGAAGATCACTTAGGTAGCATCAAAGCTTGTCTCATCTGATGGCTTTTCAGTCACTTGGGAAACCGGTATACTCTAAGGAAAATGCAGCTAACTTGCTGTCATAGTCATGCAGAGACAAACTGTAAGATTGCTTCCTAAAGTAAAGCAGTGTAGTTGCCTCTTAACTGCATTAGGTCTAGCTTAGTGTCTTCAATTTTTGTCAGTATTTTGTGTTTCTTAGAGCTGTGGAAATGATCTTACTTTCATTAACTGATGATTTGTTCTTTTACCTTGTTTGGGAATCTGCCATAATCAAACTAAATTCAGCTTTATTTAGGTAACTCTTGGAAGCATGTTCCTTTCTATGCCTATAAGCAGTTTATGCTTTGCAAAGAGGAAGGAAATTAGGAGATACAAAAGGAAATCAGGAAATACAGAGGGAAAAGCAGATTTACATCAATTACCAGGAAAAAAGTAATCAGGATTCTTTTTAAGCTTAATCTGATGTAGCCATAATGTTACAAAGCAGGATCCTAAATTGACTGGTAGTAGATAACATGGCTTAGAACTCTGACGTCTGGTTCTTGGCAGTACTTTCCAAGTACACCAGTTTATTTACCACTTCTCCCTGTTCTGTGGTTTCACAGAAACTGCACTTAAGGCGTTCTTTGTTAAATCTCATTCAGAGAGTTTTCAGTTTTTAATAGCTTTTGATTTCTACTTTTTCATATGTTTTTATGTAATGATTCTGCTGTTAGGCTGTATCACCAGCTCTTCGGTCATCAAAAATGCCTGCGGTAGGGTCTGAGGAGCGCCCTGTGGGAAAGGATGGCAGAACAGCAGTACCTTACCCACCGAGTAAGTAGCAGCAACTGATTACCACTTTGCTGACAGTTAAAATCTTCTCATTAGTTACCACTCGCTGCCTTTTTTGTAGAAGGTTTGCAGTGTCACATACTCAGAACTAAGAGCCACTGTGCTTATTTTGTTCTGTGATTGCTAGATGCTGACAGTAAAATAGGGTAAGTGTATTTTAATGAAAGCACTGGATGGTAATATAGGCATACATTTGTAATGTGCCTACAGAGATTTGAGATGCTCTGCTTCTGACACTGTTGTCTTGTAATACAGACACAGAAGAGTGCTGTTAAAAATCTCCATTTAGAAACTACCCTTGTATTCTCAAACCAGTGTTTAATCTCATTTATTTGTTTACAGCATTACCGCATCTTTTAATAAAAATAATTCCTTATACAATTATTCAGAATGTAAAGGTGTGACTTGCAACATATGGTGTGCACTTGGCGTATGATGAATTCAGACTAAAATCACCTTCAGGATTTGATTTAGGTGTGGAGAATACAATAGAAGTACTGGCTTGTAACTGAAGACACATTGTAAACCTCTTGGGGATGTTTATGGTAGAAGTGATGCTTGTGCAGGTGCTACACATGTAGCACAAATAAGGGAAGTGCAGGGAATGCAGAAATAGAACTGTATACTAAAATGCATTATGCAGATTAAAACAATAGGGCTCTTTTGTAAGAACTGTGCCAAGAACCTTTGAGAATTATAGCTTTTACACTCTTGAGATGTATGGGTTTTCTTGCATTATTTACATAGATAGCATTTCTCCTGAGATTTCTATTTATGTATGTGTTTGTATGCGTGGGAAGAGGAAGATGAGAATTTCTTGTGTGATACTAACCAGTCAGATAATGAGTTACGATTTACTTAGTGCTAAGAAGGAAGAATGCTTGATTTTTGTGGCCTCTACAAGCAGAAATCAAATCTCTCTGCAAATCATTCTTTAATGCTTTCTCATTAACTTTAGCTGGTAATGAGGACAAATTGAGGGGAAAAAAAAAACAGTGTGAAGGAGATGAGTCAGAGTTTTATGGACCCATAAAAGCTGTGCTGATTTACTCAAATGTACAAGTCTGGAGTATACAGAGATTGGATTTTGACAGGTTTAGTTGATCCATAGCTTTGTAAAATATGCAAAGCTTTTTCAAGCATGACACATATGAAAATGAATAATGATAGTTAGCCTGTTGCTGTAGGGTTTGGGGATTTTTTGTAATTAAACTTTTTTTATGACTGCACTGCAGAATTTTGCTAACTGGGACTTGAATATGAACAAAATATATACTATAGAGCTGTGTGAAGTAAGTTAAATACGTACACTCCACTTCTGTTCTGTAGCTCTCTCCCCTTGACGCCAGCTGTCCAGACACAACAGTACCTGCAAAGAAATGAAGTGCGTTATACATCATAGTAAAGTCCTGCTGACTACATTGTGTTTTAACCCTTTTTCCTGTCCCATTTTTCTACTTCCTAAAGCACATTTCTCTTTGAAAAACAGAGGCAGTACTTAATCCAAGTGGCATCCTGAAGATTATACTTTGTACTAGCATTGGATGGAAAATAATTTTTTTCATTCCGTTGAAGCTGTTTCCAGCATTTACTAATCCTTTATCAGGACAGCACTAAGTTGATTTCAAGTCTTCATTCACAGTAAGACTGAGAAAGAAAAAAGAAACTGAGTAGGAATAAGCCATTGCCATTTAATTTACTCTGCTGCTCCAGGCTGTGAAACAGTTGGGTTCAGCATTCACTGCTGTTTCTGGGGGCACTTCACCCATTCAAACTGTTTCACTTTGTCTGAAGAATTAAATAGGAGGCTGACTGTCTCATCTCTTTGCACAAAAGAACAAGATTTTTGGTTCTGTTAAGTTAGAGTGGAGACAGGACTTGTGGTTGTAGCATCCTACAACAACATACTGTTAGCTCTTTTTGTATATGTACTCATATACTGTGTCTAATTTTAATTCCATCACTTATTTTGTCCCTTCCAATTAGTTTTTGAGACTCATACTGTGTTTCACAGGTTTTGATTTCCACAACTGGGTATTTCCCAGTCAGGAATACCTTTGTATTATTTGTTTATCAACTTTCCATAATCTTTAGACTGCAGAAGTTATTGAATACAAAGAAGTCTGTCCTTGTGCCCTATCAGCTAGGACTGGATGTATGTCTAGGGATGGCAATGGCATTGGGCATTTAGCAGGAGTTTACCTTGTGCTGATTGGAGTGTTTTAACAATGAATTCACCGGATTGTTACGTCCAGAGAAAAACTGTCCTAATTCAAGTAAGGAAAAGGTTGCATACATTATGAATTTTGAGCAGAATAGATATGGAAGCTGGTGGTTTGACGGGAAAAGTATCTAACTCGTAGAAAATACAGGATGTTGTACTGACTTCTGCTTGGTTGCATAGACTACATTGTATTTTATTAAGAATTTCTGTTTTGTTTTTGTTCTGTTTTTTTTACTTAAGTAAAATATGTAATGGATTACTGCAGTGTTAATATACTGGGCAGTGATTTAGGGATTTTTGTGGCTCAATGTCTTGTGATACAAAATGATATTTTTGTGGCTTTCTCTGAGTATTGTCACTTTTGGATGCCTGGCAGTCTGATTCCTGAGCAGATTCCCTGTTTGTGTTAGCAACAGTAGCCTGTCTTTTTTGTCAGGAGTTATGTTGCTATGGACCAAATGAGACTGCAATGACTGTATGTCAGTGGAAAAACAAAGCTAAGTGCACGCTCATTCCAAAAGTCTCTGCTTTAGGATTCAGTGTCAGCCCTAAAAAAAGGAAGAAACCATTCTATCTCATTAGTAACAGTTCCTGGGGTGAACTTTCCATTCACATCAACTAATCTTTTCTGTTAAGAACGTTATTTTTGTGTTACTAAAAAACCTGTATATTTAAAGCTGTGTGTCTACCTGTTCGCTGCTTCTGCTGAACAGCAAGTTTGCAATTAGGAATTAACATCTAAGTCTGGAGTTATGCAGGTGTCAGAACTGTACTAAGTCTGTAGAATCTTTACTAGGTTTTAACCTACAAAACAAGGGCTAGTAGTGAGTAACCCCTTCTGTTTTATAGGACTTTCTTGAGAGTTCATATTGTAATGATTAACGGTGTGTTATTTCATCATATTTAGCTGTGGCAGATCTCCAAAGGATGTTCCCAACACCGCCTTCTTTAGAACAACACCCTGCCTTCTCCCCAGTAATGAGTTATAAAGATGGAATAAGTTCAGAGACGGTAACCACCTTGGGAATGATGGAAAGTCCCATGGTCAGCATGGTTCCAGCACAGCTTGCTGAGTTCAAAATGGAGGTGGAAGATGGATTAGGTAGCCCTAAACCTGAAGAAATTAAGGTAACATACCACACTTGGGGTGTTTCCATAATCTCACCTTCCTATGTTTGGATTCTTATAAACAAGTCACCTGTAGTGTGCCTAGCAGGCTACTTTAACAAATGGAAATTAGTGCGTATAAAGTTTGTATTGGTCTTTACTTGGGAAAAAAACAAAAACTTCTCTAGTAAAAGAGCTTATAATTGTTTCTCTGATTTTAACTATAGGCACTTCTCATATAATAGGTGTAATTTTATGTTTGTAATGTTTTTGAGTGCTCTCAGGAAACAGTATTGTATGTGAAATGAGACCTGTGCCTAACAGAAAGAGTGAACGTATTTGAAAAACATGGTACTTGTGACTATGTAGCTTTTAAATGATTTATTTCTTCAGATAAGTTTTCTGTACCTTTTATGTATAGCCACTTCTTGCTGCCAGTCTCTGGGGATGCAGCTAGGATAAAATCATGCATGTAGAAAGGCTGCCTTTTTCTCTCTGAAATGTTGCCTTTTTTGGTTAGGGTTGAAAATCACTGAGAAAGCCCAGGGGTTGAACTTGCTCTGTTTCTTCTTCAGCTGATGTTACTTCACAAGTTTTAAGGCCAGATGGGACCATTCTTATCTGACTTTCTGTATAACACAGGTCAGGTAATGTCACATAGTTACTCCTCTATTGAGTCCTATAGTGTATCTGAGTAAAGAAATATTTTTAAATGGGGACTCTGCTGTGGGGTACTAGTACTCACCTCCCCTGCTTTACATATCCAGATGTATCCATTTTTCCATAGCATCACATAAAAAGACTTAACATAAGCACCTGGTCTACATTGATTTGTATTTCATTGTTCCATCCTTAGCACGGGTCAGCAGGTAGGTTAAAATCATTCTGCCTGATTGTGTGCATTCTGCATTTCTTAACTTCTTTGGCCGATTTTTTATCACTTTTCTCAGAAGTTATCATGTTTCCATGCACATAGGCTGAGAGTTTTTTAATTTAGAAGTGTGTTTTTCTTTGTTCTGCAGCAGTGCAAGCTTGTTTGTTCACATATATTCAGTAGGGAGATACACACGAGAACTGTCTTCCTGATATTCTCTAACCTTTGATTTTATAAACTAATTCCTCTCCTTCAGGCCCACCCTGTCCCTAATCTGCCACCACCTGTTCTGTTTCTGCAGCCATTTCTTCCCTCAGCACCAGCTCCCTCCCTGAGTGCTGGCAATAGCTGAGGGCTTGCTTTAGTTATTGGCACTGCTGATTGAGCTTGTAGTTGCATGGACTAGAAGTGGCTATAATTCAATATAAGAATACTGAAACATAATCTTGCCTAAGTGTAAATGATTTAGTCGGCTGTGAGTGAGAAATTTTTCCTGCATGGCACCACTGGAATTACTTAGGCAGAGCAAAAGTAAAGCACAGGTGAACCAGAGGGTGACTTTCTGCATTCAGGTATGTCAATGGGAGGAAGTAAGATTGCTGCTTTCAAGGATTATGACTCTGGATAGCAACAAATTGTGACCAGTCAGAAGCGTGAGGAAGTTAGTTGTAGCATCCCCCTCCTGAAGACAGCCAGCCACCTGGAAAGTCTGCTTTCTTATTGCAAGGCCTCTTCTTCCTTCTGTCCTGTCTTGATAACTTGAAGGCATGATGAGAAAAAGCTTCTTCCTAAGGACTTTACTGTTGTCCACTCTCTTTGTATAGTCTGTGTGTCTATGTATAATTGTAGAAGATTGAAGTAAGTTTTTAACAAGGTTTATAACAGACCTTGCTTTGTTTTATTCTGTTTTCTAAGTAAACTATTTGCTAAAACTGGAATAATTTGGCCCTGGAAAGAAAATCTGTATTGTGATTTGGTCAGCTGAAAGTCTTTGAGTGGGAACAGATTTTAGGGTGTCATTGCTGTTGGAAATACTTTAATCTCCCTCACAACAGCCTTAGGAGTATTAAACTATACATTTTATTTCTGCCTGATAACATCTCCAACAAGCACACTTTACTCTGCTTTTAAGTGTGTCACACCTGCTCATATACACCAGTGGGGGAAACCAGCACCTAAACCCATTGCTGATCATTTTGAGAACATGTAAGTAGATTTCTTCTGCTGAGTATTCAGCAGCTGGAGATAGTAATCCACACATTTCTCATCTCAATGCTGTACGAGGTGTAAGGGAAAAATGGAAATATCTCATGAGATGTTAAATACTGGAATTCTGAGAGACTGCTGTTACTTTAATAATTATTTTTACTTTGCAGTAGTGCGTCAAAAGGACTAGTTCTTTTCTTCTGAAAGAAACGTGGCATAGCTTTAGAAACTCTGGCTCAAGTTCTTGTCATCATTGTCTGCAAACAAGCATAACAGTCATTGGAAGTCCAGTTTGACTGAACTTCATTTATATTCATATTTAATATTGTGTTTAGTTTATTATTTCTGTCCAGTACTAGGAGTGGTGCTAGTGTAAAGTGTGCACTGTTACTGTTTGGATTATATTAATTCCCGATGTGGGGGTTGTTCCAAGAGGCTGACTTAAAGGCAGATACGTTTTCTTCACAATATGGCTCAACCTCTCCATTGTGAGTGTAGAGCACTTGCAGAGATCAACCTCTTAAGTGCCTAAAGTAGATGCCTTAAGTTAGATAACGTGAATATTTCGGTGCACCATTCGCTTTTCAAATGTACCTCATCCTTAATAAGCGTAGTCTAACTGAGATGTGCTGGCAGTAGTTAAAGCCATACTGTATCTTAGTGTACCAAGGAGCCTCAGCTGAATTTCCTTGAAGGATCAGCTGTTAAATGTTTTGTAGAATGAATAAATACGCTTAATTATGGGAAAAAATACAGTTGTAGATGGTTCAAACAGTACAGCAAGTTTTAATGCAAACGTGAAGTTCAACCTTACCATGGTGTTGTAAACAATGTCACTTGGATATTACAGGATTTTTCGTATGTGCACAAAGTTCCATCATTTCAACCTTTTGTGGGCTCCTCTGTATTTGCTCCACTGAAGATACTGCCAAGTCAGTGCCTCTTACCTCTGAAGATACCAGATGCCTGCGTTTTCAGGCCTTCTTGGGCTGTTCCTCCTAAAATTGAACAACTTCCTTTGCCACCAGCCACTTTCATTAGAGATGGCTACAAGTAAGTACTGCGTTGTAGCAAATTAGTTTGTCATCCCCACATTTCAAATAATTAGTTAATTAATAGTTAATTACAAATAGTGAATTAATTATATCTTGTGTATATTAATGAGTATTTATCTAAGCACTGGAACCATAAAATAGCCTGCAAGTGTGTTTTAAACCTTTCAAATCTGTCATTCTGTCAGATCAAAAAAATGTGATTGTAGGAACATTTGAATTAAGAATATTTTCTGCAAATCGTTAGGCCAGTATATGTCCACTGCACTCTTATAAATGAACAAGAATTAACTGCAATTTCTGGTACAGGAAAGTACTGTAACACCATGTAAAGCTAGGAAATAAAATGATCAGATGTATTTTATCTTCCTCTTCATAAATACCAAAAGAAAAGATGTCACATCCCTTTCCAGAGTGCTGTGACCTATAAGCACTCACCGTTATTTAACATAAAAGCTTGTGTTCCTTACTCAGTTCTCAGAAATTAGTAATGTTTGTGGAAGAAGTTCTTTGCTGGATATCTTCAAAGCTATCAAGAATTTCCACCATTAAGTTTATAAAATCTCTAAAGGCATGGTGTGGTACAAAAGTCTTCTTGCTTGCACTGCACTGCTTTCTAGAGGAAGTAGCCTGTATCTTTAAATCAGCTTATAAATCCTTTAAATCAGTCCTTTTCCAGCTCCAAAGGATCCTTGTTCTCAAAAGAATTGCAAAAAAGAAATAGTAAAGCCTTGGTAGTGCCTAGGGAGCAATCTAATTCTCAGGTTTTTTTTTCATAATAGTAACTGATTCACCAGTACTGAGCTGGTTATTAATTTCAGGTATTTGTTGAGGGAAAAACACCTTTCATTTTCAATGTAATCCAATTAGAGTGAAAATTTTTACTGTAGGCTTCCAGCAGAGTGGTGATTGCCAATCAAGGTTTCTAGGTCACCTTTTCTTGTTAGTTTGAGGCATTCGGTGTACTTCAGATTCAGAGCTCCTTCAAACCTTTGTTCATTTTTTTCCTGTTGCTTGGAGTTGGACATACATCAGTTCAAGGTAATAAAATGATTCTAAGAAATGTGGTCTTTGCTGTTTTCCTCTTCAAGTTGCTAATGGTACGAGAACATTACAGTGGTACTCCTTTTACATAACACAAAAAATACACAGTGAAAACAGACGTGAAAAAAAGATCTGTATTCATTCTTTTCTCAAGAGACATACTGCATCCTTAGAATTTTTCCTTGCCCTAATATGTAATGAAGACATTGCAAGAAAAATGAAGAAATTATTAGGAACTTGGGAAGAGTTAAGTAAAGATTTTTTATTCTGATTGGCTCCATGTTACCTGTTACTTGGTATAGAGAGTCACTGCAGAGAGAAGATGGATGTCAGGGGAATGTATAAACTGCTTTGATCATTTAAGTTTGGCAGCAAATGACAAGAGTAATAAAAATCATTCATGACAAGAGGTCACCCAAAAATACGGTTTTTAGCTTTACTGGATTGAGGGTTTGTAATGGAATGTGTCCTTCTGTGCCATAGACTGTGTAGTTCTGAATGGATATTTGCATTTATAGTACCTGAAATGCTGTTATCAGTTGCATACACCACTAGGCAATACCTTATATAAATGCCACATGCCACATTACTTCTGACATCTATTTCAAGTGATCGTTTCTAAAATAAGGTAACATTTCCATGACTCTGAAATAATTTCTTAATTTCCACTGAGGTACATCTTTATACTGATGATTGTACTTAAAACAATAACAAAAAGTAATGTTCTTTCTCTTTTTCCCTAAAACAGTTAACAAATATCCCGAAAACTTAATAATTTATCTACAGATTCTTTTAAAGAGCATTTGAGTTTTATCCCATGGTAATAATCTTTTAGAAGGTTAAGTGCCTGAGATGATCCTGTTTTATCACACTGATAAGAAACAGCTGTTTTCATGTGAGGATTAAAATTTTAGGTGGAAGAGACATAAGTATAAAAGGTTATGAGCACAATATCTGATGGTGTTCCTTTACTGCAGTTACAGTAAATCCTTTGGGTTTTCACCAACTCTCTGTATGTAAAAATAAGTTTTGATGAAATCAGTCTTTACAACCAACCAGGTTGTTGCATATGACTCTGTTTTTCATATATTCCTTGTAGCAATGTGCCTAGTGTTGGGAGTTTGGCTGACCAAGACTATCTTCAGATGAACACTCCTCAGATGAACACACCAGTGACGTTAAACAGCACTGCTCCGGCCAGCAACAGTGGAGCAGGAGTTCTGCCATCACCAGCAACTCCCCGCTTCTCTGTCCCTACCCCGCGCACTCCCAGGACCCCAAGGACTCCCAGAGGTGCAGGGACTGCGAGTGGTCAAGGATCTGTAAAATACGACAGCACAGATCAAGGTTCGCCTGCTTCTACCCCTTCTACAACACGGCCACTTAATTCTGTGGAACCAGCCACTGTTCAGCCGATCCCAGAAGCCCACAGCCTCTACGTTACGCTGATTCTTTCAGACTCTGTGCTGAACATCTTCAAAGATCGTAACTTTGATAGTTGTTGTATATGCGCCTGTAATATGAATATTAAAGGTGCAGATGTTGGATTATACATCCCAGATTCATCTAATGAGGATCAGTACCGTTGCACCTGTGGCTTTAGTGCTATAATGAACCGTAAACTAGGTTACAACTCTGGGCTCTTCATTGAGGATGAGTTGGATATTTTTGGCAAGACCTCAGACATTGGCCAAGCCGCAGAAAGACGACTGATGATATGTCAAAGTAACTTGATCTCTCAGATGGGAGAGGGAGCTAGAAGGACCCAGGAACCTCCAATGAGCCTCCTCCTCCTCCTCCAGAATCAGCACACGCAGCCTTTCACATCTCTGAGCTGCCTGGATTACATGTCCTCCAATAATCGTCAGACGCTCCCATGTATGAACTGGAGTTATGACAGACTGCAGGCAGACAGTAACGATTCCTGGATAGAATGCTTCAATGCCCTTGAGCAAGGCAGGCAGTACGTTGATAACCCCACCGGTGGGAAAGTGGATGAAGCCCTAGTGAGAAGTGCCACTGTGCATTCTTGGCCTCACAGCAATGGTATGGATCCAAACAGATTTCTTTGACCTTTAGAAGTGTGTTTGAAACTTGACAGTAGTGATTTAACTTAATCTTTATGTGGGAAATGAAAAGCATTAAAACATTCTAGAATCAAAGTAGGTTTTTGAAAGCTTTATAAATGACTTACAAAACAACAGTGGTCCAGTTGTCCTTAACATTTAGACATAGTGATCTAAATTGTATCAGAATTTGTGTCGGGTCACAAAGCTAAAGCGCAGATGGGCAGTGGTAACTAACATTGAAAGGTATGTGAAAAGGACTATTACGACAGCTTTATTTCAGTGATGGCTTCATAAAGCAGCACACTAAATTCCATTAAGCTAATTAGAGTTGTTCAGCTTTTATGGGCACTGTGAAGAGCAGTAGAAAGGAACAATAAAAGAAAAAAATGCTGTCACCCCCCAGAAAATCTTGTTCCTAGCTGGAAATGATGGGCACTCCGTTGTCTTTTGCAGTCTTGGACATCAGCATGCTCTCCTCCCAGGACGTGGTGCGTATGCTGCTGTCACTGCAGCCCTTTCTCCAGGATGCCATCCAGAAGAAGCGAACAGGAAGGACCTGGGAGAACATCCAGCATGTGCAGGGACCACTCACATGGCAGCAGTTCCATAAGATGGCAGGACGAGGAACCTATGGTATGTATGCTGTGTGATATGCTTAACAGTTAAAATGAAAGGATAGTTTCTAGAAATGTGTGTATGTTTTGTTCTGGAAAAACATTTTTATAATCAGGCTCTTGGGTTCGCTTTTCACGATCTTAAATGACATCTGCAGTACATTGCTTGATTACTGCAGTGGAGGTTTTGTCCTTCAAGACAATAAACATTTACACCGTGCAGAGCTGCTGAGTGGGGATCGAGCTGAGTCTGTATTTTGGCTAGCACTATATATACATAACACAAAGAGAGGAAGCTGTTAAAATTGTACCAAATAATAAAGGGAGAGGAGGTTCCTGAGCCAGTGCTCAAACGCTTTGAATACTGAAAATGCATACAGTTTCTCCACAGAGGTATGCTCATTCTAAGGTTTCCTATTTACTAGGATATTTCAGTTTAAGTATTTCCAAGTTGCAATTCATACTTCTCAAAAATACACATTGCACACTAGGTTTTGTATGTGCATGTTTGGACAGTAATGACTGACCTTTAGATAGGTTTTTCTTGCTTGCAACTTGTTTCAGTTTTAACTGATGCAATCTTGCTTAGGCGTTTTTTTTTCTCACTGTTCTGTAGTGCGTCATGTTCTGTCTGCTCGTGTTTGATGTATTTGAGGCTAGGACAATTTGGTGTAACTGCAGTTCTATCTAAAGCTGTTTTGCTTCATAGGAAGTATTTCTAATCTGATGTTTTATCCAGCATTTGTAAATATAAGAGTTAGTTAGGATCTGCCAACTCTTATCAGAGTATAAAACTAGAATTGCTATATAGTAAGTAGCAGAGCCTTTGATACAGATTCAGCAATTCTTACTGAGTGTTGACTTTTTACTGAAGTTAGATTATACTCTGCAGAAACTATCAGCTTATTTTTGTTTGAATTTTTTCAACGGTGTTTTTTCTAATGGGCAGTGAATGGGAACGCTGAACTTGATGGTATTCCTCTGAGCTGTGACAGCGAGTGCCTCAGTATGGAGAGGAGCAGAAGACGGTTTTTTGAATTAGGATAACTGTGCTTACTATTATATGCCCTAGGAATAATTTTTGGCTAACCATTGTATTCAGTAATTTTGCACCACCAGCTGGAGACTGATGAAGAACCATAAAATCAGATTTTATTGTATTCATGTTACTGCTCTTGGTTGAATAGGCACTGGTGAGATGTGGTTATGGTTATGACAAAGTGAAAACTTTTCTAAGTAGGTGAGATTAAGACTCAGGAGGGGCAATACACATATTTACAGTACGGTATAAAATGTAGCAAGGGATTAGGGATTTCCAGCATTTCAGTAAAAGAGCCAACCTCCTGTTACATCAGAGAACCCACTTTTATTAGCCACAGTTACGTTAACATCATCTTCTCTTTCTCTTTTTCTTTCCTAAGGCTCCGAGGAATCTCCTGAGCCTCTTCCAATCCCAACTTTACTAGTGGGATATGACAAGGACTTCCTGACAATCTCTCCGTTCTCCTTGCCATTCTGGGAGAGGCTGTTGCTAGACCCATATGGGGGCCATCGGGATGTTGCCTATATTGTGGTGTGTCCAGAAAACGAGGCCTTGCTCGATGGAGCCAAAACTTTCTTCAGGGACTTGAGTGCTGTATACGAGGTTGGAAAGAAAAGCCACACTGAATTATTTCTTATTTACATGTCATTTCTGCTTTACTGAATGTTCCTTGCAAAACATCCACAGTTTTTAAACAGTTACTTGTGTACAGATTTATTTTCTTTGAGGACCTTGCCCTTTCCGAGTCAAGAAGAATGCCTAATTGAGTTATGCTGTTAGGATTTTGATTCCATTTGAAAAGAAAATTTAATCCTGTAATATGGCCATATGCAGTGGTGGTTGATGTTTGAATAATATCAACTGAATATTTTTTCTTAGCTTGTCTGGATAAGCAAAAACAGCATAAGATTTTCCTCAAACATCATTGAGATGAATAAACTATAAGGAGCTAAAACCACTGTTTAATACGGGATGCTGGAATATCAATTCAACAGTAACACAATTCTAGTAGCTCACTATAATCAGCAGAAAAATATTTTCTGTGTAATGTAGAAGTGTGCACTGAATTAATCTCTTGTGCTTTACTGGCCTGTGTACCATTGCAGTGAATGAGATGGGGAGCATGGCTTGGGAACGTACCTTCTTTGATTTTTCAGAAGGTACAATACCAGTATTGATACTGTTGTGACCTAGCACACTGTTGTGACCTAGCACACTGAGATCCAACCAAACCTACAGAGTAAGGGGTAGATGAAACTGTTTTTTTTTTCCTTTGTTCAATCATGGTCATTGCGTACTACTGAATGACAAGATTGCTTTGTAACCTTCAATTCAAGCTTTTGTTGAACTATCTTTTGGTTTTATGTTTAATAGGAAATCACCATAAGTGTGCTGGTCATACAGAACTTAGGCTACAAACCACTCTGCATAACTTCTTTGGGTGCTCAGCATCTAGTTACAAGTATTTCTTCTTTCCTCGCCAGATGTGTAGGCTTGGCCAGCACAAACCGATCTGCAAAGTGTTACGCGATGGGATTATGCGGGTGGGAAAGACTGTGGCACAAAAGCTGACGGATGAGCTGGTGAGCGAGTGGTTTAACCAGCCCTGGGGCACTGAGGAATGCGACAATCATTCCAGACTCAAACTTTACGCGCAAGTTTGCCGGCATCACCTAGGTAAGTCTGCTAGGGTGCTAGCATGGCTCTTTTGGTTGACTGTAGGTGTTTTCAAGGTTGTTTGCAGCCGCTGGAAGCAAGGGAGTTTCTCTTAAGATATGTGTTAAGATCTGCTTAGAAATGGCTTATGATCGTGTTATATCATTTCTTAATCACTTCCTGGTTCAGTTTGCCAATTCAGAAAATTTGCTCTTATTTATCAGTCTGGTGGTCATGTTAAAGAATCAAAAGCAAATTATTACCTTTTCTAATAAGTCATTTTGGTGTAAGACATTGTGTGTCAAAGATGTTCCACACTGAATTGACTGAATTGATCTCAGTTATATGCTATCGGTATGGAATATCGTATCACTGTAGAGTGATGTGCATGGTGTCTTCGAACATAAGATTTATTTAAATTAAAGATGAGTTCACTAAAACTGCAAAAGAAGAATGAGTTAATGCAGGTGAAAAAAGAAAAAAAAGAGCAACAGTATCCTTGATGAGTGAGGTACTTTGAAGGCATTGTCTCCTCTGACCACATGAAGGCTTATTTCCTTCCTGAAACATACTGGCACATTCTGAAGGGAGAAAAGGAAGTGTTTTATGGCTACCTGCTCTAGTTGTGCTTTTACGTCATAATATCAAGTGCACTTGTTGGATGGCAGATTGTGGGATGAAAGAGTGTAGAAGTTTGCTGGGACATCAGAAAATAGGTCCCAGCTGAGCAGTCTCTGGCCTCATCTAACATCTGCGTTGCTCCCAGGTTTTGTCTTGTTTAATTCCAGAGGGCACTGTAACATGTATGGCATACCTGACTGAGAAATAAGATTTTAGCCCAAGACAGGGACCCATCCAAAGTGTTGCTGGCAATGTTGCTGAGACAGTGCTGGTTAGTGAGACAGGCAGTGATCACAGAGCACCAGGCACATACATCTAAACTTGAGCTGAAACGCACAAACCACTTTTTGTTTAAAAAAACCTAAGAATTGTGAATGGTTTCTTGAACAGCTCTTACTCCCTTTGTTCTGGAAAAGGACTGACTGTGCTTAAGTCTGCTTACTGCGAGCACTGGTGATCTGGTGTTGGAAAAAAGAAGTTTGTGAAAGCGTACAGAGATGAGAATTATCTGTGCAGTTCCACAGAGTGCTGAATGCCTCATCCCGTCCTTTGAGGAAAGTTTGGCAGAGCATGACAGGGCTTGTTTATCTCGAATTATCATGTTTCTACATCCATTCTGCTTTTAGTTTTAATTTACCACAAAACTGGGAGGGAGAAGTTATTCCTTAACATAAGTACTTGAGGCTTACATGCAGAAATATATAGCATGTGCACAGCATTTTAAAATGACCACTGTGATATCTTTTTCTGATGGTCAGGAGCAGAAATAACTACATTAAACTTTGATGTTATTGTAGCTCAAGTAAAAAGGCCTTTTAGATTTTTAGTCTGATGAAGCTAACCTGTAATAGATGGCAGAGCCGAACTCCAAGTAGGGGTGTTATCTTAACATAGTCTGACCGAAGGTAATAACATGTCAGTACCGACTTTGATCCGCAAAGCTCCGCAAAGTCAGTCCTGGTTCTACAGACATCTGATTCACATCAGTTAGAACTGAAACTCTGAAGAATGGGCTCCAAACTAAATATTTGTAATGGAGATTATGTTCACTTAGCTTTTGTACATTCTTAGAATACTCTAAAAACATAGAAAAAATTGTATGGCTTTATGGTTAATCCAGCTCTGTCACGGGTTTATCTAGATCGATCTATGTGACAGGGGGCAGCAGGCCCATAGGGCCCCTGGCCCAAAATGGGAAG